>VZRV01010557.1:389003-429470 GCA_013398115.1 Falcunculus frontatus
TGGCGCCGCCCGTGGGGTACGCGCTGCTGTGCGGGCAGGCCGCGCTCCTGCTCGGCAACCTGCTGCTGCTGCACGGCCGCGGCCTCCCGGGCAACGACACCGAGCCCCGGGACCCGCCGCCGGGGCCGCCCGCCGCCGCCTGGGCCTACAGCGATCCGCGGGCGCCGCTCGTCCTATGCTCCTACCTGTGAGCGCCGGGCCGCGGCGGGGTGGGGGGAGCGCGGCCACCCGGCCGCCCTCACCGCCCGCTCGTTCCCCGCAGCCCCGATGAGTTCGTGGAGTGCGAGGAGCCGGTGGACCACGGCGGGAACGCCACGGCACAGCAGGAGCTGGGCCACGGCTGCGTGAAGGTGAGGGCGGGGTGGGGGCGGCCCCGCTGCCGGCGCCCCCCGGGCCCCGCCGAGCGCTGAGCGCTGCCCCCGCCGCAGTTCGGCGGACAGGCCCACGGCGAGGTGGATCACACGCGGGTGCAGTGCCGAGCGCTGGACGGCATCGAGTGCGCCGAGCCGCGGAGCTTCCTGCGGGGCAGCCGGCCCTGTGTCAAGTAGGAGAGTCCCTGTCCCCCCGCGCACCCGCTGGACGGAGCCTCCCCCCCAGGAGGAGCAGGGCTGGTCCGGCGGGGGAGGCTGACACTCCCTGACCCCGCCGCCTCTTCCCTCGCAGGTACACGGGACACTACTTCATCACCACTCTGCTCTACTCCTTTTTCCTGGGCTGCTTCGGAGTGGATCGGTTCTGCCTGGGCCACACCGGCACCGCCGTGGGCAAGCTGCTGACCCTGGGGGGCCTGGGCATCTGGTGGTTTGTGGATCTGATTCTTCTGATCACCGGTGGGCTGATGCCCAGCGATGGCAGCAACTGGTGCACCGTGTACTGAGGGAGGGGCAGGGCTGGGCCCAGCTGCAGCCCCTGGATGCCTCTGCTCGCTCCGAGCACCAGCCCAGGCTCTGCCTGGCACAACGTGGACTTACAGAACTGTAACACAGCGTGCAGAACAGTTACTCTTGATAATGACTCTGTACCTACCTTGGACACAAAGTTGTTCAGGATATATTTTGCTTGTTTAAAATAATCTGGCTTCCCGCCGCAAATAGTGACAGCTTAAGAAATCAGACCTTGCAAACATGGGGGGTCAAACAAACAACAAACAATAAAATCTGGAAGAAGCTGACTCCTTGTACTTTGGGGATTAGTAGAGTCGCAGCCACACGGACATGAAGGCCACGGGGTCATGGTCTAGCCCTGGGCCACCCAGCCAGGGGACCCAGGGCCCAAGGCCAGAGCCTGTCAGGCTGAGCAACCCCTTTTACAGGGACTTGGTGGCAAAGCCATGAGCTCTAATTCTGCATTATTAACACCCTGTTCACTCCTTCAGGGGAATATGGGTTAGATTTGGTAAAACCTGCACCTTCTAGAGAACGTTACTTTCCCCACTCTTGCAGGTGGGGAACTCAGACCTCACTTGTGACTCATTCACTACAGGGTTCATTTCTACCCAGAGCTGTCGAGAACATCTGGGAGCAGTCAGAGAGCTGGGAAAGGGCCAGAGTTGCCAAGGGGCAGCTCCTGTCTATGTGCCAGGCACTCCTCTGGCTCCAGTCCCAGCACGGGGCACCTGCAGCACCCAGAGGGTGCAAGAACCTCACAGCCGAAAGAGGAAGCCCCACCAGCTGCAGGTTAAAAACTTACCAAGCTGAACAAAAGGGAAAAAGGAAGCTGCAGCAAGTCCCAGCCAGAGCCAGACACAGAATCTGTGTATGCAAATGTCCAGTCACATTGGAGATAAAACAGCAAACACACACTCCCTGGTGGGGACAGCATTCAACCCCTCCAGCAACCCTTACCCAAAATACACTGTGCAAATGGACAGCCCGGGAAAGTAATTGGGATTTCCTTCTTTATTTAAAAACACAGGGGAGAAAGGGCATTCCAGCATTCACAAGCGAGGGGTGGGAGGCAGGTAGCCCCCACCCCGGGAGTCACGGAGCATTGCCCACGTGTGGGCCCCAGCCCTAAGAGCACTTGAAATCCCCAGCCAGCACTTTCAGAAACATCTGGAACCACGTGGGAATGTCCATGAGAACAGAGCAAACCCCTCTCTCCCACCACTCTGCCCCCACAAGGCACCCCAGATCTGCAGCACCCCCGGCAAAGCCCCACAGCGCACGCTGCAGGAGGGAGCAGCTCCGGGGGGATGAGTCCAGCCCACAGCTGAGCCAGGAACCAACACAGAGCTGAGGGGAAACCAGTTTGCTTTAAAATAACACAAAGCTCCAGCAAGGTCTGTCTGCATCCAGCCAGTCCTTTGGAATGGGAGGGAAATCCCTCCCTCCCAACACCACCTGCATTATGGACGGCTCTGGAGCCCAGCTGAGCTCCGCGCTTGTTTGTACCTCGCCTTCAGCCTTCATGCTGTCCTGGGGATGCGGGAGGGTGGGAATGAGCAAGAGGAATGTTGCAATAGTGCTGGAGCCACTGGTAGTTTCTGCTCCTGGATAATAAACCTTAATTGTGCAACAAGCCTCTGCTTTACCATCCCAGGCCTGAGGAAACTGTGCAATTATCAAGCACCAGGAATACTCAGGACTCTGTGGTTCCAAGGCCTTGCACAAAGGAACCATCACCCCTCTGCATTCCCTGCTCTCCAAAACTGAGGTCAGAGCTGTGACTCTCTGATGGATGGGCTTACCAAACTACTAAAACATTCTTGAAACAGTGTTAGGAGCCAAACAGCAAGTCAGCCTAAAAAAATGAAAGGTTTCAAACTCTAGTGCAAGTAAAGCAAAAAGGAGCAGAAAAAGAACAGCAGGATCTAGGTTGCTACAATTAAATAATATTAACACTCGCCCTGTACCGTTTGCATCGATTCCCCCTCATTTTCATGGTCTCTTTGTTCTCCAGTACCTCCACACAATCCCCTTGGAGACCCTCTTGCCCCTGAACTTGGGGGACCCCATTCCTGCCTCCCCCAGCTGCACGAAGGCACCTCTACTGTGCCCACTCCGAGGCAGCCCCACTGGTCCCACAGGGGACTGGGGTGGAAAGGTACAATTTGAATCGTGTCAATGTCAGTCGGGCTAATCAAGGCTCAGAGCTCGACCTCAGGCTGAGGCACAGCTGGCAAACAGCTGGAGGCCCCAAAAGGGCTGGGACAAACCAGATGCTCTGCTCCTGGGGAGCACACTGGGCTGAGTTTGCAGAGCAGAGGATGTGTCATGGCCAGGGAAGTGAAAGGGAAGCCGAGTTCTCGCTCGGCACCCGGGGATTGCACACACTTGCAGGGCGAAGGTATCAGATGATCTCTCTGCCAAGGGAACACCTGGATTTTCTACACACTATTTATCACACCTACAGGAGCTCATTTGGTTATGGAAATGACGATTCACATTGCTCTAGAAACTCCTGCTGGTTTCTATCTCAGGCAGGCAGTGGGTGAGTTGGCCGGACAAGTCTGCCCAGTTCCATCAGGTGCTTGGTATTGGGTGCTTTTTGCTAAAAGCCCTTCACATCTGGCACGGCTCCCTGTGTCCAGGTGTGTGCCGTGCAAAACTGACCTCATACCTGAGGATGCTCCCAGCTGGGAGCCACTGTCGCTCTGGCTGCCTGCCATGGCTCAGGAAATACCAAAAAGCCTTTGGAGGGGCTGAGCACCTGCCCAGGCTGGGGTTCAACAGGAGCCACAGGTATAAAAAGACATAATTAAAAGCCAGGGGATTGCTGCTGATGGCGTGGGCAGCAGGAAGAGCCGGTCTCTGAGGGAGTAAGTCACGGTAAGGGGGAGCTGCAGTGAGTCCCCTGTGTGGGCAGCTGCAGGCTGGTGTCTCCCACTCTGCCCTGGGGAGTCTGAGCAGCATCTACGGGGAGAGAAACATTTTTCAAACACAAGAAAGGCCACGCTCCCCCTCATGCCTCCAAGATCTCCTGCCCCTTCCTCCAGACCTGGCTTGGTGGGGAAATTATGCAGTTGCAGAAGATGTCCCCTCATACAGGTCCCCAGCATCTCCTGCCCTGCACAGTGAACGCCGGCAGTGCCTGGAAGCACCTTCCAAGACATGGAACCACTGGGGCCAAGCCTGGGCAGGAGCAGCCAGGGACCCCGCTCCCTGCAGAGCAGGGCACCAGGATGTGGGTCCAGACGGATCCTGCATGGCAGGGAAGGGCTGTGGTGGAGGGAAGGGACCACCTCACATACCCCCAACCGCCCCACAGGGATCCCCAGCAGCCAGGGAGGCGGCACGTAGAGCCGGGGGTGGCTCGGCGCCTCGTCAGACGTCGGAGGTCCGGATACTTTCATCATCCAGGTCAAAGGCGAACGGCTTCTCCTTGGGATGCTGCGGCTCTGAGCGGTGCCGCAGGCGCGTGCCGGGCGCGGCTCTGCCATCGCGCTCCGCGAGGGCCGGCACCGACACCGAGTCTCTGAGCGGCGCCTCCGCCCGCGGCACCGGCGTCCAGGGCTGCCAGGAGGAGGTGGAGGGGGCCTTGCACAAGGCTCTCCGCTCCTCCGCTGCCGGCCGTGGCTGGGAGGGGGCCGAGGAGCCCCCGGGCCTGGCCATGGAGGTGGCTCTCACAAAGGACATCTCCTGCAAGGACAGAGCAGAGTCGGGCTGGTTAGACAATCCGCTAAATAAACATCTTGTACATTGGCACCATCTCCATTCGACACTAAATATGGAACAGAAAGTACGTGACCTACCCTGGGACGGGTTTTCAGGGCCTGGACTGCCCCTGTGATTGCCCGGATCCAGCTGTGCATGTCCTCGGGGCTGTCTGCCTGCAAACACAGCAGCCCCAGTGAGGCTCTGCCTCCTGCCCTGTGACGGGCAAACAGAGGCACCAGCTGTCCTGGCATTCCCAAAGCTCAGCTCTACCTTTTCCTGCTCTCACAAACAGCCCCTACTATAAATAATCCCAAGGGAGAAGTGAATTCCCCACAGTTCTCCTTCACACCCATGTGTTACAGCCGCATCTGCTCGCTGGTGAAGGGCTGTGGGGAACAGCCCGTTTCTCGAGAGCTGAACTTTCTGCCCCAAAAATTATCCTGGCCTCAGCTGCTCACCTGGATGTAGAAGGTCCTGGAGCTTGTTATGATTTCAAAGAGGTTGTCCCGCATCAGGAGGTCACTAGAAACAGTGAGAAAGAGACAGTCACACCCCAGCAGCCATCGTGGACAGAAAAAGCCCTGTTTTTATCTTCATCTCTGGAGCGTGCCAGGGAGGAACGCATTGAAGGCAAACCTTGGATCTCATTGGGATTTTGAGAAGAGTCCAGACCCCCAGAGAGCTTCAGCCAGAAACCCCCCAGCTCTACCATCAGCCGGCAAACCCCTGCCCTCCCCCGCCATAATCCGCTGCATTCCCAGCTCATTTTAAATATCAGCTTGCTATTACTTATTAGGAATAAACAGTTCAGAGATACATTAATACATTATATTTTTACTTTAGCTGAAGAAGTTTGTTTTCTTAGGTCATTTTTCACTGCAAGTCTTTAGGTTACTTTGATTTCATCAGTGTTTGCTGCAATAACTTGTTCCCGAGACGCTGCAGCCACCTGGGCTAGTTTTAGGCAAACACCTCGAGAGCCGCTTCCCACGAGCAGCTGGAGCAGCCCAAGCTCCCACTGGCTGCTCTGGTCTGACACAGCCTGGGGCCACAGCAGGGAAACAGGGGTGGGAGCATTACCCAGACTTGACCAGGCACTCGTGGGTCTTGCAAACATCTTTCAAGAGAATTGAACGCAAAGGCTCCTTGTCCTGCAGAGGTGAGAGGAGACGGCGGTGGGCTCGGCTGGCCCCGGGGCTGGGATGTGCCTCCCCCAGAGGTCCCTGCACCAGCACAGCAGCGGTGCCAGAGCCCTGCCCGGGGTCCCGGGGGAGCTGCTCACCTGCTCACACTTGTAGTAACTGATGGAAAACTCATCCAGAACGAAGTACCGCCGCTTCCAGCTCTTCCTCTGGAAAAGAGGAGGAAAGTGCTCGGTGCTCAGCTCTGCCACTCTCTGTCGAGTCCTGCACCCAGAGCAGCCCCAGCCCGCGGGGAGCGGCCCCTCCCCGGCACTCACCACGTTCCCCTGCTTGACGCAGAAGCCGCTCTTGAGCGGGGGCGGCCCGGGGGGCGGCTTGGCGGCCGAGGGGGGGATGTAGCTCTGCGAGCGCCGCAGCAGAGGGTGCGCGGCCACCTCGCTGCCCTCGCCGCCGTCCTGCCACCAGAGAGAACAGAGTCACCGTGAGCAGGGAGGGCAACTCCCCGACGGAAGGCAGGACACCCCGTTGCAGGGAAAAGCCACCCGACACAAGCCCCGAGTGAAGTGTGAGCCGCGGGCTGATGGCACTGCTGAACATGGGCAGGGGAACGAGCCAGAGTCCAGAGCTGACGTCCTCTCATTGTGTGCAGCTTTCCAGGCTGCTGCCCTGGTACTGTTCACCCTTTTGGCAACCACGTGTTAAAAACAAGAAATCAGAAAGGCTGTAGAAAAGCAATCTGAGGGCCGAAGATAATCCCCTGCAGCAGGAAGTTAATAGAGCTCATCTGCCTGGCTCGTCATGCACCAAGAGGTGACTTGACTGCACCACTGAAGGTATGAGGAGAACAAGAAGCACCGGACAAACACAAGTTAGAAAGCAATGCTTTCCAGCGGGACAAGGCAATATATCACAGGAATAAATTGCTCAGAAAAGCCATAAAGTCTCCGGTTCTCATTTTCAGAGCAAAGTTCTCCCAAAGATACTTGGGTGTTGGGAGTTCAGGAAGAGAAGCTTTGCCTCCTCTGGCCTCAAGCTGTCCCTCCCCAAGTGCAGTGCTCAGTGCTGTGAGCACAAAGAGACATGACCATGTGTCCAGCACCCACCCCTGGCTCCCCGAGCACATCCCAGTGCACCCCGAGGGCCAGACCCTGCCCCGTCTCCAGCATCACCCCAGCAGTACCCTCCCTTCCCCCCAGCAGTGCAGAGGATGGTTGAGATGAAACATCTTCTGCACTCAGCTTCTTCCCCATCCCTCCAAGCCCTTCCTCCCGCTCAGCTGAGGTTTGAGCATTGCCATGGCAGCAGGATGGCCCGGGCCACTGACAGCCTTATATGGCCCCGTGCAGTGCCACTGCCGGCTTGGGTAAACCAAACCTGCCTGCCCTGCACCTTCCAGCACCTTCCAGAGCTGCTTCGGCGTCCCCTGGACAGACAAACAGCTTTTCGTCTGCCTCAGAGTGCTGCCCAGCCCCTCCGGAGAGCAGGGAAGCACAGCTGCAGCACGGGCACGATGGGGATGCCACCCACGCCCCTTGCCCGGGGCTGCACCAGCTCTGCCGGGCATTACAGATGTGGTGCCCAAAGCCAGAGGTGAGGACACTCCTGCAGCAGGGAGTGCCACCTGCCCAGGAGCTGGGGTGATGCTGCTGGCCGGTCTGGGGGTGCGGCCGGAGCGTGGGACTCCCCACTGCAGTCCTGGAGCAGCGGCTGGGGCACAGCCAGGAAACCACGGACACGCCCAGGAAGCTGCAGCAGGGGAATGGCCATTTCACACGGGGGAAGCAGCAAGAGCACGGAAATATTCTGGCAGCTGATGCACCACCTCCAAAAACCCCCTCTGCACCCTCCGTACACCTCTGCATCCTGCTGAACCCTGCGGCCAGGGAAGTGTTAAAAGCATCTGCCAGCAGAAACTGCTGCAATGATCTAATTCTCTGCTCTATTTTTAGTACTGGCACTGATAAGAGCTGAAGTGAGACCCAGAGCTGGACAAGTGCCCAAAGGTGGGAGATGCCGATGGCCACGTGCACACCCAGCTGCGTGCCAGGGCAGGGGATGCAGAGCCACGGCAAGCAGTGCCAGCCACCACCCCCGGGGACAGCCCCTGTGGCTGCTGTGGTGGGGGCACCAGACACGGGGCTCCTCTGCCCTGGGTACCTCAGAAGGGGATTTGGACCCAGGACATGTGGGTGGATGGCGATGGCCAGGAAGCTGAGCAGATTCATGACCTCCTCCTCCTCCTCCTCACATCCCCTCCTCTCATCACACTTCAGAGCAAGACAAAGCAGAGGTGTTCAGGGTGCTCAGAGCAGCCATTTTTACCTGCAGGGGGAAGGGTTTGCAGGCACACTGTTTCCAGAAATGAAAGTGCAGACCAGCTCACCTGGTTGATGGAGATGGGTGTGTGGACCACGACCCCCCCAACGATCTCAGTTTTGTAGGCCACCTGGGGCTTCCTCTCCTGGGCCTGGGGCACCACCGGAGGCTTCGTGATTTCCGTGGCCAGTGGGATGCTGCCGCCCTTTGGCACCTGTGGGAGAAAGGAAGGGATGAGGGGCACAGGGTGACCGTGCTGGGCAGCCTCCCACCTGCACTGGACACCCCATCTCTGTCTAATGCAGCAACATCCCTTTAAAAAACAACTCCTTAACAAGCACCCCAGTTAGGGAGGGTGTGGAACCCCCTGGGTGGCAGGAGACACCCAGAGGAGAGATGAGAGGTGCTCAGTGATTAAGCATCCCTTCACAGGCGCCTGCGATTTGCCTCTGCAGCTCAGTGAGTTTGTGGGACACTTGTTCCTTTGTCCCCGCTCCACTTACAGCCAGGCTTAATGAGGAGCTGGGTCTGGCTAACGAGGCCGAGCCGCGTGGCCGCAGCGACAGCCGGCCACTGCCGTGACCCCAGCACTGGCCATGTCCCCGCTGCGAGCAGCCCCGCACCCCTGGGCAGAGGCTGTGCTGCAGCAACACGGCCCCCAGCGCTGTCATCCTCCCCTTTCCCTTCCCAGTGCTGCAACACGGCCCCCAGCGCTGTCATCCTCCCCTTTCCCTTCCCAGTGCTGCAGCAACGCGGCCCCCAGCGCTGTCATCCTCCCCTTTCCCTTCCCAGCTCCTTCCCTCCGGCGCCTGGCTCTGGACAGAGAGGTGAATTTCCACGTTTCCCTTCCCAAGCCTGCACTGCAACTCCCCGAATGCCAACCCCCCTCCTGCCTTCCCCACCGAGCAGGGCAGAGTGGCAGCGTCACCCACAGCCCGGCAGCCCCGGGTTTCCCAGGCAGCCTGTGACAGCTCCTCCCTGAAGGGCTGGATGAGCCGGTCGGCCAGCTGGGACGCAGCCAGAGTCGGGAAGGGCAGGCCAAAATCAGGGTATGGAAATCACCACGGTTTCTTGCAGAAGCAGAAGATGCATCTCATTGTCCTGTCACCCCAGCTCCCACCTCTGCCAGCCTGGCAGATTCCCCCTGCCCTGCAGGCAGCCCAGAGGCAGTGACCCCAGAGGAAACTGCTGAAGTTCACCCAGACACAGAGCCCAGGCAGGCTCTGGCTACAGCTCTGGCTACAGCTCTGGCTACAGCTCTGCCCACAGCTCTGGCTACAGCTCTGGCTACAGCTCTGGCTACAGCTCTGCCCAGCTCTGGCTACAGCTCTGGCTACAGCTCTGGCTACAGCTCTGGCTACAGCTCTGGAGGTGGAGTTCGTGGCCAATATCAGCTGGACCCAGAAAGAGAAGGTGCGAGCCAGAGCAGTCTGGTGGCTGCAGGCACAAGGGTTGTCACACTTAATGTATTTGCAGAGAAAAAAAGAAAACACAAGCTAGGTCTGGTCTTGCAGATGAGTTTCCCACAGAGACTACAACACGGCACTCCAGAGCTTTTAAAGAAAAAACTCATTGATAGGCCCCAATCTTAAACTGTTTACATGATTTCTCCTTACATTTAGTTTACATACCATAAACAACACGCATCAGCGTATGATCCAGTAAAATTCTGCTCACGTGTAACTGCTCACTGCAGTTCGGCAGAAGCCCCCAGTCCTTTCACAGGGACCCTCCACCCAGGCAGAAGCCATCCTTAGCCCCCAGTGCAGGCACTGCCAGCTCAGCATCACCCCCAGCCTGGGGACAGGGCTCCTGGTTGTGCTGCACAGGGAGGGAGCGCGGCACATCCCCCTTGCCCGGAGCTCCGGGCAGCTGCGGAGCGCAGACTCTGCGAGCTTCTGGGTCAGTGACCATGAGCTCACGGCTCTGTGAACACACCAGTAAATGAGAGGAGATGGCAGATGAACCCCTCTGGATGCAGGCACAGCCTGCCTCGCCATGCCCCGCAGTGCAGGGCATTCGCTGCGCCTCATCACAAGAGCCGGCATTCCAGGAAGAATAAAAATTGTATAAATAAGTTATTGAAGCACAAGAAAGCCACCCTTTGACAGCCACAGTGAGGAGCTGCCTGGGCCAGATCCTAGCCAGCAGAAGCAACAGAAGGAGGAGGGCCTGGAGCAGGAGGGGATGGGGACGGCTCCAACAGGACCTCCCTGGGGTGCAGCTGCTGTTCCCCCACAGCTGGGCTGGGAGGGCGAAGGAAGATACAAAAGTAAACCCCAGCCATAAGGGTCCTGGGGGACGGCGGAGGGAACTGAGAAGAGCACAAGTAACCTACCGTGATCTTACTGGCCCTATTCAGCGCCTCCACCCAGTCCTGCAGGTCCTTTTGGTCACTGGCTTGCAAGAAATAGCGCTGGGACAGAGCGTTGATAACTGCCAGAGAAGGGAAGGACAAGGAGAGCTGGCAGCAGCCGGGAGGATTCATGGGGCAGGCGCCCACACTGCAGCCTCTTGTGGCAGGGTGTCCCCCCACAGAGCCCACCAAGACCCCACTCACTCACCAAAGCAGAACGGAGTTTTAGGCTTCTGTTTCGGGGTGGCAATGCTCACCTGCGACAGAGCAAATCGGGGGAGAAATTAGAGATAACAGCACGTGCTAATGGTGGGCACAAGAGCTGGAAGTTTCCACCCACCCACCCTGCTCCCTGCCTGGGCTCGGCCACCCCAGACAGGACCCCTGAGCAGGACCCCACGCCTGTGAGGACAGCCTGAGCTACAGCTCGAGCTCCAGCACAGCTGTGCCAGCTGATGGGAACCGGCCCGTGTCAGAGCAACACGTGCAGCAGAGGGTGCTGGGTCCCTGGGGAAGGTCAGCACAGAGCCAGGACTTTCATCCCCTGCATCCCCTCAGGCACCGGCTGAGCTGCGCAGCAGAGGACAGAAAGCTTTCAAAGGACCTGAAAACATCAGTTCTTCCGGATTAACACAGTCACTCTCATCAACAATTAAGAAAATTGAGGGAAAAGAGCGGTGGATTTTCCCTGAAGAGTAGGAATCATTTATATAAGAATAATATTCCTTGGGGCTCCACAAACAGCATTCATGGAGTATTTATTCTGACAGTCCTCCTCCTTCAAAGCCAGTCCATAATGTTTTAAATATGTTTTCTCAAGCAAACCTCCATTTTTCTGGTATATTTACTGTTGGTAGTTCCAGCCACTGACAGAACCCAACCCCGCACTTTGTGACCAAATGCTGTCCTGCAGCAATTTTCATTTAAACTAAAACCTATATAATTTGTGAGGCTCTTTCCGAAATGGGGAAGGCTCAGCCTCCCAGCATTGCTTCATCTGCGCTTAATTTATAAATCATGATTCAGCAGGAACAGAAAGATCTGTCCAATTCTATATCCAGCTCCAGGATAAAGCTGAGCCAAGCCTGGCGTGGCAGCCACAAGCCCCCCACTCCCCCACAGCAGCTGAGGGGCCGCTTGCAGGAGCAGGATGGTGGCAGCTCCGCTCTCCACATGCAGCCACAGCTCCACTGTCTCAGCCCCTGGCCCTGCAACAGTTGTTGCTTATTGCACTATTCCTGCCTTCCCATGGAGACCGGATAACACCCTTAAGACACACAAAAGGGAGTTTCCAGAAGGGTCTCATCCTTCAGGGCGCTGCCCTCTGAGCACAGGGGAGAGCTCCCGAAGCCCTGCTCAGCCGATTGCCAGCTCTGTGCCCAGCTCACACCGATACCATGCTCCTGTTCCCACTCAGTCCTGGCCACCCCACATCCTTCCTCACAGCAGAGCAGTTCCTCTTCCTCCCGCAACCCGACCTTGCACCCCATCCCACGCCAGTCCACGGGTGAAGGTGAACACGGTCTCAGCACCGGGATCCCTGTGCTGTGGGGTCCCTCCCTGCTTCCCACAGCCCCACTCAGGCTTCATCCCAGGGAGATGGTCACGAGCTCAGGCAGGACCAGGACGTGGCCTCAGGTGCTTCCAGGGCAAGCCCTCACCTCTCCTAGGAATGCCACAAGGATAAGGGGAAAACAGGGAGCATTCACCTTCCCTCGGCCCCACCCCAACATTACCTTGGAGATATAGGTCAGCTGCAGAGATCCGACAGCGCCTGCTCCAATGGCCAGGTTCTGCAACACACAGAACGAGCAGTGGGAGGTAAATGACAGGGAGAAGGTGGCAGGGACAATCCAGTGCCCTTGGGGTCAGGCAGCAGCTGCCATCCTCAGCCCCTTCCCTTTCCTGCACCTGGTTCAGCTCAGACCCCTCAGCAGCAGGAGCAGCCCTGCTGTGCTCCTCGGGACAGTCCTGGAAACCACAGTGGTCACAGAAGGGCTGGAGCCTGGTCATGGCCACGCTTAGCCACAGGACACTGACACAGCAGGCAGCAACCTGTGGGGACCCGGAGGAGAAGCCTCCACCAGGGAGGCCGGGATGTGCCTACAGACTCGCTGACAACTCCACGGACATGGCCAGCACATGTGCCTACCTGAGGGTTGTCCATGTACCACAGGAGGTGGTTGGCCTGGGTGTCCAGGATGAAATACCTCCGCAGAAACTTGCCACAGGTCTCATTTTCTTCGATGTCCAGGAACCCGCAGATACGGTTCTGTCGATCCAGGTACGGCATGCCGGGCTCCTTCTGGCATCACCCTGCGGAGAGGGGGCAGAGAGGGAGAGGTGGGTGGTCTGCTAACACAGCCCCAGCTCCCCTGGGAGCTGCTCCCGCATCCACAGCCACCCCAACCCAGGCCAGCCAGATGTGCTGGGATGCCAGCGCAGTCACTCAGCCACATCCGAGCTCTCTAGAGGCAGATGGAAGGGACAACTTACCAACCCATCGCTCCCAGCCCCAAGAGCCACCAAACCCCACGAGAGAGGACAAAGTAGCCACAAAGGATCTGACATGAGACACCAGATCCCTGAGAACCATGGCGAAAAATAATCCCAAAGCGGTGCGCTAGAGAGAGCCTGAGCACACTCCCATGAAACGGGGAACAATCTGCAACTCCAGCAGAAAATCTGTGCAGCCAGGATGTCGAGTCAGCAGGGAAAACAATGACCCATCGCTGCAGGGCCGTGCTGTGTCCCCAGGTCTGCCTCGGGCACGGACCCTCCCCAGCGCTGCCCCTCACCCAGGAGTCTCCTTCAAGGCCCCTCGGCTGCGGTGGGAACACTGTCGTCACCTCCAGCCCTGTGTGGAGATGGAAACAGCGCCAAGAGGCACGGGTGGGCAGGACACATCCCACTGCCCGGGCAGAGCCCTCTCCCCACGGCGCAGAGAGGAGGGCAGGGATGAGAGCAGCCGTTACCCAAAGGATGTGAGTGAACCCAGTGTGGTTTGTCTGGCAGGAGAGTGGTGATCACGCAGGTGCCAGAAGCAGAGCTACACAAATAAAAGATCTCATGCAGAAAAGGAGGAAATACTATTTTTGAGCTGCAGTGGAGTGGGGCCCGGGGAGGCGAGGGTTGTGCAAGAGCTGGGGTGCAGCTGCAAAGGTAGAGGAGGCAGAAAATAAGTCAACCTGCTGTCAGGATCTCAGTTTATCTCCAGCATTTCAGAGATGGGTATCGGGGCTTGGCTCATGGGGAGCTGTGCTGCTGCAGGACGAGAGGTTGTTTTAGACCAACAGTGGTGCCCTGGCACAAGCGTTTCTGTGGCCACTTCAAGTCTCACTGCTTTTTTGTGGGGTTATTTCTGTGGTGGGGAAGCACATGGAAAGCCAATCCCTAGGTACCTTCAACCACACCAACACGTTTAGACCAAACCTCATAAACTCTTCCTTCTGCTGCTAACAAAATTTTAGAGATTTCTGCTTAGGAGACGGATGAGGAAGAAGCAGAGTGTGCCACAGGCAGCACAGAGACGAGCCCCCAGCCCCATGGGACACCTCCTGGGACTCCCTGTGTCCCACCACCACCATCCTGCATTACCACAGCCTCATCTGGGAGACCACAAACCAGCTCAGCCCTTCAGTGCACACTGACCTCAGGCTGCACTTGGATATGCACAAACCTCTGGGCAGAGGAGATTGGGATTGCCCCACACTGCACCAAGTCAGATGGGTTCCTGTCCCCTCGCATCCCACTGCCCACAGGACACAAATGGTCTGTCTCTTTGGAGCCACCAAGAACTGCACTTTTCCATAAGAAAAGGATGAAAGTAGCATCTCCAGCGGTGCCAGCACGAGGGCCACCCTGCTCAGGAAATCCAGGAGGGCCAGAAAATGCTCAATTTTCTAGTGAAGCACATCAGAGACTTCCAGGACTCTTTCCTACCTCTGAAGCAACTGACTTGTCAGCTTTTTCAGTCATAATATCCCACCAAAACAGACACCCCTTTCCTGACTCAGTGAATGGCATGGCAAGCAATTGGGCTACAGGAGAAGATTTACAGCAAAACCACCCCCTTGCCTGCCTCCCGAGATAAAGGGAAGTGCTTCCCAGGGAGAGGCAGGAGGTGCAGGACACCGTCCACGCAGCACCCAAGTCCCCTCTGCGGCCACGGGTGGCTCAGAGGCCTCGTGCACAGCCACACAGCCAGACTTTCCAGGAAGCACCTCAGGATGCCACGGCACCGTCACAGCTGCCCGTGCCCTGCTCTGTCTCGGCAGAGCTACAGCCACAGGAGCAACCCAGGAACGCTCCGCAGCAGAAAAACCCGAGGCAACGGGAGACCCGACATTTGGAGCATCGCAGCCCACAGCACCCATCGCACCTGTGGGCAGCCACAGCATCCTCCTCCTCTCTCACGCCGGTCTGCCCTGGTGCCGGCTGGGGTGCAGGACGGCCCCCGTTCCAGGAGGGCTGCGACCTGCGATGTCCCGTGCCCCAGGCAGCTGAGCCGCAGCGGCTGCAGCACCACTTCCTCTTACCTGCTCCTGCAGAGGAGCTCCCAGAGCTGCGGCGTCTGTCCCGACCCACGAGACAGACGGGGTAGGCGGCGCCCAGCAACCCACTCCTTCTAATTCGAGATATTTGCCTTAATGAAACTATCAACCTGTTGGGAGAAGGCTGGATACAGCTCCTCATCTGGCCACAAAGAGTCGGAGAACACACAGAATAGCTGCAAATCCTTGGCCCCAACACGCTTGCCCCCAACCCCACAGACTTTCGGTGAGGATGGTGCCTGCAGCACTTCCGGAGCTCCCACGGGGACCCCTCCGCTGCCGGCGGAGCCCCCCTCGCTGCCTCCCGCTCCCCTGTCCCGACTCTTCGCTGCAGGAACCGTCGAGCAGAAGCCGCTCGCACCGTGAAGGCTCGACCCCAGCCCGGGCACGGACGATCCAGCTGCAGGGACCCGAGTCTCCGCCAGGGACAGGGGGACCAGCTTTGGGGCCGCCTCCCCACCGGCTCCCGGAGCCGTGGGGGCACGGACGCCTCCAGCCGCTCCGACGCCGCAGCCCGGGGAGTCGGGGGAAGGGGCCGGAGGGAGGATGGGGACGGGACAGCGAGGGCTCCCAGCCCGCCCCGCGGGGTCCCTCGAGAAGTGCCCGAGAGCGAGCGCTGCCCACAGGACACGCGTGTCCCCCGTGCGCGGCACTTACCCCGCGGCGTCCCTGGGCTGCGCGCCCCGCGCATGGCCGGCGGAGCGGGCGGGGGGCGGCGGGNGGCGGAGGGGGTGTGCCCCTGGCTCCGCCGTCGCTTCTTTCCGGGTTAATTACGTCTGTCATTAGCAAACCCGGCCCCGGATGTGAGTGCGGGGTGCGGGGCGGCTCCGCGGGGCGGGGGGTTGGTGTCCATCCCTCCGTCCATCGCCGTCCGTCCGTGTCCCTCCCGCGCACCTGCCGCGGCCCCGGGCCGCCGCCGCGGGGCTAAGCTGCCGGGAGGGCTGGGAGCCAGCCCGGTGCCGGTCCCGGTGCCGGTCCCAGCCTGTTGCGGGTTCTCTGCCGTCCCCCAGGGCCGCCCAGTCCCAGGCTCGGGGCCTTCCCGGTGAATCCCCCCAGACCCGACACAGAACCGCTCAGGATGTGCTTGAGGCTGGCACTGACGGAGATGAGCTGCCCGGTTCGTATCGCCGTTCCTGCAGGAGCATCTCTTGGGACAGCTGCTGCTGGAGGGAGCTCAGGGTGGATTTGGGGAGCAGGAAACACCCGCTGCCCCCCCGTGCCGCCCAGGGGAAGCCCCCACTTTCTCTCCGAAACTCCATCTCGCCCCGAAGCGCTTTCTCCCGGCGTGGGTGAAACCGATCCTGGTGCTGCCGCGGCCGCCGCCGAGGGTGTGCAGGAGTCTGGCTCACGCAAGCCCTGTCCGTCCCACGCGAGTCCACTCCTTCCCACTGCTGGCTGCCTGCTCCCGGCATCCTGGAGGTCTCGAGCCCTGCCCCTCCACCGCTGCCTCCCCCTCTCCCCATCCCTCCCTTTGCAAACACTAAACTGTTCCACGGAGTATTTTTATACCCAAGCATCTCCTGCAGCCCTTGTGACCCGCTGAAGCCTGGGGCAGCGCCGAGTTCTGTGCACGGTCACACGGCAGCGAGTCACCCCGCTGCTTGCCCTTCATTTCGAGAGCCTGGCAGCTCTCCTAGATTTTCCAGTGTAACCAATCTGGAGGTACAAGCAGCCCCTGGAACTCACTGAAACACCCCATCAGCAGGTGAAGGGTTATGAGGGAAGTCCTGGGGCAGGGCACGTCTCTGCCCCAGGGCCTTTGGAGGTTCCACCAGCAGCCAGAGGCCCCCGCAGGAGAACACCCTTCGTGTGCCCTGGGGAAGGAGCAGGATCCACAGCAGACAGGGAATAATCTGCTCTCCAGATGCTCCCCTCCAGTGGCAGCAGCCCAGCGACCCTCTAGGCATATGTTAACCTTCACAATATGATATCCATATTCTGCAGGACTTCTGACCCCCTCACCCTCCAGCACTCATCGAGGTCTCTGTTCCAGCAGCATCCTCCAGCTGTGAGTTCCACGGCTGGATCCTCACGTGCTGAATTACTTCTTTTCTTCTGTTCAAACTCGCTCTTTTCAGTTTCAGTACCTGTTCCCCTTTTCCTTGTGTGCTGACTGGGGCAGACTGCAGCAGACTGGGTTTTTTTCCAGCTGCTGTTTGCTGCTCGCCCTGCATTTATAGTTCTTGCAGTCAGATTCTCATGGTCCCAGCCATCCTTCACTCCCTTCATCATTCCCCTTTCTGTTCTCCTCACTATCTTCACTCATTTTTACCATTCTTCCTCACAAAACCAAGCCTCACCGAGCACTCCTGGGGGTCTTTCTAGCAGAGCTTTATGCTATGGGACCACTTGCAGCCCCAGACCGCAGAGCAGCCGCACATCTCCCCCATGTCTTCGCAGTCACAGAAACCGCTCTCCACAGCCGAGACTCGAGTTGCAGAAAGCAGCAACGGAGAGGGGGGGAATCTGCGCTGGGGTCCCGGGCTCCGCCTGGCAGAGCCGTCCAGGGTGGCATCAGAAGCCAAACGGGTTCGACTCGGTGCATTCCCTCGCGGTTTTGGTTTCCCTGTCAATGAGAGGCTGCGAGCACGGGTCCCAGCAGCAGCGTTTATTGGACTGGCGGCGATGGGACGCCTCCCACAGCGAGCACCCCCCGCCCGCGTCCCTAGGCTACAGCAGCGAGCAGCGGCGCCGGGCCGGCCGCCCCGCCGGACCCCTCAGAACCAGCCCAGCAGCAGCGTCCCGGCCAGCGCGGTGGCCAGCAGGCTGGGCGGCGGCGGCGGGGTGACCCCCACGCCGTTCCGGGAGCCCCGCGCCGGCCCGTTGCAGTCGTCGCTGAAGCAGCATCGCACGGTGGCCCCGCCGGAGCCGCCGCGGCGCGCCTGGTCACAGAAGGACTTGTAGGAGCAGGACTTAATGACGCTGTCTGCAAGGAAAGGCAACGCGACACGGGGGTCAGGCACTCCCGGGAACCGGGGCTTTCACTGGGAGAGGAGAAAGAACACCCGAGTCCCAGCACACTGAGGTACGGGTGCGGAATAAAAGGATCCCTCTCCTGCCCGCGAGAGGAAGCCACCTCCTGCTCCGCCTCGGCAGGTCCCCTGCTTCTCCTCGCCCTCCGGTCCCCAGCCTCTCTGGTCCCCCCCGAGACCCTACGGTCCCACCCCCCTTCCCCCGGAACCCTCCAGTCCCGCCCAGCACCCCGGCCCTCCAGCCAAGGGACTTACTGGGTGCAGTGATGGTGGAGCAGGCATCAGCGTACTGGGGGCAGCTGTGGGACCCCTGCTGGTTGCAGTCGTTCTCGTTGGATGCGACACATTTGTGGCATTTCAGTGCTTTACCTGGGTGAAGATGAGGAGGAGGAATGAGAGTGGCAGCGACGCACCGTCCCAGAGCACCCAGTGCCCCACCAGAGTCTGTGGGTCTCCACGGACACTGGTGATCCCCAGCCCAGGGACAGGGAGTCACAGATGAGGGTTGGCACCAGAAAGAGTCGAGCCACGAGCAGGCACTGCCATGGCATGCAGCAGGATGCAGGATGGGGCCTCACCTGTCCACAAAATTAATGCAAAACTTTTCCAAGTGTGACTCAAAATGATGAGAGCTAAACCGGGCAGGTGAGCTCTGTTGAGTCCTTGCCCTGCAAAGACTTCCTGAGAGTCCTGAAATTCCTTTTACAGTAAAACCAGGTAGACACAGTATTTAAAAAACCATCCTAGAGCTTTGTCTTCTTGTGCCAGATTTCATTTTAATAAGTATTTTGGGAGGGAGAAGGGAGAATTCATCCAACCTGTGGGAGCAGCTCCCACAAACTACATTGTACTCAGGAAGCTCAGCCCAAGGGTGCTGCCTGGGGACAAGCACGGCGACAGGCAGTAAAGTGCCAGGCAGATGTGTGAGTCGGGAGGGACGAGCCATCTCCAGATCGTCCTTAAAGGAGGCCACAGGCAGGTTAGACAGCAGCCAGCCCCTCTCTCCTGTGGGTCAGAGCCGATAGTGGTGCAAGAGCTGTGTGACCCCTCAAAGCATACACACACCCCAGAAAAACCCAAACCTGAAGATGCTGCTCCCGCCTGAAATCCTTGATTTTGATGGGGATGGATAAACTACCGCTGGTGTTAGAAGTGGAGCTCGTCTCTGCTTTGCTGACGGAGCAGAGCCCTCTCGTGGCAGCGGGGCCGGCTCCTGCCCAGAGCTTCCACCTTCATCTCAGGGAGAGAAACCCGTGAACGGGGAAAATTGGGATTTCATGGGGTCGGATGCCAGTAAGCGCCTGCCATTAACCCACAACGACCCGGCTTCCGCTGCTGGGTTGTGCTGTGTCTCCTTTGATGTCCTTTACAGCATGGGACAGCCTTTCATCTGCCCTGAGCTAAAAACACAATCAGGTCCATCTTGCCTTGGTCCAAAGATCCTGGAACCGTCTGGAGCTGCCCCTACTCTATGGCTTTGCTCTGGGCAGTGCAACCACCCTCCTGCCTTTTACAATGGCTTTTTTGTGATTATGCCTTGGAGGAAGCAAGTTTTAGCAGGGAAACGCAGCTCTAGCCAAGGGAGGCTGCAGGGTTTTGGCTCAGGAGCCTCCATCGGAGCTGGAGACCAGAGACTCTGTGGTCCCTGCTGGCCACCGCAGGCCTGGGCTTTGTGCCAGTGGCAGAGAGGCAAGGGACAGGGGTCTTCTCGGGGTGGTATTCAGAGGAGAAAGCCACCCTCCCCCCCCAAAGCACCATTTTCCTGCAGGGGTGGGAGCAGCAAGAGGCAGGGGCGCAGTGGGCTCGTGCCAGCGTGCAGGCAGGTGACAGGGATGGGGCAGCAGCAAGCACAGGAGCAGCTACAGTGATTTACCCGACCTTGTGCTGCCTGGAGCCAAGGGACACTTACTTTCTCCAGCCAGGGACGTGACGATGGCCAGGGCCAGTAGGGTCTTCAGGGCAGGCATTCTCAGCAGTGTGCAGCGTGGGGTGCGCAGCTGCTGTTTTGTCTCAAGGTCTTACAGCTAATCTGCTTGGGCGATGGCATGGGGGCTGGGATAACACCTCACTGCAGCCCCTGGATAATGCCATCTTAGCTGGGGGGGCAGGACACAGCTCCCCAAGGACATGGGCCGGGCTGGGGAGTGGGGCAGAGCCACATTGGTGCCGGTGGACAGGCCTGGGCTCTGCTCCATATCCTGCTGGTGCCTGCTTTGGAAACCATCCCTGGACACGGAACCCTGCGGTGGCTTTCAAAGATCTTGATCAAGCCGACCTGCTCTGTCCAGAGAACAACCCCTTTCGTGTTATGAGTAGCAGCCAAGTTGAGGAAAACCCCTCCAGAGTTTCCAACCCACCAAAAGAGAAGTGCAAGAGAACTGAAAACCCCGACCGGGCTGAGAGCCCAGCGGAACCATTCTGGCACTTCCCAGCCCCCAGGGCTCCATCCTTCCAGAAGGATTTACCCAAGGCCACCGAGGGTTCTCAGTGTAGGGATTAGGCCAAGGATTCTCCTGCCTGACATCCCGCTGCTGCCTCAGCTCTTCCTGCTGTCTGAGCTCACCGCCACGGCTCAGCACCATCACAGGGTGGTGGGAATGGTGGGAGTCAGGGGGCCAGAAAAGTCATCCCAGGTCTGAACTTCAGAGCGCAGGAATGCAGACTTCAGGAACAGATGATAACTGTGCTTATTTGAGGCCAACTGCCACATAAACCACATTAATAAAGACAAGGCAGAACACAGCCCATTCTGGAAGGTAAAGCCAACACTCTTGACCAACCCCACAAACACCAAGAAAGCTTTCAAGAGTGATAAACACAGTTTTTACTCAGGCAATGAAACATGGAAAAAATATATTAGTAATCATTATAATAATCTCATTTGTGTGAGTATAACTCTTACAAATATTTACCTGACATATAAAAGGGAAATTATCGTACATATAAAACGGATGGCGATGACAGTTACACACATGGCTGGAAGCGGAGGGGTAGGAGTCAATGCAGAGGAAGTTCCTGCCTGGGAGAGGTCACACTGGAGGGACGGGAGAAGAGATCAGTAGTTGGGGGTTACTGGTTGGCACTTTGTTACAGATCTGCTGGCAAACACACTGCAAACAGCAACAGCAGCACGGGCAGGGCCCAACGCTGCCAGAAAGGGGCATTTAAAGTCTACTGCAAGGAACGGACAACAAACACACCCAGGCTGTGACACCGTGCACAGGGACCTGCCATGCCCTGCGCTGGTCACAGGGACACCGTCACCTCGGCACGTAAGAGTGCGGCACACGAGGTGCAACCATCCTGCCCGTCTGCAAACACACACCTTCTATTTCATATCACTGTACCCATTATATGTATTTGTATATATGTAACTATAACCATATTATAGTTAATAAATCATTCCGTAGGAATCTTCTTTGCCCAGACCGGGATGCATGCGGGCAGCCACAGGAATGCGACAGCACCGGGTGAGGGAGGCAGCACGGCAGGACCGGGTGACACCAGGGAGCAGGGACAGCAGGGATGGAGGGCTCTGCCCGTGGGTTATCACAGTGGAACCGTGCTTTGCAGACAGCCCAGAGGGGAAAGTTGCAGCAGTGACTGTGCCGTGTGCAGGTCAGGGGCCTGGGGAAGCGCCCGGTGGTGAAACCCAAACTTCTGCAACTATCCCTCAGCTCCAAGGGCCAGAGCAACACCCCGAGGAGAGACTGACCTCAGACTGTCACACCTTGAGCCCAGAAAGCACATGAGCACACGGTCCTGAGCAAAGCAGAAGACTGAGGGCTGCCGCAGTCCCCACCTGGGACCTGCCTCCCACGCCGGGGCTCCACCAGCCTCACACGGGCACCTTGTGCAGTGCACCAGGGCCCAAACCAGAAACCAGCCCTGAACCAGCCTTTCACCAGCTCTGAGAGCTTGTGCAATGCTGCACTCCTGTTCCTCAAGAGAAAAAGCCAACTGCCCAAGAAATCTCTGGGTCTCAGGGGTTTGCTTTACCTGCACGGACTCCCAAAGGGGAACAGAAACAGTCCTTGTTGATCATACGACTGAAGCTTTTTCACCAGCCCAGGAGGGGACATGTGGGGAGGTCAAAGGGGTTGAAAAGAGAGGGGAAAAAAAGGTTTTTCCTTTCTGTCAGCTGTTCAAAGGGTGAATATCCAGCACAAGCAACAGGTGCACTGCTTTGAGTGGTGTCAGCCACTGGCTTCTGTGACCAGTTTGTCACTGGCATAACTGGGGGCTTGGGCTGGGAAGCTGTGTGCTGGGGCAGGCTGCTGACACCTTTGCTTAAGTGTAGAATAAACTCTCTCTGTACATTATATAACTAATAAAATATAATCAAGTGTATGGCTCTGGCTTAAACAGGTGTTTGCTCTGCATGCTCAGCACAGGGAATTAGAAAATAGAAGGAAAAGAGCTCAATTCTGTTACAAAAAGGTAGCAGCAAAAAAGGTTTGTGAAAGTGTTCGACAGGCTGGGCAGGAAACAGTCCAAACTGCAAATATTTCCCTTGTTTCACACTTTAGGACTAACTGTTCAAGGCAGAGAATCCTCCACCACTGCAGCTACCGCAGCAGCCACGAGGCAGCTCAGGGTTTACTTCCTTCCTCCTGCAGCCTCTGAAATGGGGCCCTGATGTGGCCCTGGCACAGGGAGTCACCAGCAAGGGCCTTGGCTTTGCCCGTGTCCAACACCAGGTCCCCAGGCACCGGAGGGGCCAGGGCTGCAGGCAGGGAGGCCATGGAGAGGATGGACGGGCAGGGCAGTCCCAGCTCTCCAGAACCAACATCTCTCCTGTTTCTCAAGCACCTCTTGGTGCAGCAACCTCCTGCCTCCCCTCACCCAGACTCTCCCTTGAGAGGACTGAAGGTATCACAGGTTAAGTGACTGTTTCAGTGCTCTGGGGGGAACAAGTCGTGCCTTGTGTCAGCACCGTGCCTGACTGGAAGGAGTGAGCAGAGAGCCCAAGTGCCCAAAAATGCTCATAAAGTGCACGAATGCAGAGATGTCAGCTCCCTTCCTCTGAGGCTGGCACAGCCAGGGACAGGGGAGATGCTGTGCTGTGCTTCACCCACAAACCAGAGACCAGCCAGACAGATCCCCTTCCCCGGTGCAAGAGCCAGCACGTCCACCCCTGGCATCACCCACAGCCCAGGGCAGGACCTACCATGTGGCTGGAACTGCTCTGCTGAGCACGAGAGGACAAAAAGTGACAGAGAGTGTGGTGGGGACACAAAGACCCAGCCCAACCAAGGGGGACAGAGCCCAGGGCATCACCTCCCACCTGAGAGGTGGCACTGGTGCGGACGGGCAGTGCGGCAGGCCCTGGGAGGGACACCCAGGCCCAGGCTGACCACAGGATTCCCAGGCTGACCGCAGGGATCCCAGCCCCTGAGCTGTGGGAAGCAGACAGGGAGGGTGAGGGGAGCGGCTCTGCTCAGGAGCCACAGGTCCAGCAGCCAAGCGGGGCAGCTGGACACATGAGCTTTTCTGGGGGGAGCCCGGGGGTAAGGCAAGGTGCTCAACGTCACAAGAAAAGCGGCCAAGTGCAGAGTGCTGGGCGAGGGGTGCTGAGGCTCAGTCTGACTTTCCCAGTTTCGCTATCAGCTCGTCGCAGATCTTGGTCAGCTCCTCAATCTCCTGGTTCTGGAAGAAAAGCAGACCTTGGGGACCCCCATGGTGGCACGGGTGGGGGATAAAACCCGGGCCCATCTGCCATCAAGCCTGCGTGGGAAGGGCGAGTGGGCTCCTACACCTGCCCCTGCAACAGCCCCTCTGTGCATCCTGGCACCGTGTGGGCCCCTGGGCTCACCCGTCCTCATCCCAGTCAGACCCCAGACATGCAGAGATCTGCAGCAACCCAGCCCCAGCCCACATCTCTGCAAGCAGGCAGAGCCTGCAATGCCCATTCTGCCAAAAAGTCCAAACCAACCCCACAAAACACAAAAAAACCCCAAGCAAACTAAAAAATATCCCAAAAACCAAACCCACAAAACACCTTCCGACCAAAAATCCGGAGGACACCTCCGGCATCAACAGGATGCTCAGGACAGCAGCAGGACCTGCTGGCAGGGCTGGCAGAGAGGCAGGCGTGTTACCTTCTGCTGCAGGGTTCTCTCCAGGGACTCCACCTTCATCTGCTCCTTGCGCAGCCCGGCGTGCAGCGCCGCGCTCTCCGCCTTGGCCTTCGTGCGCACCTGGGCGATCTCCTCGTTGGCTCTGTGGGGGACGGACAGAGGGGCCGGTGGCCAGCTCTGGGTGCAGGCAGGAGCCCCACGGCACAGCCTGAGGCCGTGCAGCAGCTGCAGAGCCCGGCTCTGCTCGCCTGGGTACAACAGAGGCGCTTTGCCCATACAGAACCTGGATGAAACTGGGTTAACTCAGCTCCTCCAAGCCCCTGTATGAAACTCTGCTTTTAGAGCCAAGCTAAACCAGTTCACCACCCATTTCACTCAGGGTTACATGTGCTGGTGAGCTCCTGCTCATCAGCTGAGCCCCAGGGCTGCACAGCCCCTTCATGTACCACAAACACGAGCCCTCTGAAAGATGGGAACTTGGTAAGTGACCATAAATAGACTGTGAACCTCAGATTCTCCATTAAAAAATAAATAAGCAGAGATCAGAGAATGCATTCAGGGATTTGCTCTGCCTCACTTAGAGACACTTGAGCCCGAGGTTGT
Source organism: Falcunculus frontatus (assembly GCA_013398115.1). Lineage (NCBI taxonomy): Eukaryota > Metazoa > Chordata > Aves > Passeriformes > Falcunculus > Falcunculus frontatus. The sequence goes on from VZRV01010557.1 coordinate 413,624, forward strand.
AAAATGCAGCTTTTCACATCATTCAGCTCCTGCCTTCCAGCCTCTGGAAAGCAAATGGAGCTGCTTCCCTACAAGGTCTTGAAGCACCCAGCAATCTCATGCATGACCTTACTTGTCCAATTTTTCTTCTGCGTGGACTTTGAGGGCCTGATACCGCTGCTCTTCCTGCTTGACACGGGTTAGATAATCTTGAGCACATTTCTTCAGAGCTTCTTCATTCTGGAAAAGAAAGTACGTCCATCTGCATTGGGACTGGGCACAAAGTCATTGCTCCGATGGGATGATAGATACTGCTCTGAGTGTAAAAAAAAGGTTTTAAATAAAACCAACTTCTACTTTATGCTGGAGCTCCTTATCCAGCTCAGCAGCATAGAAACATGGAGTGTGGCTGCACAGGAACCCCGTGTCCAGGGACCAGAGCTGCAGGGAGAAAGGGCAAACCAAGGTAAGGACCTTCTTAAATCCTTCCAGGACGCCCTTCAGGTTTTCGTATCTCCTGAACAGATCTGACAGGGATCTCTCCACCGAGTTCAGGTCTGCCAGGGCCTGGTCCTTTTCCATTGTGAGCTGCTGCAGGTTCTTCTGAGATGTCATGTTTGTCCTCTGCTCATCCTCTGGGATGGAGAACAAACAACGAGGACACGGTGAGCGAGTGGGGACGGCTGTGGCAGCCAGCTCCCTGCCCCACACACTTGGCAGGGTGACAGCACCTTACCTATCATCTGGGCAATGGTCTTTTCATACTCAGCCACGATTTTCCTAGAAGGAAGAGAAAAAAAACGGTGAGAGGCCGCTGATTTTGGGGACATGCCCCTCCAGCTGTGCTGACAACAATCTGCCCCACAGGAGGCCCTGCTGGCCCGTGCCCCACCACCATCACACCCCCGCAGCAGCACGGCCACAGGGCCCAGATGTTGGGGCTGCAACCCAGATGTTGGGGCTGCAACACCCATCAGCGCTGCTTCAGGCCGAGAGCCGCCTCTGCCACCGGGGCTGGCACAGCTAACGGGGTTTTATTTCTGCAGCAAAGGAACGAGCAGGCTTGGCACAGCACCAGCACCACGAGATCATCTCTCCCAAGGCACCCGCCCTGGCAAAGCTGACCTGTGTCAGCCCCTCACACCCCGCTCAGCCCCTTCCTGCCCAGAGCGCGCAGAGGCGCGCGAGGGGACAGCTCGTACCTCATCTCCAGCACTTCCTGCCGGCTCTCCTCGTATTTCTTCTTCCACTCATTGGCCTCGATCTCCTTGGTGATTATCTGGGTTGCAGCAGACATGGGACCCTTGGGATGTGCTCTGAGGGGTTTCCCCTCTGTCCCACGAAGGGGATCAGATCCCCCCTCCCAGGCAGAGCAGAGCTGCCCCTGCTCCCCCCGCGGCGAGGTCCAGCGAGGGACAGCCCCAGGGGACGGGGGCCTGGTCATTACCTCCTCTCTGATGAGCGTGAGCACAGCCGCCTTCTCGGACTCGCTGAGGCAGATGCCAGCCAGGGGACTCTCACTCCTGCTCACGCTGGGGCACTTGTCCACGGAGCACAGCCCGGGATTGTCCTGGGGGAATTACCCGGCTGGGATGTTGGGGGGGTTTCTTTTCACCCACCTCCCCTATTTGGAGTGTTCTCCCCTATTTTATCACAGAGACCAAACTGTGGGGAAGGCTCATCCCTGTGTCCCAGGTGCTGATTCCTGACTGGATTTTGACCCTATCCCTTCCTCTGGGGGGTCCTTCAGCCTGACAGGCCTCCAGAAACATTCCTCCAAGCCAGGCTGACACCACCGCCTGCTCCTCCTTTCATCACCCAGCCGAGTGACAGCCGAGCAGCATCTCCTTGGGAACGGGCGGCCAGGCCATAAATAGAGAAGTGCTCGGAGGAAGGAGGCAGCCTGCTCCTCACGTTTTGGAAACGAGAGCACTGGAGCACTTCTCCCCTCCCCTCCTCCCCGGCACTTCAGCTGCTGCTCAGTTCAAGCTCCCCGAGCCCTGCACGGCTCTCCCAGCTCCGCTGTGGCCACGGCCGGGGGTGGGAGCCACCCCTGGGGCAGGTTTGGGGCCAGACACCGTGACACTGAGGAGGTTCAGCCCGGTGTGGTTTGGCAGCAGCCTCCCACAGTATCTCCCAAAAGCAGGTGCACACCTGAGCACCTGCAGGTACCTTTGGGGTGACACCAGGCTGCCTGCAGGACCAGAGCCTGCCCAGGCTCTCCTGGGCACCAAAATAAAGGTTCACTTTGCCTCATGTCCTTGTGGGGCTTAGCACAGTTAAATCTGTCTCAGAGAAGTTGGTTTTGCTGATGTTGCTAATCTCACCGTCATCTGCTTGTCAACTCAAGAAGCTTTGGCCAGGGGCTGCTAAGCTGGCACAGGATGCCCCCCGCACCAAAGAGGTCTGGGGACTCCTCGGGGCGTGCCAGGGGTGCCCCAGCACAGGGGTGCTGCTGCTGGGGTGCCAGGGTCAGCGTGGCTGCAGAGCCAGAGCTTTTTTACTCTCCCCCCATCTCTGCTGTCAGCTGCCTTCCAGAGAGCAGTGGCTGAGGATCCCCTGCAGAAGGCACCAGCACCCACGGGCTGTCAGAGCCAGCCCTGGCCACCCCATGGTGAGACACAACCCGTGCCCAGCAGCTTGTCCCCTCCCCGTGGTCTCCTCTGCCCTCTCCCTGTCCTTCAGCCACTTTCCAGTGCAGCCCTGGCTCCGCACTGCTCCTGCTCTCCCCAGCATCCCTCCCTCCCTCCCTCCCTCCCACACCACAGCGCCCACCCAGGAGGGATCAGTCTCTGCCAGGCTCCTCAAGGCCTGCTGGGAAATCTCTGCTATTTTTATCAAGTCCCTGCATGGGCTTGTCAAGAATTTTACCTCCCAAAGAAACTCATTTCAGAAAGGAAAAAGCGTGAGGCACTCACAGGGAAGATGCCAGGCCCATCCTTTTCCATCTGCTTGCAGATCTCCTTTTCAAAACCTAGAGACAATGAAACACAACCTTTTATTGTCTTGGAAACAGCACCCTGGGCACACACAGATTTTCTGAGACACAGGAGGGTACCTTTGAGCCTCTCCACCCCCTGAGCTTCCCCTCCCAAAGGCATCTTTGCCCCCAGCTCTTGCCCTCGCATGGAACCATTTTGGTTGGAAAAGCCCTCTAAGACTATCGAGTCCCCAGCACTAAGGTCACCATTAAACCCTGTCCCCAGGTGCCACAACACCCACCCCGCCAGGCTTCCTGCACTCCTCGGAGTGGAAACCAACACTCCCCTCTGGTGGCAGTTCAGCCTGTGCCCATGTCCCCAGGGCTGCCACCCACGCCTGAGAGCACAGCGGCCGAGGAGGAGGAAGATGCACAGGACGTGTTCTGCACTGCAGCAGGATGCTGGAGCCAACCAGCTGCTCAGACCACTCTGAGCAGCACAAACATCAGCCCAGGCCAGCGAGTCCCAAAATCCTCCAAAGGAGCTGCCACACGGCCCCTGCTGTTCTTAACAGCAGAGAGGAGATAAAAAACACCTCTCCCCATCTGCAAGGTGTGGGACACCCTGACCTGTGGGACATTCCCAGGACACTCTGACCTGCAGGAGGGACACCCTGACCTGTGGGACACTCACAGGACACCCTGACCTGCAGGAGGGACACCCTGACCTGTGGGACACTCACAGGACACCCTGACCTGCGGGAGGGACACCCTGACCTGTGGGACACTGCCTCACAGGACACCCTGACCTGTGGGACATTCCCAGGACACTCTGACCCGCAGGAGGGACACCCTGACCTGCAGGACACTCACGGGACACCCTGCCTTGCAGGAGGGACATCCTGACCTGCGGGCACAGTGCTGCCTCACACAGCACGAAGGGTAATTTATGGACTCACACAACTGCAGACATGATTCATGTGTTAACCAGACAGAGAACTGCATATTTAGAGAGCTCAGCTTGGAAAGGAAGGAGGTAATGTAACGCTGCTGACTGCAGACTTCCCACTGTTTCCCTCCATTTATCCCGGTGCCAGCAGCTGCACCCTCAGCTCCCACCCCATCGATGCAGACAGCACCGAGCCCGTGCACCTGCCCAGCCCTCTGAGACCAGCAGCAATAAATAAACCTTCCCAGCCTCTCCCTTGACTGTCAGATTTTCCTCCCCTGAGGACAAAGGACCATTCTCATCTCCCTGGAGCTGGCAGCCCAGCACAGCCATCGGGAGAAATGATTAATAGGTCCCTGCAGAGGGGAGGGCTGCAAACCCCCCACGGTGATCTCTCCTGCTTGCACCTAGGACTTGGCTATTGATTAAATGTCATGTTGCCTGGCTTTTAATTATTTTGTAATGGCTTGGTCAGAGAGGCTAATTACGTGGGAGACTGACAGCAGAATTCCACCAGGAGCAATAACGGGGGTCTCTGCAGCAGTACTGAGATCTCCATCGACCACAGCCCCTGTGCTGGGACACCAAGTCCTGGCAGCTCTGCTCCTGGCACAGGCTCTAAGCAGGGACCGTGCAGCCCAGGAGCCAGGGCAGGATGCTCCAAATGATGGACAGTTGTCCTGCTCAGCTCTCGGCTCGGCTCAGCAGTGTCAGTGGGGCACTGCCAGGGAGCACCATGGGGAGGGAACCTTGTACCTGAGCCACATCCCACTGCAGCCCTGTGGGGAGAGTGCTCTGTACCCAAAGTCTAAATAAACACAGCCCGGACCATCATTTTCCATACTGGAAACAGTGCAGGAAAGCAATGGGAAGTTCCATTGGAACCTGCAGCAGCCTTTAGCCCTGTCAGTGTAAATAAACTCTGATGAGGCTGCGCTGCCTCAACAGCACCAATTCCTTGCTAGAGGCTGCAGAGGCTCCCTGGGTGCAGTCACGGCACATTCCCAGAGCTGAAGGCAGCCAGGATGGTCCTTACCTGCCTCTGGTCTGTGCTTCGCCGCGGACACGGGGACGTTCGAGCACTCAAAGTACTCCAGGTCATCTTCCGGCTCAGCTTTCTTCTCCAGCCCGGCTGGTTTCTGCGTGGAGGTGGTGGAGGCCAGCTTCTCCTCATCAGTGGCACGTCCATCCCGATTTGTAATATCTGGGATTTCCGAGATCAACACTCCTTCATCCTGCAGGATCAAAGGACGCAGTTATGCAAGACCAGGCTAATCGGCGGGGATCAGGCCACCAGGTGAGCTGCTGGACACTCCATGGAAAGCATGGAAGGCTTAAAATCCCCTGGCAAGCTGCTCCCCACCAGCCCTCCTCCCTCCCTTGCCAGCAGGAACTGCCCATAGGGAAGACACCAGCCTGAAGCTCAGCCAGCCCAGCTCTCCCCACCACCATCCCAGCATCCCTGAGCCCAGCCCGCACCCCTGGGGATGAGATCCCACGTACCTGAGTGCTGATGTCCAGGACCAGGGGCTGCGCCTCGTGCTGCTTCACCTTGCAGCCGCTCCTGCAGGAGAGAGAAGCAGCAGCTGAGGGGGGTTCAGGGGTGCTGCGGGGGATGCAGGGGCGCGTGCGAGACAGCCCAAGCAGGGGGAGGCAGTCCCAGCACTAGCGTTGCACCTGCCACGGGCCAGCACCCCACTCACCAGTGAACACCGAAGCAGAGCAAGTTCTGGAAGGAACAGAAGGAACAGGCAAACAAAAGACACGACTACACATCAGTTGGGTTTGTCTGTGAGGTGTTTATTCCTGAGGAAGGTAAGGAGCGGAGCAAGGGCCCCAAGAGGCTGATGGCGAGAGAGGCGACTGCCGAGGAGCCGGCAGAGAAGGATCTCCCTCGCTGCAGCCTCGCCCTGCCGTGTCCAGGCACCCGAGGCTTCAGTGCGTGGCGACTTTCTACAGGAGAACCACGTCCAGGCTGTCTCATGCCCTGCCCCCGCAGCTGGAGGTTTGTCTGGGACTTCTCCACAGCATCCAAATCTCCCATGTGAGTCAGACCCGCGCGGCCAGGGCAGAGTGGGAGAGCACCAGGGCAAGGTGCTGTGCCTCGAACGAACGCTCCGCCCGACGCAAACGCTGTCCCAGGGAGAAGGGCCCCTGGGGTGGGAAGTTTAGCCCAAGTAGATCTTGCAGGTGGTCCCCTTGCCCTCCAGTGAGGAAGCTGTCCCTGGAGCTTCATCCCACATTCCTGAAGACACCAATCCAGAGGCCATCTGTGCAGGACTGCAGGCACGGCCGCCTCCCGACACACCGGGCATCAGCACAGCGCAAGGCAGTGGAGGCACCGTCCCAGTGGGAATGTGGGTGGGAGAGCATGAGCTTTTCTCCTGCATCTCAACCCCTCACACTCCACACTCAGGGATCTCCCAGGCTCAGGGCCACGTCTGACCCCCAGGAGACACTTGCTGAGCTGGAACAGCTCGTGTGACAACCGCTGCGGGGACCTGGGGAGGGATCCCAGCCTTCGGACTCAGCATTCCCCGCCACAGGGACACAGCAGAGGCTCGAGCAGGACTGCAGTGAACTGCTCCCAGGTTCATGGAACTGCCCCCACCCGCTGCCACTCTCCAGCCTCCCCATCCCATCGCACACATGCGCAGCAGAGCACAACGAGCGACGTGGCACGGCACATGGAGGTTTCTTTGCGCGCTGCCATGCACACCTCGGTCACACGGAAGAATCGCTCTGGGCTGGTTTTCTCCCTCATGCCCTGCCACGAGCAGTCAAAGTTGCCGTGTCCTCACCCTCCTCTTTTCTGCACCCTCTCTTGTGCCAAGGTTATCACATCACCTGGCAGCCGGTTTGAGCTGCCCCCTGGCACCAAGGTAACAGCTCTGGATTGCACAAAAACCTGCTCCCCTCCATTAGCTGAAGGTTTTGAGCACTTGTCCACCATCAGAAGACGCGGCGAGGCGGCATGCTGTGAGGACAAGCACGGGTATGTGCCTCCAGTGCAGCTCAGCTCAGCTCCGCTCTCCTCTCCTCCCTCACTCCCAGGCACTCACCAGGCCAGGCCACCCTGGGGACCCCGCCGAGGGGTGTGGGACACAAACCAGACAGCAGAGAGCACAAGTCAAAGGGCAGAAGGAGCCGGCATGCCATGGAGACAAGTGGGGCAGCACACACCCAGAGAGAGGACAAAAACAGCAAAGGAAAAGAAAAGGAATACAGGAGAGAGTACTTACAACAGAAAACAGAGAAATTTCACTTGCTCAGTAGTCCTGATGCACCAAAGCACGGACAGGGAGAGAGACAGACAGATGGAGAGAAGAAGAGCGTGTGAAAAGACCTGGATGTTAACTCTGCTCTGGAGAAGCACAGTGAGCTGCCTAGCTCGCTCTTTGGGAAGGCACACACACGCGGGATGTTCTGATCCTGCATTTGCTATCCACAGCAGCGGGGTGAGATCCAAACACAAACCTCACTGCCAGGGCAACATCCTGCTGCCTGTGCAGCTCCAAGGTGACAGAGAGTGAGTAGAGAATTGCCTGCTGCTTCCCCTCTCCGTTGGCTCTGCTCACCCACAGCCACACATGGGAACAACAGCTCTTAAAAAATTTGTATCTACTCTCTGGAGTATTTCCTGGACAAAAACATCCAACACAGCTTGATTTTTGCCTGTGAGATTTTATCTTTCTCTCTGTAAAAACCCACTATCTAATTTTCTCACTGGAGAATCCGATGGCAGGGTGAGAGTCTACCTGTCCAACCTGTTCTCTTTCTCTCATAGAAATTCAGCGGCAGCTCACAAAATGTCTCAGCTACATTTGACCAACCACGCCTGCATCCACCAGCTCCTGCACATCCCTGCTCGACTCCAGCAAATGCATCGGCTCCAGCCTCCACTACAGATTTCCTCTGACACCACATCTCCACCTCGACCCACCAGCTGGAACCCCGAGGGGTTTCCAAAGAGGTGATCCTGCAAGCAGGTCCCAATCCAGCCCTCCCTGCTCTGCTTGGGACTCAGGACACCGGCACCGCTCCAGAACCTGTCCCTCTCCTCCCATCAGTGGTACTGACAGGCAGAGGGGAGCTGCCCCTGTGCCGGGACAACAGGCAGGTAAAACTGAGGCAGCAGCAGGACCTGAGGGATTTTGGGTTCGCTCAGGAGGCACCAGGGCAGGAGCACCACCACCACCATCACCACCTCCATCACCAACACAGCGCAGCTCTGCCTGCCCGCGGGGCAAACAGAGGGGGCTGCAGCCCCGGCTCTGCACACACTGGCACTCACGTTATCAGGCGTGACTTGGGCTTCTTGGGGGAGTCTCTGCCTTTCAGGGCATCGTCCTGCATCTCCAGTGTCTGAGATTCGAGGATTTCATTGAGGCTGTTATCTGCAGTGGAGCAAGAGTCAGCGTCGGTGCTGGCAAGCGTCTTGGTGGGCTTGAATGGATCCATGGAGTCGAAGTTATTGGGGTCAAACTGGTAAGAGCCCTTGGGGAGAACTGGCAAATTCTGCAGTGCTGAGCTGCCACTGAGAGCGTTGAGACCGGGGCTGTCCCAGCATGTGGGACCCAGCTGGGAGGAGCCCCGAGGCGGTGGTGGCTCTTTGGGACCCCTCTCTGCATCCTCAGCTGGTTTCTTGGGGGACTCTCTGTGTCTCTTTGGTGTCAGCTTGCTGGCTGGGATCCTGCTGCCCCTCCTGGGTGAAGCTGGCTTGGCCTCCACGCTCTCTCTCGCCTCTGTAAAATCAGCCCCAGGTTTTGGGACCTGCCCTGTGGCCTCCAGAGCTGGGTCCCCCCCCAGCTCACCAGGATGGGGAAGGTGTTGTGCGACGGCCAGGGGAGAGCTCTGCAGCTGGCAGCCCCCTGCCACAAAGGGGTTCACACTCCTGTCGTGCTGCTCAGGGTCAAGCTGGTAGGATGCTTGGGTCTCCTCTGTGGCTTCGTCTGTTTTCCTCCCCAGCAAAGGCGTTTTCCCTTTCCCGAGCTGGTCCTGGGCCAGAACATCAGCCCTCAGCTCCACCAGCCCCATGCCAGTGTCCGCCGTGTCCCCTCCTGACATGAGCCACTCGCGGGTGGCTGTGCCCACATGGGGTACAGGGGCTGGCTCCACGGTGGGCACAGCGGCGTGGCCAAGGTCAGCCTTGCAGCCCAGCCCGGCCAGGGGTTGCATCAGGGGCGAGCTGTCAGGGTCAGTTTCCCCTTTAGCATCCGAACTGGCTTTAGGGGCTCCAATCTCTGGTTGAGCCTCATCTTTGGGGTGCTTCCCAGGCAAGCTGTCTCCGTGGGCTTCCCCTAGCAGCAGGTCACCATGGCCACCTGGCTCTGCAAAGATAAAAGGAGATGGTTAAACCCTGCCCTGCCATGCACTCCCTTCCAGAGGGCTTTCTGTTCCCTCCTCACAGCTGCTCCAGGGTCGGATTTTATGGAGGATCCACTGACCCAAAGCTCAGCTTCCCTCCTGCCAGATGACAGAGAGTCACTGCTCACTTGGGCAGAGGGTCAAAAATTAGTGAGAAGAGTTCAGAGATGCATGACATGAGACAACACCATGAAATGTGAATAAGCAGGCACAGGGAGAAGGGGAACGGGAAGGTGTGCTCAGTGAAGGATCAGGCTGCAGGAGGGATCTGGGGGTCAGTCCTGGGGCTGGGGCTGCGGAGCTGGACGTGCACCAGCCAGGAGAAGCTGCCCCACACGAGCTAACTCTCCACCTGCAGAAATCCTGCACCAGGCTCTCCACACTGCTGTCAGCATCTTGTAATGACAAATCCTGATCCATGACTTAATCACCATTCCTCCAATCCTTTCCCCTGAATCCTTTAACTGTTTAATCTTTTCCTTGCTATCAAGGGATGGAGAAGATCCTTTATCTACTGAAAGCTGCACCCACCGAGCACCCAAAGCCAGGACTGTGGTGCAGGTGTGCCAAGGCACAAGAGGAAAATGTCTGGTGTTTCTCTTGCACCTCAACCAGGGACAGCTGCACAGACTCCTGGGATAAGGCGAAACAGGATGCTGGGATGCCCAGCACCCACCAGGGAGAATGTGGTCCCTGCAGCCCTCACAGGAACCTTTCCGGGGAGACAGAGTCCAGCCAGGTCCTCTGAGGGCAGAACAGAACCAACGCTCTCCCAAGGACCAAACTGGTTTGAAAACCTGGCTGGGAAGAGCAGCCTGGGTGACGAAGAGCTTGTGCCAGGGAAATCCACCTATCCCTGCCCCAGCCCTGCCCTGGAACAGAGGTGATAGCTGCAGAGGGGAGTCACCTTGAGCATCACCCCGTTTGGTGAAGGACACCAAGCACTGGCTCCCACAGAACCCCATCCCTGAGCACATCCAGGAAAGGTTTTTCCTATCACCAGGCATTTGCAACCAGCTCATGTTTGCTGGTAACAGAGCAAGTCACAGGCTGGCAGAGGAAAAGTGAATCAGGCAAATATCTGGTCCCAGGACTAATCCAGGACATGGAGCCAACAATCCTGACTCAGTTGATGGCTCGTGGTTTGCATAATTGATCCCCAGGATGCTGAAAGCCATGAAAATGAATCATGAGGGTCTGTGTCCTCCCTGAGACTGCAAAAATGCTTCCTCTGACTGCAAAAAAAAAGCTCCCTCCAAGTAGACATTGCCTTGATGCCCCAGAAAATGCATCAGTAAACACAAATCCAGTGGATGAGTACTTGGAGTGCAGCCAGGAAACAGTCTGAGGCACTGCCTGCCAGGCCTTCCCATCATTAGGAATGAGGAAAACCTCCTTAACAGACCCCAAAGAAAACTTTATTGCACTTGCTGTGCTGCTCAGCTGTTTGAAGTCTTCCTGAGACAGCCCTGAATAGAAGAACAGACTTCAAAGTCAGGGCAAAAGGACTATTTAAGTGCATTTTGCGTTCCCAGTGGAAGGTTTGGCAGCCGCCGTTCTCACAGACGTGAGCCCATCCTGGTTTCTAACCCAAGCAGTGAGTAATTACTTCTTGAATAACAAGCAGTCGGCACACAAACTACCTCTCCATGCTGTGGTGTCTACAGGGTGGGGAGGAAAGGAGCGGTGGCGCATGTGGCCATAGCTCAGAATCATTTTCCCACTAAAGTCACAAGAACCACCCACCCAGGTTCTCCAATTTTGTGATTCCCTCATTTTCTGTGCCCAAAAGAGCTCAGCTACTCAGCCCCTCCTGCAGCACAGCCCACCCACTCAGCCAGGCTGAGAGCTAAGGAACTGGGATGTACTGGGAGGCAGAGGCGCAGGCGAAGGGCAGCTCAGGGGCTCGCCTGTGCTTTTGGAAATCTTTTGCAGCGGAAATGTCCCTCCTGCAAGCTCAGGGGGGTTTTCCCCTAGTTCCTCCCCCTCTGCATTTCTTCTGCCTTCCATGCAGCGTGGCGGGAGCGCGCATTCCTGTGAGAACAATTACGCAGGATGCAGAAAGCAGTGGCCTGAAGGACCCTGGGGTGCGCAGAAAGAGCCAAGCTCTCTGCTCCAACCCCTGCAGCTGCCCAGCACTGCTGGGTACAAGCATGGCCATACCTCAGTGCAGCACTGGCTGTCCCCCACGGAGCCCTCCCCAAGCCCGGCACGCTGCCTGCAGCTCTCCCTGCTCCTCCTCTGAATGCTCCAACATCCCCAGCTCCCGCCAGCCCCAGGCAGTCACGTTGTGAGCGGCCGCGTTGGCTCTGCACGTACTCCCTTCGCTCACGGCTCCTGCCGGGGAAACCAGCTTCTTCCCCAGCCCTGCAGCTTCCCCCAGCCCTCTCACTGCTCAAACCCTCCTTCTGGGCCAAAACTGTGCTGAACACCCCATGGGACCCCAGGAGAAGGCAGGCTGGCAGCCGCCGACCACACACAGCTCTCCCCCTCAGATCAGCCCTTCCAGGGGCAGGCCCCCCAGCAGATGCCTCACTGCAGCATCCGGAAAAGGTGACCCTGAGGTCTCCCATTCCACCTCTGGCACTGTGCCCTGCAGTGGGGGGAGAGTTTACCCCCAGCATGAAAACGGGCACTGTCAGGAGCGTGGCACACACAGCGACTCCAGGATCCATCCCAAACACAGACCCAGCACAGGGCACGCCGGATCCCAGGAACACACCTTGTCCCGGCTGTGCACAGGCTGCAAACCTGCTCCAGATCCAGGTGAGCACCTGGAGGCAATGCTACAAAGTGAAAACAGAGATTTTTTTACTTTCTAAAGAAAAACAGACGGGACAGTCTGGCACTGCAGTAATAGACACTTTGTGCCTCTGCATTATAATTGCTTCACTTGTCTTCCTCGGGCTGAAATTAAACACAAACACCGACTTAAACAGCTTTCCAACATGCCATCCCTCAAACGAATCAGGAACGCTTGACAGCGGCAGCGCTGCAAGGCAAAGGCTCAGCGCCCTTTCCATCCCACAGGCAGCCGCCGAGCGAAGCCGCGGCGATCCCTGCGTGGCCCCTGCGCCAAGCGCGGGCCAAAACAACCCCTCCGCTCTCCGGGCCTCGGACTCAGCTCGGGGCAGTGCTCGGTGTGAGTCACGCACTTCCCCGCCTGAGCACAGGATATCTGCCCTGTACACCCAGCTCAGTCCTACAGCGCCAACGACTTTTTTCCTCTTTTGGCTTTCCGCTTGTGTTTAACAGCCGTTGATCTATTTTTAAATCTATTCTGTTAAGAATTAGCATACCGGCAAACGATGCTGCTAACGCACCGGAAAACACGTGCCCTGCATCAGGGTAACGGCAGCGAGAGCCTGCTCCCAGCACTGATGCCTCTAGATTTGCTGCTTCTGCTCATTTCCTTGTGCAAAATATCTACTGGCAGATGACTGGAGATAACTTGAGCAAGAATGGGACAGAATTAGTCCCACCATCCGAGACAGCAAGAGGAAACTGATGATCCTGAGTGGGCATAAACCCTCACTGCAGCCCTGTCCGGGGCTGAATTTTTGTCCCCAAGGACAGGGTTTAACACACCCAGGTCACCTCTCGGCTGTGCACGGAGCAGCCAGCCCGGGAGTCACAGCTTCTGTCTCACACATTCCTCACCCTATTTATTCCCAAGGCAGGGTGAGACTGCAGCTCTACAGCAGACAGTGCCTGCTCCTCGCTGTCCCTCCAGGCCAGGGGTGCCGTGCCTGCCCTCAGGTCCAGCTCTGGCGCTGCCCCCACACACCCCAGCACAGCCAGCAGCTATTCCCCGGGGACTGCAGGGCAGCAGCTATTCCCCGGGGACTGCAGGGCAGCAGCTATTCCCCGGGGACTGCAGGGCAGCAGCTATTCCCCGGGGACTGCAGGGCAGCAGCTATTCCCCGGGGACTGCAGGGCAGCAGCTATTCCCCGGGGACTGCAGGGCAGCAGCTATTCCCCGGGGACTGCAGGGCAGCAGCTATTCCCCGGGGACTGCAGGGCAGCAGCTCTCCCGGTGCTGACGAGCAGCCATTTCACCAGGTTGCCTCCACGCCGGCGTTTGTTCCCACCGCTGCTCCCGGGCCCGGGCTGCTGAGAAACAGCAGCACCGCCAGGATGAGGCCTTAACACACGGATTACATCGGTACAGTGGTGTAACACCCCAGGGCGCCTCTGCACGCCGCAAACCCATCCGCACCTGGACAATCCTTTCCCTGCACCGTTCCAGACAAACTGAAAACACACAGCCAGAGACGTGGGCAGAGAAGGGCCGGAGCAAAGTGTGGTGGCACCGCGGTTTGGCTCTGCCGGCTCCCAACATCCCACTCTCTGCCAGCCAGCACAGACAAACAGCTTTTGCTGGAGATCATGCCCTCGTCTTCAGAACACTGGGAGCTTTGTGTGCAGGAGCAGCTACTCCCTCGCTGCTGAGCAGGAGCTGCTCATCCCAGGACAAGGGGCACAGGCACACACGGGAACAGTGACACCCCGGAGTCTGAAGCAATGCGCTTCCCTAAGCTTTGCTGGAAATGATCCTCCTACCTGCTAGGAAAGCCTTTATCTCTCTCTCCCCCTCCCTAGATATTATCCTCAAAGTAAAGATGTCTCTATCATCCCTTCTTAAAAGGATTATTCCAAGAGCTGTGATTATTGGAAGCGTGAACTGAGTGCTCCCTCCATCACAGCAAACAAACACGAGTTTTGCACAGGGATGGATGAGCACCCAGATCCACCCCAGCAGCAGAACAACACCACAGGAGATGGAGAGCCATGTCTTCCTGTTACTGACACAGTCTACAGTGCCTGGGCTCCTGCACAGAAGGACCCACGGTCTGGATCAAGCCCATGTGCTCTGAAACCAGCTCTGCAAGCAGTTCCCAGCTGCTGTGAGCGTTCAAGGAAAGCACAACACTGCACATCACATACCAGGATCTGCAGCAGTGAGGGGCAAGAGAGGGCAGGGAATGCTCAGGACGGCCTGGCCAGGACTTCCCAGCCCACCCCATACCGCCCTGCGCCTCAGAGAGGCTGCTCTCCTGCACACCACCCCGGGGGCTCACAAACACCCTGACACTGCCCAGCCACTGGAAGCAGATGGACGGGGAGGTCTCCTCCCTGCCCTGCCCCGATAACCTCCAGTGGGTTGTTGCAGCAGTGCCAGAGCTTCAAAGCTTCCTCCCAGCAGCACAAAACCAGAGATAAACACCAAGATCAGCCATGGACACCAGCACAAACCCCTGAAGAGGAGGGTATGGAGACAGCGGGGAGCTGGTCCTCAGAAGGCCACGGGCTAATGGGGAGCCACACTCAGGGGAGCAGCAGCAGTATGGGACACAAGGATAAACCTGCAAAACAGCTCAGGACCCACCAGCAAAGGAAACCTGATGCAGTTAGAGTGGATCCCCCACAATTTCTCAAAAAATGGGCTTTAGCAGCATTGATCTTCTGCATCTTTAACAGCAGCTACACAGTGAAGACACCTGGCACCCAACTCCAGGGAAAATGGCCTGTGCAACGAAACCCCTACCACTGACCAACCCGGGGGACACAAACCTGGCATCTTGCCACTCCTGTGCAAGAGCCAGGGGTGAGTGACACATGGGGTACACATGAGAAAGGTCCCACCAGCCAGCAGCAGCCAGGGCAGCCCCCAGGCTGCAGAAGAAGTGTCAGAGGAATGTTTAACTGATCAAATAATTCAACAGCATCCTCATATTCCTCTCAATCAACTAATCACAGCTCTTTGTGGAGTGCCCAGCCCAGCCCTGGCATTTGAACTGTCCAGGCCATTAACCACCAAAAGTGTGCCAGGCATTACCCACAGTCAGCAAATTTTACTCCCTGACCCCACCCTGCCTTCCTGCCAACGGAGCAGAGCACCAAGAGCAGAAGGTGCACGCTGGCTTTTTACCTTGGGTCCCGGCCTCAGACTCTGGTGATCCTGGTGGCTCGCAGAACTCCTTGAGTGGCGAGCAGGTTGGTGTTTCTGCTTCAGGGGTCTCAAAATTATCAGTGGAGTCCGAGCTGCCGAGGGGGGGAAAAGAGTGAGGAATTACTGCTTTCAAGGCTACCTCTGAAATCCTCCACAACGCCTACACGTCCAGCCAGGCCAGAGGCTGGCCGCGGGCATCCGGGGCAGCCACTCGCTCCTGTCCGGCGGGACGTGCTAGCAAACGGAAAAGGGAGAGCAGGTGAAACGTCATCGTGAGCAGCCCCCTGTGCATCCCCAGCCCTGCGGGAGGGCTTCTGCCAGGTCATTCCCGAGCCGAGCACACAGCACGGGCCTCCAAGGACATGCAGCCCCGCGGCATCTCCCACGCCGCTCCGGAGGCTGCCGCGGGAAGCGAGCCCGGCCCTGCGCTCCCCAGCATCCTCCAGGAAGCAGCGCCCGGCTCCGGCCCCGGCACCCCCAGCCCCCGGCGCGGTGCGGTGCGGGCAGCCAGGCAGCGAGCGGGGAGCGAGGGGCGGATGGGGAGAGGGCCGGGGAGGACGCGCCCGCAGCCCCCCGTGGGCGTCCCGCGTGGGTGCGGGCGCCGCGGGAGGGCGGGCAGGGGAAGGGGCCGCGGGCGACTTGCCTGAAGCCGAGGGCCGAGCCCCCCGCCGGCGGGTCC
>VZRV01010557.1:435074-507468 GCA_013398115.1 Falcunculus frontatus
GCCCGCTCGCACCGTCGGGGGAGCCCCCGGGCCCCTCTGGGCTCCCGGCAGAACCCAGGCAGATGCGGGGCTTGGGCGGGGGCTGGCGTGGGGCAGGCGACTGCTCTGGTGACAACGGGAATGAGAGATACACGGAATCGCTTAGATTGGAAAAGCCCTCTGAAACCATCGAGTCCAACATTAACCCAGCACTGCCGAGGCTGCCACTGACCCGTGTCCCCAGGTGCCACATCTACACGTCTGTTAAATCCCTCCAAAAATGGTGATTTCACCGCTGCCCCGGGCAGCCGCTGCCCCTGTCCTGCCCCTGGACAACTGTGTCCATGAAGAAATGTTCCCTGTTGGCCGAGCTAAACCTGCTCATCTACCAGGTCTCACCAGCCACCGGCGCAGCCTCTCATACTGCACATTCAACGAGAAACTGGGGGCTGAGCCCCTTGTCTAGGGCACCTGATCTCTGTCAAGAAGCCCTGATAAAGTGCCAGTGTAATTTCTCCCCCGAGAACAGCCTCTTCCCAAATCGTGCCTTGCAGGGGAAGCCAAACAGCCAGCCCCGATGTCAGGCAGCAGCCAGACCCCTTCACGGGAGGAAGATTTAATGCTGCACTTCAAAAGCTCAGAGGTGACCCTGCTAAGGAAACGTCCTGGTTCGAGTTCTTTTAATTAAAGTGCCTGAGAATGTATCCATTTCTGACAACATTTGGGGCTTTTTACTTTTAAGAAACTGAAAACCAGAATATTAATCTCTTTTTTTTTTTTTCCTGCCAGTCAGGGTGTTCTGGCTGGGGTTGCAGTATTTTCTGGCAAGAAAAGTGTCAATGCCCTTGAAAGCTCTCACCTTCTTAAAAAAAAAAAATAAATAAACACACAAAAAACCCAACCGAACTTTCCATGGATGAAAAAATGTCCTGCCAGCCTCAACTGCTCTCCCGCCTGTGACCGTGCCCAGCGTGCCCCCAGCCATGCACAGCCACGGGGACCCCGCTCTGCCTGCACGGGGGCTCCCACAATGGCCCCGACCACCCCAGAGCCCCAAATGCCCCCGGTAGGAGGGAGCGTTACCTCTGCTGCCGGCGTGCCAGGGGAGAAGCCGGAGGCTGCGATCGGTCACCGTGGTCGGTCACCAGGGCTCAGTCAGGTGACAGCCATGTGGGACGTGGCGTGGGGCCCTGCCTGCTGCATGAGGCCAGATAATCCCTGGCAGCGAGGCAGGCAGGGGCCGGGCAGCACCCGGCACCCCACTGAGCAGCCTGGGCACTGCTGGCCCCGCAGGAGGTGCTGCTCCACTGGTGACACCTGTCCCGGGATGCTGCAGCCTCCTGGCACTGCACCACAGCCACATGGGTGAAGCAAAACCCATCAGTGCCCAGGGAGAGGTCTGCTCCAAATCCACGCCACAGCCTGGCAGCTCCTGCTGGGTCCTGCTCTGGCTCCTCCGCTCTGCCTTGCTGAGCCCTGCTGGGAAAACCGGCCATGCTGGAGGGGAGTTCTGGGGGCTCTCAGGCTGCAGCAGGAAGCCCCAGGCCCTGATGGATTGTGGCAGAAAGGGAAGAAGGTGAGGAGGCGACTTTTGGATTCCCAGGCCCAAGATGCAGAGCTCGGAGTGGGTTTTGGACTGCTCTGACTTCCTGCGTGTGTTATAAAGGCCGAACACTGCACGTTATGTGCTGTGCCATGTGTCACTGTCTGTGTCCTCCACCTTGCAGCCGAGGACAAGCTCTGCCTCTGCACACCCCTGCTTGTGGAACAGGGCAGGAGAGAGCTCTGGGAACGGCTGTGCAGGCTCTATGTAGCATCCTTCTGTGGAGGCAGCGTGCCCAGGGGCCAGGCTCTGGCATGGACAGAATTCCCAGGACTTGGCCCTTTCATTCCTGTGCCTTTGGTTCCAAAGGAATTTCCTCCAGCCATTTCTGAGTGGTGCATTTGGAAATGCTGCCCTGCCCAGCTGGGCAAAGCTGGGATACACACATCTCCCTGTGCTGGACAGGAGCTACCAGGACCTGCCTGCACTCGAGGCCGGGATGCTGTATCCAGGCTTACGAGGCTTATCCCAGAAATCTGCTTCCATGAGGCTTTGCTGAGCTGAGGACCGCTACCAAGCGGCAGGAATTCAGCATTTCCTACAAAGTCCATCTGGTCGGAGCAGGGATCTAAACTGAAGGGGTGAATCTGACCAGGAGCCAAGGCTCCAGCACACACACACACACGAGAAACCAGCATTAAAAAAATCAGGGCAGGGCCCACGGACGCGGTGTCAGATGCCAAGCAAGCCGGGGACAGGCAGCGGGTGACGTGCCAGCACTGTGGCTCCATGCTCAGCGATTTTGGCCACAGCCCCCACCCTCCTTGGCAGGGCCCCCACCCTGTGAGGAGTAAACACCCACAGATCGCTGGGAAACTGCTGCCTTTCCGGGCAGACACCGAGGGAAAGTCAGGAGGGGAAAGGCACCAAAATTAAATGACAATTATGTAGCACACCAGGGGAGAAAACCAGTTTCCAAATCCAAGAACCTCGAGGGTGCACTCACCACACTCCCCAGAGCTCCCCCGACCTGACAAACTGGCAAAAAAAAAACCTGATTAAGCTTTTCCCAGCCCCTCAGAGCAACCGGGAGGGTCAGTGTCACCATCTGTGAACCACAGCCTCCACCTTAGAGCAGTGACAGGTCCTGTTCAGACCCCCAGGAGTCCCAGAGCAGCCCCCACTCCCACTTCAGGGTCTGGAGGTGGGCAGAGCCGCATGAAAGGCTTTGATTCCCGGTTGTGCCAGGGGTCACAAGACCTTCAATAGTCACACGCAGCCAGTGCCACAGAACCCTGCCCGAGGAGCTGTCCCCTGCAGGCAGGGCTGGCAGTGCCCACAGGGCTGGGTGCCAGCCTCACAGCAGCCAAGCTGCAGAGCAGCCAGATATGCCCCAGCTGTGAGCCGGCAGAACTCAGCTCAGGTGGAGCTCCTGCACCCCCGACTCGTCCAGCACCCCGAGGAGCACCGGAGCTGGCCGGTGGGACGGCTGTGGTCTGCAAGGGGGCAGATGGTAATAATTACCCTTGTGCTAATTCCATGGAAATTTCCATGTGCCTGGGAAAGAGGCAGCCGAGCCCTTCTGCTGCCCGGGGCAGAGGTTTGCTGTTGTTTCCAGGGACTGTGACTAAGAGCCCGGGCTGTCACATGGATGGTGTTTAAATGCCTCCTTGAAGTCGCCCATCTAAACGCCCCCAGCTCCAAAGCTGTCGGGAGCTGGCACCGCCAGGCTGCACGGGGTACCTGGGAGCACCTGGAACGCCTCAGCTCTGCCCGCTGGTGCTGGCAGAGCCGCAGCGCAGCGCCTCGGAGGGAGAGCGCTGTGCCCGAGCCCTTCTCCACCTGCGCTTGCTCAGAGCTCTGGTGGCATCTCCCCTTGCCGAGGGTCCCCGGGGAGGGCAGGCGGCGTGGAGCAGCGTGCCAGCACACATCATCCCGCCTGCCTCTGCCAGCTCCTCCTTAGCAACCCAAACAGAGCCACAACAGGGGCCTGGCGGCAGATCCTATCCCGGCCAGCTCGAGGGCTCTGGAGGAGAGCCCGGAGTGACCACACGGCCCGGCTGCCCGCCCGGCAGGTGCCGGTGCCCTGCCCTGCCTGGGAAAGCGCCATGAGATCGAGCTCTCTGGCAGGGCAAAGCGGCAGGAGGCTGTGCTGTTCAAGGGTGTCTTCCGAGGTCTGCCATCGCAGGGGGCTGGTGGAGCTGGGGACAGCTCCTCTGGGCAGTCGAGGAGCCCTCGGTCTCTGCTCTCCTCCTCCCTCCAGCCTGATGTAGGCAAGTGCTGGGTGAGTGTCCCAGCCCTCAGCTCCCTTCTCCTTCCTACCTTTGCAGCCGCAGACTTGTCCCGAGTTCTGTCACTCTCTGCTTCCTGTCCCGGGGCTCCTTCGAAAGCCACTTGCGCAAGCAGCTGCCTGGAAAGGAGCAGGGAGGAAGGAAGGGGACGGACGGGGTGGGGAAGGCCAGGCGGCAGCGGTGTCTCTGCACCCTGTAGCCGGGGGGGAAGGAAGGAGGATGTTTTGTAATATTTGGCGAGCGCTTCCACGGGCAGGGAGAGGAAAGCGGCGGGCGCACGGCTCTGGGTGACCCGTCCCGTCCACACGCCGCTGCTGCGCCGGTACCGGCGCCTCTCGGGTGAACGCCTGGATCTCATGCCGGCTCCTGCCGGGGCCCCACTGGTGTCATGCCGTAAAAATGTGCTCTTGACTGGAATTTGGCAGCCTAGCCCCTGACGGGGAGGGAACCTCTCCGCTTACAGAGGGAGTGGGAGCTGCGGCCCTGGGGCTGCAGGGAGAGGTGATGCGGAGCTGTTCATGAGCTGTGCAAGGCTGGGGAGGGAGGTCGAGGAGCGGTGGATGTGCCCGCGGATTGATGCCCAGGGATGCCGCTTTCCCCGGAGCCCTGAGGCTATCACCCCCCAGTTTGCCTAAGCCCAAACTTCAGCCTGGTCCCCGAACGTCCCTCCGGGCAGGACTCGGCCCACGACACGCACACGGAAATCAGGTCAAGCCACTCAGTTAAATTCCCCCGGCCTCGCCCGAAGGGTTCGTGCCAGAAGTGCAGCCGGGTACGGGCTGCGAGCGTGGGCCGGCAGCGACCCCGGCCCCCCCGGCTCCCGCCCGCTCCTGCAGAGGGAGCGCAAGGAGCGGGAATGAGCCACGGGCTCCGCGCAGCCATTTCGTCCTCGGGAAGCGTCAGCAGGGGTGTTGCTTTCCAAAGAGAAGAGAAAACTCTGCTTAGACGGGAACTTCGCCTCGCAAACAAAGTGTGCCGCCTGTTCCCGCAGTTCCCGGCCAGACCCTGTGCCCTGCCCGGAATTACCTTCCCAAACACCCAGGACCCACGGCATCTGTGCAGGGGGAATAAACCAGCTCTCTTCATTCCCACCTCCCGCAAGAAGCCGGAGGACAATGATTGGAAAGGACACTGCTGCACCTTCCACGGACAAGCAGGGTGGGGAGTGACAGCCCAGGAGCCCCCATTACTTCTGCCTTGTCTGGGGTGCTCCCTGCCTGTTCATCCTTCCCATCCACCCATCGCTTTCTCTATCCAGGAGGGCCAAGGGCCAATGCCTCGAGCAGGGGGTAGAGGATCCACCTTGCCGGGGTGGCTGTCGTGTCCCACCTGTACCAGCACCCACACTCGGCCAGGCTTGGCTCTGCACGCTGCCAGCCCTGCATACAGCCCGTGCCAGCACCCCAGGCCCCCGTGCCCACTCCAGGGTTTGGGGCACGAGAGCATTCCCAGCTGCTGGAGCCTCAGAGGTCGCTGTAGCAGTGGGGCAGCAGCGCTCGCCTGCTCGTCTCATCGCTGGCCCGAGTCTAGCCTCCAGCTCCCATCTCCCAAGTGGCTGTCTTTTCAGCTGAAACTTCCTGTTGGCTCTCATTTTCATTCTTTACCTCTTCAGCAGTGCAGAAAATTGGCACTTAATGTGCCCTGTGAGGCTGTGTGGTAGCAGCTTAATTGACCCTGGTTGCATCACCCTGGCCACAGCTCGGTCAGCGAGCTCAGCCTTGGGCCACACTCATTTCCCATCCCTTCTTTGTTTTCCTGCCCTTTCCAGGGGTCCTGCTGGTGTTTGGCTCCAGGTGAGGGTCGTAGAGGAGCAGGGTGCCCATAGAGCTGTGGGAGTCCCTCCCGGGTCCCACCCAGGGAAATCTGGCTTTCTGCAGTTCTCTCCATCCTCCTTTCCTCCCTAATCCTCATGCTGTCCCCAGCAGGTTGCTCCAAACCCTGCACATTCCAATATCCCACCTTTGATGAGGCGTGTGGCAGGACCATGCTGCAGCTCTGGAAGCTTCCCCAAGCATTGCAAATCAGTCAGAAACCTGAGCTGCTGGTTGCAGCCCTGACCTTGACAGTTGTTTTCCAAGAGCTGGTCCCAGGCATCCGGGGATGCAAGGATCCCATCCTTGCATGAAGGGATTGCAGAGTGTGTCAGTCCAAACCACAGCAGTGAGGACCAAGTGGCACACTGACCAAAAAGCTTATGATAAAACCAGACCTGTAGCAATCACCCAAACGTGGTCTCAGCTCAGCTCCAATTCTCTTATTGCATCCTTGGGGGCAGAGATTGCTGCAGGAGAACCTGAAATAATTGGTATTCAGAGCATCATAAAACTCCACGTGCGGTTGACAATCCAGGCAGGACTGCATTATGGCAGATGTCTAGCAGGGGAATAAGATTTTCCAGGTGAGTGAAGGAAATGCTTATAACCATTGTTTTGGAATATTCCTGAGTGCTGCTGAGGAGAAGAGGCTGCTCGTTGCTCCTCTGTCACGTGAGAGCAGGAGAGCACTGCCACCAAGGCTGTGCCCAGCTGCTGCTCTGGCACGCAGCCGGCGGGACCCTCCTCACCCCACCGGGCTCTGGGGGACAGCAGGGCCACGCCAGCAGCAGCGGGTCCCAGCAGATGTCCCTGCAGGCCCCAGTGGAGCTCCCTGGGTTTGGGTGCAGGTTCCCAGGGTGGGGCTATGGCAGCACCTCTGGCACTGCAAGCCCCGGATGCTCTATTAAACGGGAGGGTTTCCTCCGATTGAATATCTCACCACTCAATTTGTGTTGGACCGTGGAGTCCTTCCAACACTCGGAGTACAATGCGTTAGTATCTGCTGCTCTGGAGTTTGTATCCCGGCGGAGAGCCCGGCCAGCTGGGAGCACGCTGGGACCAGGCTCCAGTACAAAGAACAATGGGGAGGCTCAGCAAGGGGCTCTGGGGGCAAGATCCAGCCTTGGTGACAGCACTGCGTCTGGGGCTGCTCCCAGCTCTCTGATTCTCCACCAAGAGAGGATCACAGCTTCCAGAGCCTCCTTTTAACTCTGCAGCTTGTCCCCTCACTCCCCTTTACTGCGCTTTCAGGCAGTGGGCTCTGCGTGCCAAATGGGATGCTGGGGAAGGCGCTGCTGCCTGGATGGGCTCCAGATGCAATGCAACTAATCCATTTTTATAGCCGGGAGCAGGTGTCTCGTGCATCGCGAGCAGCTCTCTCAAAGACCACTCTTTTTATTTGGCCACAAGCGCTTGAGGAGTCCGAAGGCATCGGCCACTGCTTGGTGCCCTCCAGCTCCAGAAACGCCCTGTGGGGCCATTGTCCTGCTGCACCAGCCCAGCCTCACCCATGAGAGCAGGGAGGGCTCCGGGTGCCTGTTGGCACCCCTGGCCAAGGTCACAGGACCAGAGCCATGCCTGCACCTCACTCCTGGGCTTCAGAGCCACAGTGACCAGTCCCGGGGTTGTGCAGCCCCCCCAGGGCTTCATGGACTGACCTACATGTGCATAAAATGAAGAAATTCATTTTTGCTTGTAGTTTCCCCCAGTTCCTGGGGCTGTGCTCACCACTGCTCAAACAAGGACGTGCCCACATGTCCGGAGACTGCAAGTTCTGGGAAGAGCCCGTACCTGTGGGGAGGAAAAGAAAAAAATCTACCATTGGAGCCGGAGATAGGAAAGGCCAAAGGGTTTGTTTTCCATCCTCAGACCTCAGCAATGCAGCAAGTGGAGCTCAGTCAAGAAACCCCATCCAAACCCACAGCTCACGAAGCTGCTCTGGGCAAACAACACCTCAAAGGGCCCTCTGTCCTTGCCTGTCCCATTCCCGCTCTGGAAGGGAGAAGTGACCCCGTGCCAGGGCTACAGGACTGGGGACCCTCAGCTGTGCCATAGCAGGACTGATGCACAGCCCCAGCACTCACCGTGGTGACAACCCCATCCCCAAAGCAGCCAGGAGCACCTGGAGGAGCTGCGGCCAGGGGTTGGACAGCTTTGCTGAAGGCAGCAGGTCCCGGAGGGCTCAGAGACCCCAGAAAAGAGCCTGTGTTTGTGCGGGGCCCCGGCCAAGGAGCAGCTACTGATGTGCCCGGACTCGTTGGCCCTGCTGAGACAAAGAGCCATTGCTGAATTCAGCTGCCCTGGGTATTTTTTTCCCTCTTCGATGAATCACCTGCTAAAAATATTATAAATTGAGTCGCTGGCCAGACCTTTCACTTCTCTGGAAGCAAAAATATTTATTTTACTCAGGCCGTGCCTGTGTTTTAGCAGAACTTTATGATCAATTTTGGAGGAATGCGCCATGCTGTATATTCAAATTACAACTTTTTTTGGCTCACAGCGTAAGTTTAAAATGTCTTGTTTAAGACGCAACTGTCAGGCTGCCAGAAAAATGCGTTTTCAGCTGTTTTCCTCCCAAAAGCACCAGTTTTGCCCAGTTGATGGTTATTGTCAACCCAGGTGTGTGCGTGTTGCAGGGTTTGGTGATCGAGGGGGGCAGGCTGGACTGGCTTAGACTGGGAGCTTCCACTTCCATGGAAAAAACAGCACTCAGTTCCCAGCATCACCACAAAGTCAGGTCACAGGGAGTTCCGGAGCTGCCTGACTGGTGGGGACAGACCTATTCCCATTGAACAGAGCTGCATTTTTGGGCACTGGAGCAGGACCTCTCCCTGCCCAGGCTCCAGGCTGGTGCAAGGCTGCTGCAGATCGCCAGACAGGCGCCAGCCCAATGAGATCCTCAAGGAGAGGATCATCACGGAACCCCTTGGAGCCAAAGGAGCTTTGTCCTCCTCCTCCTTCTCCCGAGGTGTGCAGGGGAGTCACGTCGTGGTGCCAGGGCACTGGAGCCAGGCCAGCCACTGAGATCCCCGCCGGGACCACGCACCACCAGCTCCTGTTGCTCCTGCTCCAGTGCCAGGCGCACCTTGCCCATAAACTCTCATTTGAATTTAGGAAGGAAATGAGGGAAATTTCTTTTTTCTTGCTTCAGGGCAGAGAGAATAATGGGATCTTTATTCCCCAGTAATTAAGTTGATTTTTGTGTGGGTTTAATTTACACTCCCTTCCAACCTCCCCTGCAAAGCGGGAATGTGGCTGTGGGTGGGCAGGGAACATCAGCACGGCCGGGAACCAGGACCAGGTGCTTGTCAGGGCGTCCCTAAGTGCAGGAGCTGGGGGCCCAGCACCAGCAGTTGGGATCCTCTTCATGCCAGTATCCCGATGCCATGGACGGGAGCTCTCCCCGCCACATCTCTGAGGTCAGCCGTCCCCCCGGGCACCTGCTCCGTGCCTCTGCCTTCGGCACTGCAGCTGCAGCCTCAGCCCAGCCAACAGAGCGGGGAAACGCGTCCCGGCTCTTCTCTGCACCCGGCCGGATGCTTTCCCGGGCAAAGGCATTCAAAGCCTCGCAGCCCCAGCGAGAGCCCCGGGGATGAGCTGGATCTCATCCCTTCAGCCCCACATGAGGAGCGGCTTCCCCGGGAGCCGGACGGGGAGATGAAGCAGAGCCCCAGGAACAGCATCTGCTCTCGGGGTGGTTTTGCCTGTGCCGGATGTCGCAGCCGCATCGCAGTGCAGCACATGTGGGACGCGCTCAGCCCACCTGGCACAGCCGCGGAGGAGCTGGGCTGGGCTGAAGGGGCACCGGGGCTCCCGGAGCGGCTGCAGATGCAGCGCAGCAGCTCCTGCCTCCGAGGCGGGGCGGGGATCGGGGCACAGGAGCGTCCTCAGCCCGACACCAGCGGAGCCAGGGCGCTGCCAGACTGCAAAAGCGAGCAGCGCACAGAGACACCCGCATGGAATTCCCGGCAAGCACAGAAAGAGCGAAACAGTGTTTTCATCACAGACTTCAAGTGCATCAATACGTGAAGCCGAAAGCTGCTGCGGGGGATGGCCCGAAGCGGCCGTGGGAGGACACGCGGGGTCCCCTCGCTGCCATACAACCTCCTGGCCCTCCCTCGCTGCGGGGCAGATGGCAGAGGAGAGCAAAGCCAAGCCAAGCCCAAATGAGAACCTGCTGTGTTTGCTCTGCGCTCGTGGGCTGCCGAGGGGGAGCAGCATCCCCTGCACCCAAACCCAGCCCCATCACTGGGGGTGCAAAACCCACAGCAACACCTGCTGAACCCTTTATTTCTCTTATCCTAAGTGCAGGATAAGAATTCAGACACCTTAAAATCCGCCATCTTGTTAAACAAGTGACAATACCAAATCTAATTTCAATATCAGGAGTGAGTTTCCTTGGAAATGGTGAAGAAAACGGCAGCATTAATTAAAGTTACAGCCTTTTGTGTTCATTCCTCACTAGTTGTCTTTTTTCCACTCTCCTCTTGTATATTTGATCTGTTCAAGGCTGAGGAAATGTTACCCACAGCTTTACAATAGCAACCAACTTACAGTGCCTGCTTAGTCACTGGGGAATTTCTTGGATTTTATGTTTTCTGAAAAAACAGAACAACCATTGGCTTGGTCAGTGTGTGGCTGACAAATTCAGACTAAGGCTCACCAATATTTTATATTTGTGGTTGGAGGTGAAATTCCACTCATAACTTTTTGACAGTGCTGTGGCCTTTTGTACATACACAGGGCTCTGAGTGTCCTGCTGGAGTTGAAGATGTCCCTGCCCATAGCAGGGGGTTGGACTAAATGAATTTTAAAGGTCATTTCCAGCCCAAAACACCCTGTGATTCTATGAATTCTCATTCAGGGCTGCTCCACATCCCCTCACAAATGTCGGTCAGATGCAGATGAAGAGCCCGTCCTGCAGAACAGGCTCAGGAAGTTTCTGTCCTCGGCTGAAACCTCTTTGGTGTGGAAGAGCCTGGAACTTATTACAAATCGTTTAAGTAACTTTGGCTCACTCATGCTGATTAAATTGCTTCCCTGACTATTCCAGAGGCTCAAAACCACCAGCAGCTCCCAGGCTCACTGTGCAAAATTAATTAAAGCAGACGATAACTTGGCAAGGACAAAAAAAGAAAGTCTGATAGTAAGGAACAAACCCAGCGCGGGGGCGTCTGCCGGAGCACGTGCCTGGGGGTGCTGGTAGGTGTTTCAGATACACCCTCACGCAGGGATAGACCTCAGCTCACACGTAACACTGCGCTCAGCCCTCAGTGCTTTGCCAAATCTGGGCATAAAAATAAACTTGGAAGTTCAGTGCAGAATCACAGCACAAAGGCAGGGACCCCTCGGTTTCCATAGGAAGCAGAATTAATGGCTTGGCAGAAAGGGTGCATTTCCATTTCTGTACAAGAATTTCCTCCGCCTCCTGCAGAAAAAACTTGTGTAAGAAATATGGATTCAGACAGTTCTCCAGAACCTGGCAGTGGCTCTGAGGCATCCCAGGTTTCCAACAAAAACCAAGTGGACCATCACTCCTCTCTTCCTTGAAAGCGCCAGCAAGGCGAGCACAGGGAGGCACCTGGCACCTTCCTCCTGGACCATGAGCTGCAGGAGGGGAGACGGGCTGAGGGGTCTTTTCACGTGCTCAGCTCATCCAGTGGAGGTCCCTTATAGCCCCCTGCAAGGAGGGGCAGGCGCTCCGTGGTGCAAGTGCTGTGTGTTAAGCAAGAGCCCTGGCAGCAGGACAGAACCGAGCCTGAGCCCGACCTTCTCCCCCCTCCCCTTCCCCAGCGTTATCTGAAACCACAGCCTTGACTGGCTGCAGTTCTCATCCATCTGCAAAAGCACATTAAGGAGGGAGAGAAAGGTTGGCAGTTGACCACGAACCAAATCCCCAGAGAGGTCCTTACCTGACTCCAACCAGATGCTGTTTATCAGCCTGAGCATTCCCTACATGCCCGATGTGACGGAGACAGAAGAAATACAAGAAATGCTTGTTATGCTCAGGGCTTCGGGGGGTTTTCATCCTCAGGCCGGATATACAAGTTCCAGGAGAGGAATATGCATCCCTGGAGTCCTGGGCTGAATCTGGAATTCATATACTCTGTAAATGTACTTTATTTAATACAGGAATCAAGAAAGGGTTTGGAATTATTGCACTGGAGAGCTTGATTGCGTAGTTACAGCTTGGAATTAAGGAACAACTGCAGATCTGTAGGACAAGGCATCGGCCCCATGCAAAGGGCAGGATGGTGTCTTTGGGCTGCACAGTTCTGTCCCTGTTCTCCAACCACTGCCCTACACGTGTTGAAGCCTGAGAGAAGGTTCCAGTGGGGTCTGCCCTAGCCCTGCACATATCCCATCACAGATCTCCCTTGGGATTAAACCAGCAAAACCCATCAGACCAGGAAGAAGCACCACAGTGACAGCACAGGGTCCCAGAGCCCAAGGAAACCCCTCAGAGTGGCGCAAGAGCCAGGGCCAGGCTGGGAGGTGGGAAGGACGTGCTGCCAAAGCCAGGGCAGCAGTGGAACGTGGCAGCAATCCAGCCCAAGCAAAGACAGATGTGTTTGCTGGGACAGCGACGGCAGGACCCCGAGAGATGCCGGTGTCCATGGGCAAGCACAGATCTCTAAGTTTATAAAGATGTACACGTACCTTTTGTGTACTCCTGCGCAGCTTTAAGGATCCCACTAACGTGTTTTTGCTACACCAACACGCTTTATCTGACACCTGCAAGGTGCATCTGTCCCTGAAAGTGGCCTCATCCTCACCTGTGTCCCACTGGCTGCTCCACAGAGCGCGGTGCCAGCAGCTCAGGGCTGGTGGTGTCACAGGGCTCTGGGCACCGTGCAGGGCTCTGCCTGTGGAAATAAATGCCCAAAGCCCTAGTCCAGCCCTCAGAGCCTTGAGCTGGGCTGTTACAGTCACTAAGAGCTTTTATAGCCCAGAAGGACCTGACTGCTAATTAACTAGCTAATTAATTAACATCATTCAACAGCTAATCTGGTCACTCCCTACACATGTGTTCCTAACTATGAGATAGATTTTGCCTGGTGTCAGGAGTGGAGAAGAACTGCCAGTGTTGGAGTGCTCAGACTGACATCTGGAGCACCTCTGGAGCAGCCCCAGAGCTGGGGTGCACCCAGAAAAGCCTGGGGGCTTTTCTCCCCCCCAGCCTGGGTGTTGGACTCTCCCCAGGTACTCATGCAGAGCTGTAGGCATTGAGCAGAGGGAGGGCACCCTGGGTGCCCCCTCCTTTGCTTTCCCGAGCAGATCTGCAGGGAAGAACCATCTCCCCACGCAGCCCCAGGGCCTGCTTTAGGACCCTTGGGGATTATCAGTAAAAAGGCATTTTTTGGAAAGGCTGTGCCATGAAATTCGGTACAGGGAAAGCCTCATGTCCCAGGAGATGCCCTGGCCGGCTGATCCCAGCAGACAGGCAGGGACAACCCATCAGGACGGTGCTGAGGAAGTGGGTGAAGAACACTTTGCTGCATCAGTGTCTCCCGCTCCACCAGCTGCTGCGTAAATCACGTTGGCTTCAGAACCTGCTGGCGAAACATAAAGCACTCTCCATGCTCCAGCCACCACAAGGGTATTAATCAGGCTAAAAATATAAAAACAACATGAAAAACACCATCTACGGGGTGTGCGGCATCAGACACTCACTCCGGGAGCTTGGCCAAGTGCTCATATCTCGACTCTCATAAATACACCGCCAGGAAAACGCATTATCTCTGCAGTGCTCTTGGAGCAGTGAGATCTCGGAGCAAAACAGGCCATGGCACCTGCTGCATTTTAATGATTCTTCTTCATCCCCTGTAGGGAATCTGAGATTTAAATAACTGTCCTGCGGTGCCCTGACCTTCCCACCACAGCTCTGGCAAAGTCAGCACCGGCCGTGCCGGCATTGGCAGCATGAGGATCAGCAGTGCCAGCCAGTGAATTCACGCAAATCCTGTGCCAGCAGTACTGCCAGGGGAGCACCAGGCACTGGGATGTGGGAGTGTGGCCTGACTGGGGTGACAGACATGCCCTGGTGAAAAACACAAAGGCTTCATCATGTTCGGGGAGCCCAAAGCACAGACTCGATGTAGAAAACATGCCCTTTGTGTTGCTCTCCCTTGCCCATAAAGCCATAAACCCCTTTCAAATGCTCCATCCCCCTAACTTTTGGATGTCATTAAACTCTTTATTAATTTACTCCAAATGTCTTCGCTCAAATTCCAGCACGGCTAACCCCATCAAAAGGAGACAGCACAGTGCTTAGGCAGCACTTCTGCTCTTCAAAGCCTGTTATTGAGATTAATTGCTTCTCTCGAGTCCTCTGTGAAGGAGGAACACGGGGATAGTTGTTCTGAGTGCTGGGTGTGAGGGGGGAAGCCAGATCCAAGGTAAAAGCGGAGTTCCAAGGTGTCACAGCTTGGCTGGAGAGGATGGGCTGTGCAGGCTGCAGGGGAGGCCCCAGGACTGCAGCTGGGCTCCACCTCAGATGGAGATCCCTGCAGCTCCTCGGGGGAAAGCAAAGCCCAGATGGGCAGTGTGGTGCCACTGCAGAGCTGAGACCTGAGGTCCTGGCGTCTCCCACCTCCGAACATCTTCCCTTGGACCAGAGCTGAGCGTGTCCTCAGGCTCCCCACCGCTCCTCCCTAATCGCTGCTGCCTGCCAAGAGCCTCTACAGGCAGAGGTCCCTCCTCCATCCCAATTTGTCCTATGATGTCACCAATCGCAGTCCATCCTGACATCACCAGTGACGTCATGAGTCCTTCCCCACATCCCTGGTGTGGCAGCGGGGCTGGGCAGAGGAGGACACGCGGCACCAGCCACACCCTGCCCCACAGCGCGCCTCAAGGTCCCAGTCTCCGTGGCACTCAGGAGGGGTTGGCAGACCTGGGGCAGCTGCTGCACAGCCTCCCGAAACGCTTCCTGCCAGCCCCACAAGCTCCCGCCGGTACCGACAGCACGGAGCATCCCGCGGGCAGCACCGCGAGCCCGCTCGGCTGCGCTGGAGGAGCACCGGTGCCCGCGCACTGGGGCCAGATGCGCGCCTCGCCGAGGCTGACACGGGACATCTGCTCTGCGTTTTGGTTTCCATCGTGGAGTTTACCACATCCCCCCCAGCCGGCTGGAGGCGAGGAGGCGAACATCTGGAAGCAATCGTGGCTGTCACGCTTCAAGGAGATACTGCACCACAGAGAGGAGAACCCGATCCCTCGCCCCAGCAGCTCCTCCCGCCCTCAGCCCAGCAGATGAGCAGAGAACCAGCATCCCGCCACGAGCTGGATCCTGCCTGGTCCCGAGCTCCTCCCAGGAAGGGCAACACCCGGCACCAGCGTGTCACTGGGAAGAGGGATGGGGCTGAGCCCCCTGGTGAGCTGCCAGCCCAGGCTGGAGACACCCCCAGCTCTGTGCAGGAGCGGGAGGGACACTGGGTGGGGAAGCTCCCAAGGGGCTTGGCTGTCTATTTGGAGACGGGCTGAGAGCTGGGGTTTTTCAGCCTGGAGAAGAGAAGTTTGCAGGGAGATCTCAGAGCCCATTTCAGTACCACAGACGTCCGAGAAGCTGTGGCTGCCCCATCTCTGGAAGTGTCCAAGGCCAGGGTGGACAGGGCTTGGAACAACCTGGGATAGTGGGAGATGTCCCTGCCCCTGGCAGGGGGGGCACTGGATGGGCTTTAAGGTCCATCCCAAACGATTTCAGGATTCATTGATCTCCCCGTTGTGGCCAGGCGTCTCCATGAGCCCAGCACAGCCGTGCACATGTTTGTAAACACCCTGCCACCCCAGCAAAACCTGCGCTGGTTTCCTCTGTGCCGACCCCCTGGTGCCGGGAAGGGGGTGATTTTCTATTTAATTAAGTGCCCCGTGTTTTCTGTAGCTCACCAGGGCTCGGGAGCACCACCACTGCAGAGCGTTTCTGGCAGGGAAGGAGCCCTTTTTCCTTTATGATATGGAATAGTTTCAGCATTAGTTATTCCAAAATCATTCTGGTTTACAAGCAACCTGACAATTCGGCAAAGGCAGGAGGCCTGGGTCTGTACCAGGCACTAATAAAACCTTGAGAAGAGCTGCAAGCCCGTGCTGGCAGCTGCCAGGGGGAGGAAGGGGGATTACTCGAGGCCACCTCTGCTCCTGCCTCCTCCCAGTGCAGGCAGCAGCAAATGCGCTTCCCCCTGCAGAAAGGGGTAACCATCCCAAGCCACGCTTCTGGCAGCAGTGAGCTCCTTCTCATCCCACTCTCACCTCATCCATCTCCCAAAGCATCTCTGGGTACCGTCCTGCAACTGTAGGAGAAGGAAAAAGAGGCAGGAGCCTCCCCAAAACGCTCAACTGGGGCACAGAAGCAACTAAATAGCCACCAGTGCCGCTACCCTGGCAGGCTCTGGACCGGTAAGGGTCCAGCACGAGGTCCCAGCCCAGTTCTCAAGAGGCCCCCAGCACTGTCTGCAGCAGGGATGGACCATCCAGCTGCTGGGGTTGCTGGTCTGGAGCAGGAGGGTTTGGGAGGAGAAGATAAACAGACGTGGTACATAGGAACAACAAGTTCTTTGTGAAAGCCATGAAGAAATAACGAATGGATTAAAATAGAGGATCTATTTTTGGAAGGCCTGGCACAAGATCTGACCCAGAAAGTCACCTGCAAACCTGGCCAGCACCACTTCCCTGTGCTTAGACCTGCAGCTCTGCTCCAGAGGCTGAGGCATCCCTGTCCCGCTGCAGGCAAAGCGCTTGGATGGGCTGGGGAGTGCTGCTCAGAGCTGCCCCTGCCCCAGGCAGCACCCGGGGGGTTGTTCCTGGCTGCAAGAGCCCAAGGGACTCCCAGGAAGAGCAAGGGTAGCTTGGAAAGGCTCGAGGAAAATGAGGTCTGTGAAAACAGGCTCTGTACTGTTTGCATGCTGGATCCAGTTACAGGCCAGGTCAATAAAGGAACTGAATTTAGATTTTATGGCTGAAATAATTGCCATTGGCATGCCAAGGACTCTTTAGCAGGGCAGCAGGTGAGGCTGTGGCTGGGGTCTGCAGCCCCCCGGGCTTTCGTTCCCTCCCTTCTGAGAGGGAAACTGGAGTCAGTGGCACAAGTGTGGGTGACCCAGGCAAGCCATGGCCACCAGTCCCCTGCCCATGCAGCACCCAGCCTTCCTCTCACATCTCCTCCTCCTCCTCGCTTTTGCCCTGAAAACATTCTTTGTCGTGGAAAGTTCCACAGCCAGCAGATGTGGGGCTGGGGCCAGGCACAGGGGCAGCAGTGTCCCCTCAGCTGGGGCCCTTTGCACCCCGTTTCCTTTGCTCCCCGGTGCCTGGACGTGGTGGGGAGCAGCGCGTGCCCTGCGCTCACAGTGGCCATAAAAGCAGGCAGGGCTTGTGCTGCAGCCGGGCACAGCGGCCAGCATGTCCTCCCTGCAGACAGAGTGAGATGATTAATTAAAGTGAGAGGCTGCTGCCAACAGAGAGAATGGGGCTCAGGTGGTTAATTGAACTAAGGCTGCAAATCAAGCCAGAGAGTTTCTACCCGTGGTCATGCACACGACATCTGCTCTGCTAAGATTTGAGAGACGAAGGCATAAGAGGTGTGAGGATGCAGGAATTCCATGAGTGTCCCCATGGCAGCCCTTCTTTTGCCTGGCACCCTTCAGCCAAGGGACACACAAGGCAAGGCCAGAACTCCGCAGGGACACAGCCACCCCTTGAAATTCTTCCTCCCCTATGGAAACCCAGCAATGCACTCTGATAACCATCGCCTTGCTCAGCAGAGCCTGCAGCGCTGCTAAGGGGGGGGGTCTTCTCCCACCTCTGCATCAAGGTCACATCAAGATAATGCAGGTGCTGAGCAGAGCTATTCAACCCAAAAGTGACTGGAGGGAGGGCGTGTGTGACACCCAGTGTCAGCTGCTGCAGCTCCCGCCTGCACCTTGGTGCTCACCCACACGCTCAGCAAACATTGGTGTGACTGCGAGGAGAGGAGTGGCACCGGCAAGGTCACTTCAGGGCTGGATCCCTCTTTTCCCTCCCCAAACATCTGTGCAGATGTTAACAGGCGTGGCATGGCTCGATTTTCGATATGAAAGGCAAAGGGTTAGAGTTGAGCTCTTGGGTAAGCGACACCGAGAAAGTCAAAGTTTAATTGGCATTCCTGCCTGGGATGAAAGCCCCCGGCTGCCGGTGCCGGCACGGGCTGAGCAGGGCCATTGGTCACGGGCCGTAAAGGCCACACACAGGCGGCGCTGGGACAGGGCTCCCCTACCCAGGGGAGCCTCAGTGCTCTCGCCTGGTGATGGGGACAGGCCTCATGTGCAGCCCAGAGTGCCCTGAGAGGAGGAGGTGCTGCGGTCCATGACAGCAGATAGGAGACACCGGCTTTATCTCTGACACTGCTGTGTAAAAACCATTAAAAACTCCTACAAAACACAAGCTTTTTGTGCAAATACAGTGAATTCCCCTGCTCCCCCTCTTTCCCTCCTGCTCTGCACCATGCATGCCCATCCGATCGCTACAATTTCCGCTGCAGTTAACGCTGCATTGCTGGCTGTGCTGGGATGCAGCTCCCTGCCCATGCTTGCTGTCCCCTCCTGCCCCTCTGCTTCTCTCCCAGCCTCCATCCCTGCCCAGGACCATGGCAACGGCCATGACGTCTCGTGCACCTCGAGGGTGATTCGATTACACGGGCTGAGAAAGTTCCTGTTGGAGCAAAAATGGATCTAATTATTGATGCTGGCAGTGGCGTGGGCTCGAGGTGCCGGCGCGGAGGGGGCAGCCAGGCAGGATGCGCTCAGCCACGTCCACCAGCTCCACTCTGAGGGCAAGGCCAAGGGCAGAGCTGAGAAAAATTCAGAGCCTCAGGATCTGGGCTGCTTCTTCTCCGTTCCCATGCTCTGTGGTCTGGCAAAGGCTCCCCATGCCCCCACTCCGGAGCAGTGAGTGGGAGCTGTGGGTGGCTGTGGGTGCGGGAGGATGAACCCCCACGCTGCAGCTCTTCTTTCAGAGAGCCTTGAATAAGGATTTTCATTCCCTTCTTCCTTCATTTTCAGTGAAACTGCAATTTCTATGCAGAAGAAAAAAGCCTTGAGAAAACAATCTTTTGGCATGTTTTTAAAGCAAAAATCCCCTTTTTCTTGGAAAACAGGCCAAAGCCTAGCCCATATTCATTGGAAATAGGCCTTGTTCTACTTGAAAAACATCCCAATTTTTTGATGGAAAATTGGAATATAGACCCAGGTTGGCTCTAGGAGAACATGGCGTCGCAGCAAAACTTTCCATGAAAATGATCTGGAGTCTGCAGAGAGCAAAAACCCTCGAAAGTGGAATTTTACCCACCCAGCCCAGGACCATCCTGGCAGGATGCTCCACTGGTGGGATTGTCTCAACAGAGATGCTGTGCCCCCAAAAGCTGGAGTAGCTTCCATTACTGCTCCAAGCACTTTGCTGTGGACTCGAGGCAATGCAGGTCCCCTCAACCACGGCTGTTTGCTTTTTCCAACCCAATATGAAAAAAGAGTCTCCCCCCTCCCCCCAGCTCTGCCCTGCAATGCAATTCTGGCAGGGCATGTTACCCAATAGGATTTCTATTAAAATCTGATTTCCTTCTGCTTATAATTTCATTATAAGGCATTTGTGTAGAACATCGACCCCACAGGTAATATATGGGCAGGGGAGCGAGATTAGAGAGCACGGATGATTTCTAATGGAGGCTGCAAGCAGACGTGAAACAATCAAGGCTGGGTCCAACTGCCATCATTTACAGGTGCCTGATGTGGAGAAATACTTCATCGAGGGGTTATTGCCATTTAACACATCTTTCACTTCTTCCATCTCTCCTGAATGAAGTGCCCAGCCGTCCTATCCATCCCCGGGCGGGATCTGTCAGCGCCGCTCCCGCTCCCGTTGCGCTGCCGCAGCCCCCACGCCGGCAGGAAGCAGAGATCTCCTTTATTTGTCAGCGCTCGAGGTGTTCCATGGAAATGCAGTCAGGGACACAGCGGTGAGGAGAAAACAGCCATGTTCACCTCCATCCGTATCCGTGTCCCCCAGACCCCTCCAGACTGAATTCCTATTGCCCCCCCTCTCCCTGCCTGCAGACACCTGGAGTGCGGGGCCAGGGCCGGCTGTGCTGGAGCTCAAACCCCTCTCCATTGCCTCAAACTCATGTAAGAAAAACCAAACTCAGCGGGCACGCTGAAATGCCGTTTTCCAGGGCTAAACAGCAGGAAAAAGGCGGTTTCCCCCTTGCAGCAGTCTGGGGGTGGCGGCAGCCCCGTCCCTGGTCCTGGGCAGACGATGCTCAGCGCAGCGATGCCACTTGGCATTCCTCCCACACCCGAGGAATAAACACCGCTTTGTTTTAACCTCCCTCGCTGCACAGACAAGAAGCACTCCAAGGCTTTCATAAGCTCATCTGCATAATAATGCTGGCGAATTCCTATCTGGAGTGATCGGAGTGTCAAAACCCGGGATCCAGCCGTGAATTATGGGGAAGAAGCGTCGCAGGGAAAATGACACCGGTGCGGGAGAGAGAGGAGCTGCCTGAGGGCTGCTCCCGGGCCACGCGCTTTTAAACAAATGTCTGAGCAAGAGGAGGGCGAGTGGAGAGCGAGGAGAAAATCTGGGGTGCGAGCAGGACGCAGGTTGCTGCTGGAGCCTCGTCCCCTGAACCATGAGCAAATCCTTGTCTGCAGGATTCACAGGCTGCTCCACGGGTGGGAAGCTGCGGCATCACCAGAGGGCCCTGAAGCCCCGTGCCGGGAAGGGGCCCTGGTGCCACCCGTGCACCAACACCCACTGCATTCGGGGGGCTCGGGACCCCCCCACCCCACTGCGGGCCCGTGGGAATAGAGGCCGCACACCAGATGGGCGATTTCTAGGGAAATTCTGATTTATGGGCAGCAAAACCTGCTAACACCATCGCTCTCCGACGAGGGAGCCGTGTTTTCTCTGGCATCCGTAGGAACAGGGGCTGCTTTGAGCCGAACTCTTCCTGAGCCCTCCGGGTGCGAGGCTGGGCGGCGATAACTTATGCAAACACACGCTGTTACCCGGCGGCTGAATTCAGCAGAAATCACGAACTCTGGCTTTGCAAGAAAAACAAAGCCGGTGAAATGAGGCCGGGCAAATGGAACAAAAGCGCCTTCCCAGCTTGGATGGGAGCAGGAAGGCAGGCAGGGCTGCACAGGCTGCGGGGAGCGCACGAACCCTCCGGGAGATGGGGCTTGCCAGGAGCAGGGGCACCCAGCAGCGCTCTGCCAGGAGCTCCCGCAGCCCTTCCCCTGCAAAGGGCTCCTTGGCAGGAGGGGGAGATCAAGCATGCGGTCATTGATTTATTCCAGTTATTTTAACAGATTACTGGAAAGCAGAAAGAAGGCGGCCGGGCAGCGCTGGGCTCAGCTGGCAGAGCGTTCCCTCCTGACGGCTCCGTCGCTCCCCGCGGACCCGTGCAGCCGAGGAGTCCCTGGCCGGTGGCAGCACTTGGCCTCTCCACGCCGGGGAGGCATTTCTGTTCTGAGCCGGCTGCTGCATCCTCTGGCAGCATCCAGTTGTTGTTTGGGATTTTTTTCCTCCGCCCCCGCTGGGTTTCACAGACATTTTGCTGTGCAGGCGGAGCTCGGGAGGGGGTTCTGGGCAGCGCGATTCACCTGCAGCAAAACCCGAGGAGCTCCGCGTCTGCGGGGCGGGGGTGCTGGGAGAAGGGGCACCCGAGCACGAACCAGCCCTGCGGGTGCTCCAGCACCCCCGAGAGATGCCCTGGGGAGCGGAGAGGTTCCTGCAGAGCCGAGGCTGCCTGGCAGGGTGGCAGGGTGCCTCCGGACACCAGGATGAGCCCCCCCGTGTGCCGGAGTCACTCGCAGCCTCGCACAGCCACCTTTTGTCGCCTTTCCATCCTACTACATATTTATTAGCCTCATTTGCATCGCCTTTGCATGAACCACCGGGCCGGTCGCTGCGAAGTGTCTCTCTTGAAGACAAGCTGAAGTATGCATCTCCGTAATTCTGCCGGCATTTTGACTTCCCAGGACAGAGCCTTTGTTTTATGCTATTGCCAGCAAATTCCTGGTCGGGTGGGCTCAGGTTTCTAGTGCACCATTAGCACACAGCCGTTCCCATCTAGAGCTCCAGAGAATTTCCCTGTTCCCTTCCAACTCCAAACAGCAGCAGCCCAGATCCTGTTGGGAATCCTGCATCTTATTTAGATGCCTGAACACAGTTGGGATGAAAACCTATTTTAAAAACTCCAGGGCCGAGGCTCTGCAGGCTCTGCCACCACAGCTCAGGGCTGTGGTCATTCCTCACTCTGGCACTTTAACCAAAAAGCTTCTTTTCTGACTTCTCACAGCTCCATTGAGTGAGAGGAAATATACTTTTGATTTCAGCCCCTAATTAGGCCTCAGAAAAGGAGGTAATGCGCTCTGTGCTCACCAAAGGGTCCCAGCATCAATCCCAGCTTTGGCAGGGTTCAGTAGTGGTTCCCAAGATGGTGCTGAGGAGGGAGGAAGGTCCGTCCCCCCTCCAGTAGGCCCACTGATGTTTCCAGTGGGGATGGGGGAAAGACTCTCATCACATGGGCAGAACGGGCAGGAGGTGGTTTATAAAACTTTTCCATTTCTTGGTGTGAGGCAGCCATTTCTGTATCGTATTCCTGAAATCATCTTCCACAGCACTGGTGGGACAGAGCCCTATGGGGCTGGAGCGGGCAGTGCAGGACCCTGGGATGAGGACACCAGGTCAGGGCAATTGATTTCACAGTCCTGGAAAAGCAAAAACCCCACAGCAACAATCTCATCGGATGTTCCTGCAAATACACCGGTGTCCATTAGCCTGCTCGGTGGCTCGGCTGCCTGGAGTGCTGCCTGAGTGCTCCCGCCTGGATCGATGCTCCCCGGCTTTACAAACCCACTAATCACCCTGATTTATAGGTAACATGTCTCGGCGGCACCCGGAGGCCTGTGCTTGTTCCGTGGGGAGGGTTTAAAGCTTTCCTGCTTTTTAGTGCTTTTGGTTTGGAGAAAGCTGTGGCTGCTGGCTGCCCCCAGCCCTCCACTGCCCTCACAAAGTTTGCTGGAGCAGAATCCTGGGGGCTGGGGAGACAGACGGCTGCCAGTTCCTGGGGAGCACACAAATTCTGAGCCAGGGCTACATCCAGCACCGTGGCAGCTCTAAGGTGCAATATCTGTGCTGTAATTGCACCCTTGAGCCTGTTCTCTGCCCAGCAACTGGTCCGTTATCTGCAGGGTTTGGCTCATAGAAGCAAGTCTGGCTGCTCTGCAGTGTCCTGGGGCTGAAGGATCTCAGAGCCGGCTCCCAGCTGAAAAATCCCTCCCTGTCTGTGCCAGGGAGCTGCAGCACAGGCAAGGGCCCCTCCAGCACCCAACAACATCCCCCCGCTGGGCAGTGGGAGTGGGAGCAGCATCACTGGATCCAGGGCATCTCCCTGGGGTGCTGAGCAGCATCTCCACGGAGTATCGGGGAGAATCTCCAGGGGATGCTGGGAAGCATCTCCACGGGGTGCTGCATCTCCACAGGGCGCTGCCTGCAGCCTGATGAGCCCAGGCAGGGCCCCATTCCGCAGCCGTGCTCTGTTCAGCTCATCAAAAGGAGCTGAAGTGCCTCCCTGATTGCAGTGAGTAAGTGCCTCCCTGGGCAGCAAATGCCGGGCACTGGAGAGCTCTTCAATCATGCCATGGAATAGATGGCACAGCCAGAGCCAGCAGCCAGGAGCTCTCGGGGGTTGCCTGGGGACCAGTCCGTGCTTGTGAAAGAGAGGATGATGGGGGGAGGAGGGCAAGGGAGCAGGAACTCCGTCTCTGGGTGTTGTGAGGGGCTGCAGGAGACCCACCAGCCGGGCTCAGGCACATTGACATCATGGTGTTCCTGGCCTTCAAATTTGTGAATCCACGGACTTTAAGTGTTTTCAAAGAATTTCCTGTGCTTAAGGAGAGAGCTGCCCTGGAGTGCTTCCCTGGACGCTTTACTCGTGTCCTGTAAATAATGCATTAGTTTGCACTTTCAGGAGTGAAAACAGCCCGGGTTTGCGTTTCAGGAGTGAAAACAGCCCGGGTTTGTGTCACTGCTGGGGCTGCCGGTCTGGCGGCTGCTCCTGCTGCGGCAGCTCCTGCAGACAGAGCACAGCATCTCCCCTCCCCCGGCTCCTTCCTCCCCACAAACTCCGCTCTTCGTTCTTAATTTCCCTTTTCCTATTTAATGAGTTGGTGAGCACGGGGATGATGCCTGTCTCAGAGTGCCCTGTGCATTAGCCAGAGATGATCCCATTAGGAGCAGTCTAGCGAGCCTGGCTGGATACATCCCATCCCGTCCGGGGCTGTCGGCCAGCGCTGCAGAGTTGCAGGGTCCCATGGGACCCCCCGCCTTCTCCCAGGGGGTGAAAGCTGTCCTGGAGCAGCGCAGGCAGCCCCGCACCAAGGAGTGCGCTGGTTCATGCCAGCCCTTTCCTGGCATGGGTCCGCACACCCCTGCTCTGCCACACTCCAAGCGGTTGTGCCAATGCTTTGCAAAACACAGAGAGCTTCACCTGGGAGATGGACAAGTTTCCAGAAGTGTGGGTCATGCTCCGGGGAAAAGAATGTTTTCAGCTGTCTGCTGGTGAGACAAAGCAGAGAAGGGAAAACAGGTTCTGCTGTTGGAACCCGCAACCTCCTGGGCCAGAGATCAGGATGTGGCAGCTCATCAGCTCCCAGCTGCCAGAGACACAGCAGGTACTGAGGGTGTCACAGCATCACTGTTCAATAATTCATCAGAAAAGGCCAAACAGAGGCAAGTGATGGGAGCAGCCCAGCGGCGGGAATACGTGAGCAGCCTCTGGAGTGCCGGGCTGCAGCGTGGTCCCCGCTCCACAGCGAGCGCTGCTGGCAAGAGCCGCTTGGAAAACTTTGGGAGGCTTCGCTTCCAGTAACATGCCTGTTGATTTTCCCTCATGTCCCTCCTGCAACTTTTGTGACATCATTTTCCCCTTATATCCCTCTTTCCCTTTTCTACTCCCGACCAGGGTAGGAAGGAGAGCGGCAGGAGCTCCTCCGGCACAGCCTCCCCAGAACCCTGGAGAATCCCAGGGGAGGCTGAGCCAGCCCTGCCCACAGCCCCTCTGCTGTGGGGCATCCCTTGCCTCGCTCAGTGTTTGGGGGAGCCCTGAGCAGAGGCTGCACCCCGGGGCTGTCAGTGCCAGCCCTGTGAGCCCAGGCTGTGCCTCCGATCCACAGCTGAGTCACACCGCGCCCACAGCTCGCCAAGGGGCTGGGCTGGCAGGTTCCTGGTGCCCATCCTGCAGGTTAAATCTGTTCCCAGCCACAAATTAGACATGTCTGTTGAGTTCATCTTAAATTACAGCGCAGGGCAGCCCTTGTAATTAGGAGCTTTGCTCTGGAAGCACACCCCTGCAGGAACGCCCTGCGCACGCTTCCTCCTCCCGGGGGCAAATCGAGGCAGAGGGGCCCCATCCTGCCGATGGAACCCCCACAGGGTCCAGCTGCGGGCACTGGGGAAGGGAAGATGGCATCATGTGATGCTGCCCTGCACCTCATGCCGGATTTCAGCCCAGTGCAGCCCCAGTTCCAGCTCTACAAGACTGGGACACAGGAGTGGCCGAGCCCCAGCCCTGAGCCCTCAGCTCCTCACGACGGATCAGGCCATGCCAGGACTCCCATCAGGGGCACCGCTGTGTGCCACGGGGAGGGCGGCAGGGCTGGGTCACCTCCGTGCCTCACAGCCCGCTGGAAGCTGTGCA
Organism: Falcunculus frontatus; assembly: GCA_013398115.1. NCBI lineage: Eukaryota > Metazoa > Chordata > Aves > Passeriformes > Falcunculus > Falcunculus frontatus. Next base: position 460,431 of record VZRV01010557.1, read on the forward strand.
GCACAACCAGTCCCTGCTCCAGCACCCTTCCTGGGCAGCTGTGCCAGGAGTGGGTTTGGCTGCTTCCCTCTCCTGGAGCCACCAGAGTCTGGAGCCAAGTGGCAGCTTCCCAGGTGCCCAGGCAGCTGCAGGGATGAGCTTGGCACTGCTGAAGCCTTTGTCCTAACAAAGGAAAAAGCAAAGCACCCAGATTAAAAAAAAAAAAACAACTTGGAGGAAGCCAGGAGCTGCTACCCGGGCCTGAGTTGAGTGGGAATGGGAGAGGGGTGGCAGGTTGCTCCTGCACCAGTGGGTCCCACCACAGCAGCAGGAGCAGTGGGAAGGCACTGGGGTGTTCCCACACTGATCTGGCCTTTAGGTCAAAACAAACCCGGACAGAACATCTGCAGATTTTTTACTGAAACTTCACATTCTCTCTCACAGATAAAATTTCACTTTCTGGTTTGTTGTTTTTTAACCAGAATAACCTAAAACATTTCAGAAATGTGCTCCGTGGCCCAGCCCCAGATGCCTCCCAGCATCCTCACTCCAGCAGCCCCGGCCCCAGTCCCGCTCCTCCCCACTGCGTCCCGCCATGCCGGATGCAACCGCAGCCCACTGTGGCTGGAGAGTACCGGACGTGTCCCTGGGCAGTCCCCTCCTGCCCACCTAATATTTTTGTGGTCTGGCAGTCGAGAGCCAAACCTCTCCCCTCTTCCCGCTGTCTCTGGTTTTGGCAGTGCTGCCAGAGACCTGCCAGCTCCAGCACAGGGCTCCCAGCAGGGCAGGACATCCCTGTGGAGCCTGAGCTGCTCCATCACCTGCGGAGCACTGGGGCCCTTGATGGCAGCACTGTCACTGGTTTAATTCAATCTCCCCAGTCCTTCCCAGTCCCTGTGCCAGCCCCATGCTGGGCACTCCCCTCATCCCTCCAGCCACCAACACTGCAGGTCCCTGCTCTTCCCAGGCCTGGGAGGAATCCCCATCCTCTACATCTTTCTTCAAACTGGGGTCCAACACCACCAGGCAGCAGCCAGGTGTCTCCAAGCTGTCACACCAGATGTAAATTTGGGCCATTGTCCTTCTAGAGCATTTGCCACCTAAAATACCCACTGCGTTTTCCTGCACACTGCTTTAGTTTGTAATTGGTGCATATAAATATATATACATACAGAAATACAGTGAGCAGGTCACTATTTACAGCCTGGGCAAGGAGGAGGACCAGAGCCAAGCCTGGCTTTTAGGAATGGGACACAGGTGCAAGGGGAGGACACGGGCCCCAGCCTGTTGGCTGCATGCCAGGGCCACGGACCCATCATCCTGGAGTGTCCATGGGGCTTGGAGGAGTTTAAATAACCACTGGCAGTGGGGTGGAGTGGCCAAGTCTGGCTCTGTGGAGCTGTGTGACCCCCTGCCCCAGCTCCCCTCCCCTCCACATCCCATGGGACCCCCCTGAGGAGCACAGCAGCACCCCACAGCACTGACCCCGGCACCGGTCAGTGTTAGTAGATGCTGGATGCCAGGACGGGGGTGCCACAGAGGCCCCTGTGCTGCTCTCACACCTGGGCACAAAGGCAGGACCGTGCCAGACCCCTCTCCCCGCCAGCTGAGCTCCCTCCTCGTTCGCCGCGGGACTTTGCCCCGGCGGTGCCGTGTGGGCAGCAGCAGAGCGAGCCCAGGGGCTCCGCTCCAGCCCAAGCACAAACCACCTCCTGCCGGCGCGGATGCCGCGGCTCCGGGGGTTTCTGCTTCCTCCCCACAACGGATTGAGTCAGCCCTTCCTGAGGGCACCGGCGGCAGCAGCCTCTGCCAGAACCCCCGTGTGAAGCCACCGAGCTTCCCTTCGGTCCCGCCCCACCCCACCATGCCCCAAGTGACCCTGGACACCGCATCAGCTGTCCCTGTACCAGGGATCGAGGGGGTCCCCCTGGCCCCAGGCAGCCGAGAATCGAGGACAAGGAATGGCAGTGCTGAGTGCCACAGCCAGGCTCCCAAACGGGCTGCAGCTGACCAGCCCTGCCCAGTGCTCCTGCCGGGTGCTCCCGGTGCTCCCGGTGCTCCCGGTGCTCCCAGTGCCGGGCTGCAGCTGACCAGCCCTGCCCGGTGCTCCCGGTGCTCCCAGTGCAGGGCTGCAGCTGACCAGCCCTGCCCGGTGCTCCCAGTGCTCCCGGTGCTCCCATCGCTCCCAGTGCCGGGCTGCAGCGGGGATGTACCTGCCGTGGGCTCCGCCCCGCCGCCTGCTCGGCCAACTGGCAGGTGACGACGCCGGGGCTTTGTCCCTGCCCTATGATGTTGCCCGTGATTTATAGGTCATTTTACAGCAGCTGTAAAGAGGCTGTAAATTATAGGAGGAGCATAAATTAGCCACGGACCCCTTTACTGGCCATAAAGATCTAAGGCCCACCACAGCTGCCTTTGGAGCTGGCACCTCGGGACATTCCCGAGGACAGCCAGGGGTGTCTTCAGCCGGACCAGCGAGGCTGTGCCGACTTATTTAGCACAACTCAAATAAATGGGGCCTTTTATTCCAGCAGGGCCGCAGAGCCGGAGTGTGACAGGTGGGGAGGGGCCGCTGCGAGACGGGGGCAGCCCGGGGGCTCCCTGCCCAGTCCAGACCTTTCCCCCTTGTTTTGTTGGGGGGAGCAGTCACTGGGACCTTCAGCCCGGCCCCAGGAGGGTTTGGTGGTCCAGCCTGGTGGCCGTACGCCAAGAGGCAGCAGCAGGACAGGGCACGGGGACGACGCCTTCGGGCTCGCAGGTGGCTCCGTCTCCCATCTGTCAGCACCAGGGTCCCTCCCCTCGTGCCACGCGCCCTGTGTGCCCCCCGCATGGAGCCTTCCACATGCACCAAGCCCCCCGAATTCCTGCGCTGCCCGCCCTGCGCTGCTGGCAGTTGGTGCCCTGTTGTTCTCCGATGTGACCCTGGAGCACAAACAGCTTTCCAGCTCCTCGCCTGTTAATTACATTATGTCTAACGAGCAGGATCAGGCGGAAGGGATTAAACCTTGAATCTGCTTCTGCAGTCCTGGAGCACAGGGGAGAAAAGCAGCTTTATCCATTCAAAATGGGAGTCACTTTTCACGCTGGCTCCAATCCCAGAGCTAATCTCCTTAGTTTGCCCAGTGCACTGACAGCTCCACGCACGGGCAGGGCAGGCAGGATGCTCCTGGCCCCAGCTTCGAAGCCTTCCCTACTTTTTCCAGCCTTGGAGCCTGCTGGACGTCCTGGTGGTGTCAGGGCTCTGACAGAGCAAGCAGGAGACTCTGAAAGCCCTGCCCCAGCACTTGGCATGCTCCAGGGACCCTTCCCGTGGCTTCTCTGGTCACCACAGGACAAAACAGCAGCTCTGGGGAATTTCTGGGAGTTGCCAGCGGCTCAGCATTTCCTGGGGCTTCAGCTGCTCACTGCACAGCAAGAGCATGGGAAGTGCTGGGTTGGGATGAAACTTGTCCCCAGGTACTTCAGGGAAAACTTCCCAGCATTGGAGTCCGCACACACAGAGCACCCGTGGTGCTCCTGGTCCCCAGGACCACCTAAAGTCCTGTGGCTGGGCACAGGGTGAGCCCCAGGGCCAAGGAGGGACAGAGCAGGGCAGGGAGGCCACAGAGCAGGTGATGCTGCACCTTCAGGCTGGCAACTGCCCAGCTGGAGGGTGGGGATTGTTTTGCCCAGCGCCTCGGTCAGCCAGAGCGAGCCCCTCGGGTGGGCACTGCCCGCGGGCTCCTGGGCAAGAGATTTGCATGATTATTCAGCATGAATTTGCCTTTGGTACCGAGCCAGGGGTCACCGTGTCTGAAGCTCGGATGGGGCTCACACACCTACAGCAGGGTCACCCCTCGTGTCACCCAGCCTGTGTGACAGGGCACTTTGCATTCCAAGAGGCTGGAGCATCACCTGCCTCCCCCAGGGCTACACGAGCTTAGCCACCGAGCTCCCCGGAGAATTCATAGAATCGGGGAATCATTTAGGTTGGAAAAGGCCCTTGGAATCATCAAGTCCAACTGCTAACCCCACACTGCTGAGCCATCACCTGCCGTCCTGTGCCAAATCCGACCCTGAAGCTGCCCAGCACACTCTCCCTGCAGTCCCCTGACCTTGGGGTCTCTCAGGAATAACAGGAAAAACCTCTGCCCCCAGCTGGGCATGGGGCTTGGCTCCATGACAGTGCCCAGACTTGGTGGCAGCTGGTCACATTCCCGGCATGGGGACAGGGCTGCCGGGAGGGTGACAGACACGGCGGCTGCCCCAGGCACTGCGGTCAGCTGGGGCTCACCTCCATGACACCGTCCCCGGTAGCCGCAGTGCTGGGAGGGGTGGGCGCAGCCACCGACCCCCTGCCCAGAGCACGGCTGTGAGGCAGCAGCAGTAAATCTGGACTCGTTGCTGGAGACCCCAAGGAGAGCATCTGCAGCTTGTTTTCAGCATGAACTCCTGTAAAAAGGGCACCATGTCTATAAATCCATCACGGGGAAGCTTCCTGGAAACTCAGTTTGGCTTCTGTTCCTCTCATTCCCCATGCTCAGAGCCCCCAGGGCTGCAGCACAGAGGCTGGGAAAGGCTGGGAATGCTGAAGGGGCTTCGCATGTCCCGTCTCTGAGTCCTGCAGAGTCACCTCTCAGCACTTGGAGCGGGAACGGGAGCTCTCACCCTCTGGGCACCAAACCCCCTGCAGCAGCTCCCTGTGAGCCAGGAACCTCCACCAGGGCCATCCTCTGAGCCAGGTTGTGCTCCATGTCCTCTAGCATCAGCTAAAAGAGCTTTTAACACCTTCTTGGCAACCACAGCTCAGGAGCCAAGAGAAGGGTGAATAAAGTCAAACGCTGGCAGGTGAAAGTACCGGAGGATGCTCCTCCCCGGCAAATTAAGCCCAAATGAATTAATCAATGAGTCAGATTTAAAAAGCTTTTATGCACTTGTGCAGCTCTTGCTCCATATATACACCAGTCACCTGCTCCAGAGCTGCTGGTCAGGATAAGACCCTGGGGAGAGCTGGTGACTGAGTCACCTTCACCTGGAAGTGCCCTGCAGTCGTTCTTTTCCTGGCACTGAGTCGCACCCCCTGCCCACCTGGGGATGCTGCAGGGACCTGGGGGATGCAGGAGAAAATTGGCTGTTTGAGAATAAGGGACAGGGCAAGAGGATCCCAGCAGTCTCGGACAACGAGAGGAGCCATTTACAATCTGGAGGGGTGAGAGAGTTTAGGGTCTGTCTGTGGTTTCCTCTGCCTTCCTCCTCCTCCTGTTTCCAGCGTGTGGGAGGCATCTTCATCCGGCCTCACCAGCAGCATCAGGCTCATGTGGGTTTGGCAGAGCAAGCGGGCACAGCTCTCTGCCCTGCTCTATAAATACAGCGGCTTCTCCAGGGCTGTCTAGACAGGAAACAGCCCGAGAACTGGGAGAAAACTCCTTGAGTTAAAGGGGACTGGGACCGTGCTGGGAGCCCAGGGAAAACTGGCTCCTCAAGTATCCAGATGTGCCCAGGGAGCTCTTCTGGAAGGGACTGTGGACATCAGGACTCAAAGATCCTAATAGTATTTTTCAACTTAATGATTCCATGATACAGTGAGGTCTTGGCCCTGTATCCACTGGGCAGGAGCTGCTGCCTCCATCTCATTGCCTGCAGCTGCCACAGACCATGCACAGCTCCTCCTGCCCTCTGTGTCATGTCCTTCAGGGTACAAGAACTTCTAAAACTCCTCCTTCTTCCCATCAATGGCAATTCAAAAGCACCTCGCTTCCAAATCCAGGGGATCCAAGGCTCTGGATGAGGTGGAGGAAGATGGGGAGGCAGCACAGTTATGTGGCCATGCAGCCACAACCACCCCTCTGTCCTGCTTGGCCTCCCTTCCTCACAGCCTCTCTGCTTCCCATCCTTCTGCAAAGCATCGCAGAGCAGCTCTAGGGATGGGATACACTGGATCCCTCATTCATCAGAGCCTGGGAAGGGCACGAGGACCCAACTGCTCGGGTCCTTCCTTCCAGGTGCTAAACCTGCTTGAGTTTGTTTTGCAGTGCTTTCACTTTAAACTCTTGCAAGGGAAAGTCCTCATCCTGGTTGTTTTGTCCCCAGCTGTGGCTTTTTTTCCCTGTAAATATCCAAGTAGCACTTGAAAGAAAAAAACCAGCTCCAGTTAGTGGGGGAGGAATCATGGCCCGTGGGTAATGACACATAATGACAGCCCTTCTCCCACTGCAAGGAGCTGCTGCTGGGCTTCCAAATGACAGCGTGCAGAAAATGCCATTAGCAGATTATCCAAGTGAAGAATCTTTGCAACAACAAGAAGGTGAAATGCATCTGGCCTTGGGAGGAAGAGCTGCCGGCACCATTCTCAGCCCGGCCCACACAGGAATGGGAGAGGCAAAGCCCGTGTCCGCATAGATCTCTGCACCAGCCCAGGCTGCTCTTCCCCCGGACACCCACAGGGATCCCACCAGTTCCAGGGACCAGTCCCCACGTCCCCGGTTCCCAGCAGGGAGAGGGACTGTGTATGGGTGCTGCGGGTACCACTGGGGGGGTGTGACGAGGGGACGGAGTCCTCATCTGAGGAGAAGCCCCAAGGATTTGTCTTGTGCCTGTATCATTACAAATGCTGTAAATTACTGACATTTCTTATCTGGAGTGTCCTCTCTCTGTGAAGACGAGATAACAGCCTGAGGAGGTGGCTGTTGTTGCTCTGATGGACTTCAGCACCTTTATCTGCCCCTGGAGATCTTTTGGGGCCAATCCAAAGATAGCAGGAGGATTTCTCAGGGTGGAGAGCAAAGGCGAGAGGATGGGCAGTGTCCTGGCTCTGCCCTGTCTCTAGACACAGTTGCTGTCCTGGGCAGCCATCGGGGTGTCCTGATGTCACCAGGGCAGCTGAGCAACATCTGGCCACCAGAGAGCCCAGCCTGTCCTTTCTCCAGCTCCCAGGCAGCAAGCCCAGGGATGCAGTGCTCCATCCCCAGGTCTCTGAACCTGTCTGGGTGTGTGGGCACTTCCATGGAGCCCGAGAAGCCTCGGCATGTATCGAGCATCAGGGCAACTGATGGGAAGAGCCGGAGGTCCCCTGGGACAGCTTATTAAACATCCCAGCCCCGCGAGCAAGCCGGGCTGGAACAGAATGACATTCATGCAGCAGCTCAGCCTCAGTGCCAGAGGGGCAGTGTCAAACAAACATAATTAATTTCCCTCTGCAAATCAATCAGGGGCAGAAGTCAAGCTCTCTCAGTACAGGAGATACACTGCAGTGGATAATCATCCTCAGCAACGAGGATGATCCCCGCTGCACGTCCAAGGGCACCTGCTCATCTCCCAGCAAATCAGGGCCTCCCCTTGGGCACGATCTCTTGTGCTCCCTTTGATGGATCATCAGTGAGTTACTGCCTGCCTGCGCTACCCAGGGCAGTGAGCTGAGCCTGGCAGGGCTCTTGGGCAGTGGATTTCTGGGATGGATGGCTCAGCCCTTTACCTGGCAGCTCTGGCAGTGTGGGGAAGGCTTCGTCTTTGTGCCAGGAGTGCCTGTGGGGATGCAGAGCCCCGAGCACCCTTCACCCCCATCTCCCCTCTCCCTGGGGAGGAGGTGGGTGCCTGTCCTGGACAGGCAGCACTCTGGGGACATGCTGCAGTGCTGGCCTGGCTGCAAGCACCGCTGTGGAACTGCCTGCCTTGACTGCTGTCTGCAGACAATAAAATATCATGTGATGTCTTAATGAGCCCCTCGGCATGTGACAATTGCAGGGGAGCGGAGCTCCTGCCTGGCTGGAGGGGTTGGTCCCAGCCCTGGGGTCTCAGTGTGGGGACAGCAGGAGCTGCCCTGTCTCAGGCAGAGGCTGCCAGAACTCTCAGCCCTGTGATGGGGCAGGGGCGGAGAGCTTTTATCAGCTGGATTTAAAATGAGATACCACACTAATGTCAAGGAAGTGGCGAAAACAGTTGGGCTGGGTGCTTTGAAAGCAAGGCCGGGCGGCATCGGTGCTCTGCTCTCCCTGGCTGAGCTTGCTCGATCAGCTCCGGCCAGGTCTCCTAAAACTGCGACTGTGGGTGCCCCAAGCACGCCTGGTCCCGGAGCAGGTCCTCACCTCCATGAAGAGGAGGATGTTTGGGCAGTTTGGCAGGCAGGGGCTCCTAAAAAATGCGTTTCCCAGAGGAAGCAGCCAAGTAGTGGCGAGTGGGGGAGGTTACGGTGTCAAGATGAAACCGAGGAAAGAAAAAGCCAGTTTGGGTCAATAAGTCTTGGCCGGACACCGGCTCGTGAGAGGGGCTTGAGTTCTCTCCGAGGGGGCATCAGCAAACCCCATCCCTGCACCCCACCGCCGAGCTGCCGGCCCTGGGGCAGCGCGCCAGGTCGCCCTCTGTGACTCAGATGTTCCAGATGATGGGAAGTGGTTTGCCAAGGCTGGGCAACACACCTGGAATCTCCGCAGGGTGCAGAGCAAACCCTGAGGCCTGGCTGTGAGGGGAGAGTGGGAAAAGATGGCAGCTGTGTCCTGGGGACTAGGACGGAGGGTGACACGGGCACAGCCTGCCCTTGGTGCTGGCTCCCGTCTGGGGACAAACAAGGGTGTCCTGCCTGAGCCCCAGGGCCAGGCTGTGCCCCTGGGAACACAAGTGCACACGTGTGCACGCCCGGCTTTGCCCCGCGGGGCTGGTGCACGTCCCACACGCGTGTGCTCTGCCTGGCCAGGCTGGGAGCCGCCAGCCCGGCAGCTGCCTGCCAGGAGCCCCGCACCCTGATGTGCTCCAGCCCTTTCAGGGAGAGATGGAGCTGACAAAGTCTTTGTCAGTCAGATCTGTCAGGGAAAGCTCTTTGTTCTTCAGCATTTGCTCTTGCCTCCCCCTCTCCAAACCTAAACTAGATGCATCTGCTTTTGTTTTCTAAATGCAGAATTAGGGACTGAAAGGAGCCCCTTTGTAGTGGGGAGGAGGGGAGAGCTGTAGATCTTTCACGGGGAAGGCAAGGTCAGGGGGGAGCCTCTCTATTGTGCAGGGCCTCTCCTCTGCCGGCTCAGCCCTTTCTGTGCCCCCTCTTCACAGTCCGGTTCCCACTGGAACCACTCCGGAGACGGGGAAACCAGCCCGGTAGGACGGGCTGTTCCCCCAGCCGCGGGGACGGGTCAGCTTTGCCTGTGGTGGATTTTGCCGCTTCCGATGGCGCAGCTGGGAGCCGGCATGTGGAGGCAGCAGATGAGGAGGAGGAGGATGAAGGCCACCCCACGGCCTTGGGCTGGCAAGCGGAGGCGGGCATTCTGACAGCGCCGAGCGTGCAGGCGGGCACACGTGGAGCTGCAGGGGCTCCGTGTGTGCACACGTGTGTGTGACTCCGCGCAGGGACACAGCCGGGATGTCCCTGTGGGAGGGCAGAGGTGGGTGCAGCCCCCCCCTCTGACAGGTACAGCCCCTGCCTGAGCTCAGTCCTGTGCTGCGGGAGGAAGCGGGGCTTGCAGGAGGCTGTGCGAGCTGCGGGCTCTGGGAGCCGTGTCCCAGAGAAGCTGCTCCCCAAATGCCTTTGTTCCTCCTCGGCCGAGACAAAATGCTCAGCCCAGACAAAACTCTCCAAGCTCTGGCCTTGCAAGCCTCAAAACTGCATCACCAATGCAAACGTGTTTGTGGAAGAGCCTTGTACGTCACACGCCTCCTGCCCTGGTCCAGGAGACGGGCAGGGGCCCAGCATGGGCTGCTGATGCCAAGGAACTGCCCCAGCCCCTGCACGTCCCTGAAAGTGCCAGCAGTGAGCTCCAGCTTGCTCCATGGTCTCTGCTGCTCCTCAGTCACAGCCATGCCCCTCGCAGACCCCCACCTGCTCCAGGAGGTCATTCCTCTCCCTCTCCATCCTGAAGGACTTGCTCGTGCGCAATTTATGCCACCAGATGGTGACAGCTCACGGTCACTTCTGCACTGAGCCCCGACATGATGCTGAGGCCAAGGATGCAGCCAGATCCTCGAGCCTCCCAGGAGCAGGGGATGTTTTTCCCCATTTTCTGCCATTTCCAAGCACCTTTATTGATGAAGGCCCAAGAACTTGTGCCCTGTTGATGGAATCATGCAGAAAACCATGCTGAGGGACCAGCAGCCACAGAGGTGCTGCCTGTCCACCGTGAGGGGTTACGGTGTAGCCCTGTAAGGTCTGTTTTGGGACCAGCATAGAAACGTCTGGGACAGAAGCCCAGTGGGTGCCATGGATAGCAGGGTCCAGCAGGTGTGGGTTCCCCAGCAGCCTTGGCACCTTCAGCCCAAAGCTCCTGGCTGTTGGGCAACGAGGAGGGCAGGGCTGGGGATGGGTGACTGCACCCTAAGTGTACGTTGGGAGAGTTGTGCGTGTGTAGGGCTGGGGTTGGCTCTGCCGTCATTGAAAAGCTCCCCATCTTCGGCCTGCTGGGAGAACATCCCAGCAGGTGTGTTACCTTCCCCTCTTCTCCCTGTCCACAAATCTGTCAAATCTGGAAAGGAAATACTCCGTAGGTCTTGGCATGGGGAGCTGAACGGTTGCCTGGAGCAGGAGGAGGCTGCTCCTGGGGATGGATGCCCAGCATTTGGTTCAAATCTAACGCCGGTGACTGACAGGGCTAATTCAGCCTGTCCTCTTCCCTCTTATAACTTAATCACTTACACATTGCCTTGGCAGGTCTTTCCCTGCCGACTGGAGATATCTTCATCCTGGGATGCCCTGACTTGGACTCACGACTGCTCCTGTAGTGCTTCCTGCACGGAGGCTGAATGCCCTACCCCACCCGCGTTACCCCGAGCCAGTCCAGCTTTGGGGAAGCTCGTCTGAGTGCCCAAACTGGGGCTCGGTGAGCTGGGCTTCCATACTGGGGCATACAGAGGTCAGGCTGGGCTCACTGGTGTGACAATATCCCGCTCTGCCCTTTGGCTTGGGGACTGAGTGTGGGCCTCGCTGAGACAAAGCCAAAAGTGCATGCCAAGAGTTTTGAGAAGCTCTGTGTCAGAGCTGTCATGTTCCTGCTCCAAACCTCAGTGAAAACAGTTGGGAAGGGCAGGGACTGCAGCAGTGGTGGCTCCTGGAAAGGACTTGGGGCTGGTGACTTGGGCCCCTTCAAACATCTGCCCTGGGCCTTGCTGTGCAGAGGGGCCAGCTGGGGGCTGCAGGCTGCCCAGAGCACTGCCCACTCTGCTGCCTGCATCCCACTGCCCGCATCCTGCTGCCTGCAGGCTGGGTGTTGCACAGGGATAATGGGGGTCCGGGCTGTCCCCTCGCCCCCGCCTGTACCCACGGGGCCTGAGGCTTCCCCAGTGCCAGCGAGAGCAACAGGGCAAGAGTGCAGAAGCGAGGGGAGCATCAGGGCCAACAATCCTGCGCTGCCCCGAGCACAGCCTGAGCTGCCTTCGGGGCGACCACCGCCCGCAAAACCCCGGGGGGACGCCTGGAATCCCCCTGCCGGGAAGCCACCAGGGTCTCCAGGGTGGGGGGGCGGTCCGGCTGTGACTACAAGCCCCATCAGGCCGCTGAGGAGGAGGAGGAGGAGGAGGGCGGAGGAAGGCGGAGGAGGAGTCGCGGCTGTCGGCGGGGCGGTGCGGGAGCGGCTTAGTTCGGCGGCGGCGGGCGCTCGGCGGGACGCGGCGGGCGGGCAGCGGCAGCGGCGGCGTCNCGGGAGCGGCGGCACCGCGCCGCCGCCGCCGCCCGCGGGGCTCCGGTGAGTAACGGCCGCCGCTCTCCGCGGGGGGGGCGGCACCGGGCCCGCGGGGCGTCGCTTTGTGCTCCGCGGGGCTGGCACGGGGGCTCGATCGGGGGACGGGGCTCCGTCGCGGCCGAACCCCCCCAGGTGCGCCTCGTTGCCCTGGCGGGGCGGCTCGACGGCGGCACCGGCGCGGGAGGGGCTCCGCTTTGAGGGACCTGGGGGGTTTGCGGACACCGGGGCGGTCCGGTGTGCGGGGGTCGGGGGCCCCGGGGCCGCTCCCGGGGTGCAGCCGCTCGGCGGGCAGCAGTTTCGGAAGGCGGCGGGCCCGACCCCGTCCATCGGCCGAACCGAGGCTGGAACCCCCCCACAGTCCCGACCCCGAAACCCCTCCCGGCCGCGGGGGAGCCTGGCGGGAATCGCGGGCCGTTTTCCGAGTCGCTGCCTGGCCCCTTATTCCCGAAAAGTACCTGAGCGGGAGCCTTGCGGCTTCCAGAAAAAGATGGAGAAGGAGCTGGGTTTGGTTGCGTTTCAGTTTTGGGATCCCGGGGCGGTCAGCAGGAATGGAGGCGCTGGAATAACGCCGTCCTAGAGCTGGTGCTTCCCTTTGTGTGTCCAGGCTGGTGGGGCTCCCGGAGCCGCCGCATCCCAGCGCTCTGCCGGGCTCGGGGAGCCGCTCGTCCGCCCACGGCGAAGGTGCCGGGAGTGCGCTGAGACGGCGGCGACACCTGCGATGGCGGGTGACCGCCGGGCCGGTGCGGTGGCCCTCGACACCGGGAGCGTTTGACTGCGGAGGGGTTTGGTTGTGGTTTTTGTGAGTTCTGGGGCCCGGAGACATGGAGGTGGCCGCTGGCCTCGTGTGAGGAGGGAGCAGAGCGTGTCCGTGTTCGAGTGACGCCGAGGAGCTCCACGGCTGCCTCGCCGTTCCTCCTGTGCCCGGATTGCTGAGTTACTGCCCCGTGTCCTGGATCGCAGCTGCCCGGGGCAGCTCCATCCCCGGCAATGTTTAAACCCAAACAGTTCAGTGAACCCAGCGGCTCACGGGGAGGAACGGTCGGGCTTGGAGGCTGCCAGGTGCCGGCCAGAGGGAAACTGGGGCTGTGCACAGGGGGAGGTGGGGGTTTGCTCTGGCTGGAGCTCTCCGGGTGCCGACGAGCTGGATGCCAGCACAGAGGAGCGCGGCGCAGGGACGGCCCCCCCGCGCAGCCCAGGGACGCCGCAGGAGCGTGGGCCCTGCAGCCCCCTGCTCTGGCTAGCAGCCATCTTCCCCACTCAGGAGCACTTCCTCCCTTAATCCCTGTGCTGGCTGGCATGCACTGCTGCCTTTTCCTTGTGTTGCTCCGAGAGGATTAAAATAAATCGCCCCTGCCTCGGCAGGGCGCAGGCACGAGTGGTGCCGGGGTGAAGGCAGCCAGCGGGAGCACCGTCTGGGCTTTTCCGCGCACGAGGTGCCTGCCCTGGCCGTGCGGGAAGGGTCCCTCTCAGGTGTGAACTGGAGCTCCCTCTTTCTTTACCCACCTAAAAACATAACCTGAGCCAGGAGCCGTATTGTCTCCCGCCCCAGGTGGAGCCCCCCAAGTCCTGGCTGCTGGAAGGGGCCACTCACAGATGCTCGTCCCATCCCGACAGTCCAGCTTTGTGCCCCTTTGGGGACCTTCTGCTTCTGGACATGCTAGCAAATGTGTGTCTTTCCCCTGCCAACAGCTTTCCTTGGAGGAGTGGAATGCAGTGAAAACCCCATCCAGCTCCCTCCCAGGTTGGGTATTGGGTCTCTGCCCCTTCCAGGGGATGGCAGGCTGTGACCGTGTCCCAGTGTCCCTATCCTTGTCCAGTCTCCTCCCAGAGCGGTCAGGGGACCAGCCCAGTATAGATTTTCGGGTACCAATGGTTGTTCTGTAGATCTGAAAATCAAGTCTTCCGGTAGGGAGGGATCCCTGAGTGTGAAGATGCTTCTAGAACTGAGATGGTTTTGTGGAGATCTGTGGGTGAGGCTGGGCCTTTCCCTGTCCTTCCTGCCCCATGTCCCAGGCTCTCCCAGCACTGGATGCCCACCCACAGCTGGGTGCTGGAGATGCCCCTGGTAGCTGTAAGTCCTGGCGGCCAGCTGGGAAGGGTTAACGTGCTCTGTGTGCTGCACAGTTGGATATTTATTTTTCCAAGCATGTGTCTGCTTTAAGCATTATAGTTTTTCCCTACAGTTCCATTTGCAGTTGTGTTTGCTTTTTATTTCAGCAAATACTTGGTTCCTGACCTGAGCCACAGGTTGGGGCACAGAGCACTGGGCGAGGGAAAGGCTTTGCTCCTGTCACCCACAGACTGTGCCTTTGGCGTGTCCTTCTTCCCCAAGGGCAGCTGGAGGGCTGCTTTTGTTGTACCTCAGAGGAAAAGGAGTCTCTTTTCATGTGTTTTGGAGCTGGGGGGCATCTGTGCCAGGCAGGGTGGTCTGCTGGCAGTCACCACCTCCCCTCCTGAGGGACAGGGGCTGTGCCTGGTTGGGCACAGTCCCCCACCTCAGGCTCCTGATGCTGTGCAGACCCAGGAGCTGAGCTCAGACTCTTCTCCCTGTTGGATTTGGCCTGTCCCTCTTCTTTTCCTGCTGTGTTACCCACTGGCTGCTGGCGCCAAGGCAGCCCAGCCGCTCTGAAGTGGTGAATGCCAGGGCCATCTCTGCCCCAACAGGGAGGCAGAGGCCAAGGAGCCCCCAGCCCCACCAAGCCCATGGCAGCAGCCACCCCCTGTCCCATCCAGCAGCGCGGGCACACAGGGATCAGATCGGGGCTCCCCTGCAGATGTCACAGCATTGCAGGGCTCCAACCCTGGCTGGACACCCTGCTCCAGCACCAGCTCCTATGTTTGGCACCTCAGATACATTCCAGAGATGAGCCACAGGACGGGAAGGGGCTTCCCCGTTCGGAACCACTCAGCTCAGAACCATGGGGTGCATCTGCTGTCCGAGTGGGAAGGTCCCGTCTGTGCCACGTCCCTGGGACAGCTCAGCCCTGTGACTCAGGGGTGTGGGAGATGCAAGGAGTGAAAGTGCAGCCCTCGGGGCCCCTGAGGACAGAGGGGGGACAGGTTGCACAAGACTCCTCATGGACGCACTGGCGTGCAAAGGCAGTGTGAGAACATCTTCCCTGGTACACAGGGAGCGTGTGCCCCCCGAGGGTGCATGGATGGGTACAGGGTTGTCCATCACCACTCCAAAATAGCTCCGTGGGTGTAATGGCCGGTGGTAATTGCAGTTTTGGAGGCAGGTCTCCGAGGGGCACTTAGCCCTGGCTCCTCTCTAACTGCTTCCATTTTTAGTTGTTTGAATCCACCCCGGAGCAGTAAATTGCAGTGTGCCGGGGCCACGGGGAGTGAGGACGGTGCCCAGTGCCCAGCAGGAGCCGGAGACCCACCCTGCCCGAGCTGCCATCCTCCCGAGCAAATGGTTTCCTGTTGGGATTTATATAAAAGCTGTATAAACACGGAGAAGAGCCGTGCTGTTGTTTGCACAGGTAGGAGCACTCTCCCCGCTTCCTTGCCTCCTTCCTGTGTGGACACCAAGGAGTCATGAGGGCAGGTGTCTTGGGGTTCCCCAGTCTCCCCTTTTCCCTTGGGAAGGAGCAAAAGGTCTGTGCTACTTCTTCAGCATCTCTGAGCACTGAGGTTCCCTTGGGTGCTGCTGAACCTGTCCAGGAGGAGTGGGCAGGATGTGTCCTGGTCCTGCTGCCCTCCAGCAAAGCCGTGGCTGCTGTGTGCTCCCTCCCTGCCCTGGGAAGCTGACCATCTCTGTGTGCTCCTAAAGGGTCCTGGCACACTTCCCTCTGTTCCTCCCTTCCTCCCTCCCAGTGACCCTCTCAGCCACGGGACAGCTCTGTGCTGCCGAGTGATCCCTACGCCATGGAAATATGCTGCTGTCAAGGCCCTGAATCAGCTGGAAGGCACCCGCTCCGAGGTGTATCTGGAGAAGGGCTCTGCTGTGCGCGGGCCAGCACTGACTCATTTTTCAGGAACTGGAGGCACTGGCTCCCCTCCATCCCTCCATCCCTCCCCTCGGCGCGGGGCCGGCTCGGGAGGCCCACGCAGACGCTCCGCATTAGGGCATGTTCCGGGGAGCATGTGCTGTCGATAAACAAAGCCACTGAGAGACAGAAAATAATTTCCAGAAATACCGAAGACTTTTTTTCCCCCCTCAAAGAATTCCACCTCCCCCTTCCAAGCCCTGATAAATCCTGAACATTCAATAACTATTTCCAAGCACTACCCAGTGCCTGGGAGCGCTGGTGTTGGAGATAACGCCAGTGTTTGCTGGGCACCCTTTTCCCTGCCTGTCTCCTTGTGTCAATAGTTTGGGTCCCAGATATTCCTGTGCCAGCCAGAGCCAGAGCAGTCGGGCAGGAAGGAGGCAGCCAGAGCCCCCACAGCTCACCCCAGCTGGGCTTCCTTTGGGTGCAGAGGCTCTTTGGAGGATCGGAGCGCTTTGGGGCTTGTGGCTGCTCAGCCCATCCCTGGAGAAAAGCTGGTGCTCCGGGCAGAGGGAGCGCAGGGTCTTGCTCTCACGCTGGAGCGGGAGAGGCGGAGGCCAGAGCTCCATGGACGGAGTGCGTGGGGAGGATGAGTAGCGGTTTATTACTCACTACAATTATTACTCACTGTTTTTAACAGTGTGTACTTCAGCCTGACGCCTTTCGGCGAAAGGAAGCGCCTGTTCCCGCGGCAGGTTGGGAACGGCACGGCACGCGGCAGCGGGGAGCGCGCGTCCCCCGGGAGAGGAACCGGGTGAGCTCGGGGTGCTCGGCAGAGGCTGTGGGCCATGGAGGCACAGCTGTACCCCGGGAGGTGCCTTGGGGAAGGGTTTGTGGGATGGCATTGTCCTGTCCACATCCTGGTCCTTGTAATTCTCCCTGAGCTCCCGCTGCCAGCAGCGCCCTGGCCGGGGCTGTGCGGGTTGTGCAATGCTGGGCAGGATCTCGTCGGCGAGCGCTCTGGCAGAGCCTGTGGGACCATTAGCCATGGCCAGTGTCGGGACCGCATCCCAGGCTGCTGCCGAGGTGCAGATGTGGCGCGGGGGCGGAGCGCAGGGGCTCGTTCCCATCCACATGGCTCAGAGCAGTTGGCCGGGGGCGGCTGGGTTCGGGCTCCAGCGTCCCCCTGGAACGTGTCTTGGAAGAGCTCCATGCTCCTGGCATGGTGAGAAGGAGGGATGGTCAGAGGGGAGGAGGAATGAGGGCCGTGGAGGGCATGCCCCCACAGCACCCTGAGGCAGGATCAGGCTCTGCTGGACCTCCCTGTGCCAGAACCCAGCTCCGAAGCTGCCCTGCCTGCAGCAGTCCCCTGGAAAGGGATGGGGACCTGAGGGGATGGGTGGGCTGGAGAGCCCAGCGTGAGAGCTGGCAGGGACGAGAGCGAGTTGCAGAATTGGCCATGGAAGCCGGGGGATTTCTCCCCAAACAGCCACTTCAAAAACAGCTGTTGGTGGAAAGAGATCGGCCGCAGCTGGCTGACCCTCCGGCTCCTCTCCAGGAGGGTAGGTGCTGTGTGCCCTATAGATCCTATAGGGAATGGAGGGGGCTGGAATTTGCAGCGAGATCTGCTTTGCTGGGGTGGATGGTGGCACAGACAACATCAGATTTTGCTCTGGATAAGGGATTTCCCTCAGTGAAGCCATGGGTCAGCAACACCTGACAAAGTGCAGGAAGAGGAGAGCAGGAATCTCCCTTTCTTTAACCGGCGTTAATGTTTCTCTCACCGTTCTGGGAAATTTTGCTGCGTTCGGTTCTGCTTCGCCAGCGGTTTCACTCTTGACACATCAGCGCTTTTGCACAGGGAAACATAACCCTGCCAGTCAGTGCCAGGTCGTGTCAGGCTGCTGAGGGGTCTGTGGAGACCTGCCACCGCAGTCTGGGGACATCCCCTGATCCAGGGACATCCTGCTGTCTGGGCTGGATGCGGGAGGAACCGTCGCCTGTGATGGCAAGTGCATCCCACCCTGCAGCCGTGCTGGATGGTGGGATGTGGGGGAGCTGGCCCTGCCCTGACTCTGCTTTCCTCCTTCACAGCTTGTAGGGGCTGCCAGCCCTGCGGAGACCCCCCTGCGCCCGCCCGGGGCCAGCCTGGGGCCCCCATGGAGTGGGAGTTGCAGAGCCCAGTCGCCGAGCAGTAGCTGCAGCAGTGGGATGTTTACCTGGCGGTGCCTCATCCTTTGGGCTGTGCTGGTCGCAGCCGCGCTCTCCGCTGCCCGGCCGGCCCCCACCCTGCCCGACCAAGGTAAGAGGCAGAGCCCGATGCACCGGGAGCCCCCGCTCCTCATCCTTTGCGTTCCTCTTGGGCGACGTGGGCTGGTCTCCCTGCAGCAGAGGCAGAGGCTGGCGTGTGCTCCAGCCGTGGAGCCACCAGCACATCCCCAGTGCCACCTGTGGTGTCACCCGGCTGCCTGGGAGCTGGTGCCTCTGGGGACATGGCATGTGTTGTCCCAGAGTGGTTTGTGTGGGCACAAAAGTGGGTGTGTGGCTCCTGGGGATGTTTCAAACCTGGAGAAAAATTGTGGCAAACCCTGACCTGTTGGTTTGGAGGAGGATACGGAGCCCTGGGGGCTGTGTCCCCCGCTGGGGTCACTCCATGTGACAGCACTTGCACCCCTGTGGCGATTTATAACCCGGGATGTGTGTGAGGCTGCTCCCACCCTGGGGTGATCCTGGGCTCAGCTGGTGGGGACGAAGATTTGGGTGCAGGGTACTGGTTCAGCTTTTGCCAGCTGGCAGTGCTGGGGATGAACGCACCCTGCAGAAAACCTCGGGATGCTCTGGCTGGGAATGCCCAAGGGGGAGCTCAAAGCCGGGGCTGGCTCACGTGGTTTGTGCAGTCCAAATCTCTGCTCCACTGGGGCTGGGGAGTGCAGCCCCTGACGAGGACATCCTCTCCCTCGTTATCGCTGCTGTCCCCCAGGAGCAGCGCAGGGCTGGTGGCGGTGGCCAGGGGTGCTCCTGCCTCAGCCTGGCTCAGCTCTGGAGTGTGGGGGTACCCCGAGGCTCAGCGGATGGGCCAAGTGGGTCGCCTGGCCCTGGGCAGAGCCGGCCCTGGCGGAGAGCCCTGTTCCAGCGCGTCAGAGCCTCAGCCCTCGGCGAGGCAGAGAATAACCAGACCCGGCAGCGCTGCGCGGGACTTCGACTCGCTCCTTTTGGTTCTAATTACCCAAGAATGTCTGGTCTGTGGGCACTGCTTTGCTTTTTAAGACTCGCTCCCCCTTCCCCCTTCCCCCCAGCAGAACCCTGAGAGGCAGATTGCTGCTGTGGCTGGCATGGGCACGGTGCTGCGTGGCGCCCCAGGGTCCCCTCAGGGCTCAGGGTGGGAGCTGGCAACTGGGAAGTGACCCCAGCCGTGGTGGGAGATGACTGGGTGATGCCCTTGGAGCACCTCTGGAGCAGCAGGTACCCTGGTCACAGGTCACACCTGGGAGGTGACACCCCAGAAGACAGCCAGAGCAGTCCCTGGGGAGCTGCAGCTCTGGAGAGGAGCCAGGGCAGAGCTTCACTCACAGGGACCATTGCTGAGATTTTTCCACTGGCGTGCCTACTCCCCGCATCTGTAAACAATGCGGTTGACAGTGGTAAACATGTTTTTCTCAGGAGATTGCTCTTCCTGGAAGAGGTTTCCTGGCAGTGTTTGGGGTAAGGATGGCTGGCTCTGTGCTGCCAGGAGAGCAGCACTTGCAGCCCCTGCCCTGGGACACTGGGAAAGGTGTTGGGGTTTTCAGGCTGAGGGGAGCTGATTGAGCACAGGTGAATTTTGGGGTGTGTGAGGAGCCCTGCAGCCCCTGGAAGGTTTGGGAGCAGCGTCAGGCGGTGGCAGTGGAGGAGGAGAGGTTGGAGAGGAGGGAGCTGGTTCCTCGCCAACCTCATGCCAGGGCTAACAATAACCTCTGGAAACGTTTCCCGACACGGTTCTCACCAGGGCGGCCCAATTAGTGCCACAGCAGGAGCCCGGCTGGGGCAGAATCCGTCCCTTGGCTCGGGAGCCGACTGGTGGGAACAAAATGTTCCCAGCAGGACGTGTGGGATGGGAAGAGCCAGTGCTGGGCCAGGACCTGCAGCCAGGGCTGAGCCACCAGCATCTCTCAGGGGCAGGCTCTGACCCGGCCCCAGGGGTTTTGGGGTCCCGTGGGGCGTGGATGGGGTTCAGCTCCCATGCTGAGGGCCATCGTGTCCTGGGGGCTGACGTCTCTGTCCTTCCCCCGTAGCACCGGGCCTCAGGAGCATCCCCCCATCACCCTGGGGGCAGCAGCGGCCGCACTCAGTCCCCTCCGTGGTGGAGGCAGCAGCTTTCCCGGACTTTGTTCTGGATGTTTATGGGGTTTCAGTTTACTCCCGGTTCTGAGGCAGCTAAGCTCCCTTCTCAGGGAGGAGTAATCCCCCGTGGCCGGTCAGCGGCCTGGCCTCATGTGGAGGGGGGTTCAGCTCTGGCCCCCCTCTCCTTGTGGTGTGGGAGGGAGTTTGGGAGCTCTGCTTGTCAGGGTCTCCCTCTCGGTACCAAAAAATCTGGAGCAAGTAAAATATTAACGGGCACTTACTGCGTTTTATAGTTACCTAAATTTGGAGGTGGTGAAAAAACCCTGGTTAAGGGGAAAAGCCAAGAAATTTCCATGCGCAGCCTCTGTCCCTCCCTCGCACAAAGCCGCTCTTTGTCTCCAGGTTAAATAGAAACCTGCAGAAAATTGCCAAGGTTTTTTTTCCCTCTCTCCTTGTCTGCCATTGTCCCAGCCGCTGCTCAGGCATCTCCTCACAGGGGGCTGCCATGGCCCTGCAGGGGTGCCGAGCGGCCGAGCAGATTTCCGTGGGGAGCCGTGTCCTGGGGCGGGGGGGTCCTGCCTTGGGCAGCTGGTTTTGGGGCACGCCGAGCCCCAAACTGCCCCAGTGCAGCGGATACTTCCCCGGGGGGTGCATCCGAAGCACGAGGGGTTTGGCTGCAGCCCCCTCCCCATGGGGCAGGGGCCGAGGGCTGCCCCATTTCCCAGGGCTGCTGGCTGCCCAGCTGGCCGCAGGCTTAACCCCCCCGGCCATCTGCGGGGCCAGCAGGGGCCCTGGCTCCCGGGGCTTTGTTGTCCCCAGCTCGTCCAGGGGGTCTTGCTCCGCACCCTGCAGGAGCCAGGAGTCCGGGCCGGGCCATGTGCTCAGCCCAGGTAGCTTGGGGGAGCCCAGCATCCCCACAGGCAGCACCACGAGGGCCTTTGGCTTGTCCCCGCTGCTCCCCAGGGCACTGCTGACCCTCGGCTCTGTCCCCCTCCCCATTTCCCTGCTGTCCAGTCCCCCCCGTTTTTGCAGTTCTGGGTGTCTCACACCCAGCACCTCGGGGAGCCCCAGGGGATCCCATTTGAAGGCGCTGACTCCTTGCTGGAGCCCCACAAGCAGCCCAGAGATTTCCCTGCCAAGCCTGCAGCCTCCTGCGCTTCTGCTGTTGATGGCAGCAGCCCAGGACTGTTCCCGGAGCTCGGGGGGCCCAGCAGCACCCCCAGACCCCACGGCTGCAGCCGCCCAGTCCCGGCTCCCCGGGACAAGGCCGTGTCCTCCAGGGCATCGCGCCGCTGCCGTCCCCTCCCAGGCTGTCGGGCCGGCATTGTTCCGTCCTCCCGCCTTTCCTACTCGGATGCTGTCACTCTGGCCCTTAATTGAGGAGGAAAAAAAGAAATATGAGTCTTTGGGAAAAGCAGCCGTGCTCTGCCAGAGCCTGAGCTGTGGAGCTGCCCCAGGGTGAGCGGAGCCACGCCGGGGGGAGCAGGAGGGTCCCCGAGTGTGTGCGGGCTGCCAGCTGTCGAGCCTGGGGCTGTGCAGCAGGGATGTGAGCACAGGAACGGACACTCAGCTCCGGCGGTGAGCCAGGGCCAGGCAAAGCCAGCCAAAAACCGGGCTGGGGTGACCCCCCGTCTGTCCCATGCCTGGTGGGAGCCGATGGAGAGGTGTCTGTACCCCAAGCCGCTGCCTCCAGGGCTCTGAGCCGCTGCAGAGCTCTGAGCGTGGCCGGGGGGGCCCCGGGGGAAAGGGGTGGGTTTATCCTGACAGCTTTGCAAACTCCCAACACGCCTGTTAATTAAGTGCTGCTTCATTTGCAGTGCAGGCTGGGAGAGCGGGAGGGCCCGGAGCGGGACATAAACCCCCCTCTCCCTGCCGAGGAAGCATCCGGGGAGCGGAGGGTGCGGAGAACCCCCTCGGGCTGGCTCGGACAGGAGGAGCTGGGGGTGCCCTGAGCGCTCCGAGAGCCGTGTGTGCCTCGAGCCCGCGATGCTCATCTGTTGGCATCTCCCTGCTGCAGCCTTTCCCTGGAGCAGGGGCGCCAGGGATCGGCACGGCTCTGGGAGCAGCTGCGGTGCCGCGATGTCGCCCCTCGGGACGTGCCCCAGGCACAGCCCGGGCAGGGGGGACGCGGCAGGGTGAGGAGCTTTTTAAATCAAAAAGAAGCCAATCCCCGCGTCCCGGTGAGCGCTTCCTGTTGGGATTAGTGGGGCTGCCGGGCATGTGTGTGCTTTTTCTTCAGGAAATACCTTCGGAAAGCCCCGCTGGGGTCTCCAGGGCAACCGGCGCCTGCGGCCCGGCGCCCCCCGCCCGCATTGTCCCCGCGCCGCTTTGTTGGCCCCTTTATTGCCATCGTCACCGTCGCCGTGGCCAGCACAGCCTGTGGCTTTCGGCGCTCCGAGGGTGCACCCCGGGCTCCCCGCGGTGCGTGCCCAGGCTGGGGGGCACAATGTCCTGTCCCCAGGGCTGCCCCGTGTCCCTGTCCCCTCTGTCCCTGTCGGGGGCTAGCCCCAGGGGAACTGGTGACAGTTGTACGCACTTGGTGACACTCTCCATCTGGCCGATGCTCGCTGGGCTCGGCTCCGCTCTCGGTTCCGTTTCAAAGCTGGAAAAAAGTAATAAACCCGCGGCGGCTGCCCCGGCCATGGCACCGCCCTGCTTCTGGAGGTGCTCACGGAGGCACCATCGGCTGGAGCTGCCCCTCGCCTCTCTGGGGACCTTGGGGCTCCCCGCGGCCATGAGCCCTCCTGTCCCCTGGGATGGGACAGGGCCCGTGGGACTGGTGTTGCTTCGCTCTCCTCGCCATCACCCTGTTTGCTCAAAGGAGCTGTGACCGACCCCACAGCTCCCAGCTGGGGTCAGGACTCTCACTAACTAACCTTGTGCAGAGCCTCGGGGATGAGAGCCCAGAGTTTGTCTTGCTGATGAGCCTTTGGAGAGGTGTGGCTTGTGCCCATGGGGGGCAGCCGGCCAGGGGCTCTGCCATGGGGGGTCTCCATGGGGCTGTGCCGTGGGGCTGTACCTGGTGCTGTGGTTTAAGTTCCAGGAAAGCAGAACGTGAGACACGGATGTATCAGGCTAATGAGCCCAGCAATCATTAACCAAAGTGGGGGCCACGCCAATGCCATGGCTCACACCAGCAGCTCTCAGTGCCCCTGCTGCCATCCCGGTGCCATCTGTGCCATCCCAGCAGCCACAGGGCTCTCTGCCTGCCAGGGCCACGGTGCTGTTCACGCACCGCTCCCGCCGAGAGGCCGAGCAAACCTGGACATGCTCATTAGCCTGTGAATTCCTTCCCAGGCCGTTCCCACCATGCCGCGTTTTCCGCCTCGTCCCGAGTGCCAGAGAAGTGCCGTGAGTGACCGAGGGCAGGGCCCTGCCGTGCCCTCTGCCTCCCCTGTCCGTCCATCACTTCGACACCTCCGTGCCTCCCAGTCATGCTGTTGATGCAAACCAGCCCTGGCTCTGGGGGGCTGCAGGAGGGGGCTGGAAGCTTTGAGAGGGGATCTGGCCCCACACCCAGAGGTCTGAGGGGGCAGTGGCACGTGCACAGGGTACCCAAGGACCTGTGGCCATTGGGAAGGGACCCTCCTGAACCTGGAACATGGCTTCTTCAAGCCCTGTGGTGTCTGTGGGGTCCCCCAAAATTTTCCCCCCTCCAAAGACCTTTTCCATCCCCAGGCTCCCTCTTCACATTCCACAGGTGCAGCTGTGGGGTGCTGGTGGAGCCTGAGGCCGGGAGGAGCAACCACCCTGGTGTCTGTGCAGGGTTATTCTGTTCCATAGGGAACAGATGCGTGGGATGCGTGTTGATGCGTGGGAAGGGGCAGAGCTGGGAGCCAGATAAGAGCAGATATGGCTGCAGCATTGGATTCCTGCTGGTTTGGGTTTTCATGGCTGTTTGTTGCCCACTGACCTTGCTCTGTGTGAGGAAGGAGTCGGGACAGGCAGGAGGATGTGGCCTTACCCAGACCCGGGGTGTTCAGACGGACAGGATGGGATGTCACTGCTGCTTTGTGAGCCTTCGGAGATGCCTGTGACTAATCACTTGAAACACAAATCAGAGCTGTGAGAAGTGCCCATCTTGTGGGAGAAAATCAGGGGAAAACAGGATTGCAATGCAAGACCCTTCCCCACCACCAAAGGGGCTCCCATTGGTCTTCCCCTTCCACATTAAAATGTTTTGTAACCTCTCACGGATGAACTGGAGCCCTGGCGTTGGTATTACAGCAACTGAGGAAAGGGAATTCTTCCTCATCCCACTGTTTTCCTTCAATGCTGAGCAAAAGAAAGAGGAGAAACTCTGGAGCTGCTCGTGAATGTTTTTCCCATGAAGCTTCTCATCAGTCCAAGGCAAAGAGAAGTGGCCAGAAAGTGAAGTGCAGGTCGCGGTGCGGTGAATCAGAGTTCTGGAGAACTGAGGTTTCATTTTTGGCCATGCAGAGTGGCTGTTGGGTGCAGGGAGGAGCAGGGAGGAGCGAGGCCTCGCTGCCAGTCCTGGCCCTGTGCTGCCCACACACCCTGGCTCCTCTCTGGGGCATTTTGTGCCAGTAGAGAGACCCTGTGCCACTCCACAGCCGCTGGCCCAGGGCGAGCTGCTCTGTGGCTGTTCAGGGCACGGGAGCAGAGGTTGTTCTTGTCCGGCTCACTGGGCACCCAGAAATCCTGAGGGGCTCAGCCCTCGAGCTACAGATCAGCTGAAGCTTGAATGTTTCCTGGCTGTTTTTTCCTGGCTGTTTCTGCTGCATTTGTTGGGATTTTCCAGCCCAGTCTCTTGCCCCTGAGAGCAGCTTCTGCAGCAGTGCCCTGTGCCCCTTCGTGCTGCTCCCTCAGCATCCCGATGGCATCCAGCTGGCCGAGAACAACCGGACACACATCACTGGGGAGGAGACACAGGTCAAGGGGTGCCTGAAGAGTTGGGCTCTGGAGCTGTGCCCACCAACCCATGGAGCTCAGTCTGGGATGATGATCACACTGCATCCACCCACCTCGTCACAGGGAGCCCCAGCAGAGCTGTAGCAGCCTGAATCCCTCCTTGGGCTGTGGAATTGGAAGAGGTGATTTGAAACCCAAGATCTTCCCCAAGCCTGGGACCAGGACCCACCCACCATGAAGGAAAGCACTGGACGACAGAGCCCTGAACATTTCAGGGCTGGGAGAGAGGAGATCGTGTCACAGCGGGATGGAGAGAAAGGATCTTTGTGCTGCTCACACAAGTGTCACCTCGGGGAGCTCAGCTCCCCTGCCTGGGAATGCCGCGGATGGGAACGCCGTGGCCGGCACCTGTCTGGCCAGAACTCCCCGGGCTGACCTGTCCCCCCTCGCTCCCTGCCTGCTGTCCTCCTGCAGCCCCCAGCCCCTGCCCTTTCATCCCTGCCCCGCTGTGCTCTAACCAGGGTGGAGGTCCTGGTGGCATGGGGACCCTGGCCTGCTTTGCTGGCTGCCCGCTTGTGGTGGTAGGGATCCTGAGACCCCCGCGAGGTGGCAGAGCCATGCAGGGATTTGGGATGCTTCTGGGAGAGGCTGGATCCTGCCATACAGGGCACTGCCTGAGTTGTCACAAGTTGCCTGGTTCTCCCCCGTTAGAAAGCCTCTGCCCTGTCATGCTCCATAAGAGTCGAGAAGGGTGAGGGCTTTGGAACTGCCCAGACACCGAGCAGGTCGTGCTGTGGAGGACTTGGGGTTGCTTGGGGTGCTCTCAGCCTCCGCCTCTGCCTCTCCTCTGCTCTGCTGCTGCCGCTGGCTCCGTCCCCTGAGTGCTGGGGTCCCCGGTGCTGCAGCGGGAGCATCCCAGCAGCGGGAGCATCCCTGCAGTAGGAGCATCCCAGCAGTGGGAGCATCCCAGCAGTGGGAGCATCCCAGCAGCAGGAGCATCCCCACAGCGCATGTCGCCTCATTAACCAGGCCGCAGCAGCAGCAGCAGCAGCAGCAGCAGCAGCAGCAGCATGGTTTTTCTTTGGTCTCTATTCCTTTTCTCCTTTTTTTTTTCTCTTCTTCTCTCCCCTAACTCCTCCAGCTCTGCCCAAAGCAAAAATCGAAGTGGAGTCCTACTCAGCCCACCCCGGTGACCTCCTCCAGCTGCGCTGCCGGCTGCGGGATGACGTCCAGAGCATCAACTGGGTGCGCGATGGCGTCCAGCTGGCCGAGAACAACCGGACACGCATCACCGGGGAGGAGGTAGAGGTCAGGGACGTGGTGCCCGAGGACTCGGGGCTCTATGCCTGCATGACCAACAGCCCCTCGGGGAGCGAGACCACCTACTTCTCCGTGAACATCTCAGGTTCGTAGCAGCCCTGGCTGTGCAGGGAAGGGGCAGCCGCGGGGCCAGGCTGTGAAGCGAGGAGCAGGCTGCCTCTGCATGCCCCTGCACACCTCTGCACGCCCCCGCACGCTCGCCAGCACGCACACTGGCCACATGCGGTGAGTTCGGGGCCAACCTGCAGCTTGCGGGTGCCCGGAGGAGTTTCCAGCGTGGTGCCGTGGCTTCCTGGCCACTGCAGTGCAGGGAGAAGCAGCCAGAGGTCATCTCACGTTTATCTGAGGGGGCAGGGGGCTTCAGGGCCGGCCCAGGAGGGGCACGTGCTGGGTGGGAGCCGTGGTCTGCACTGGCGTTGATGGAGTGTGAGGCTGGAGAGGGAGGATTGCTCAAAGTGGGGACGTGTCTGCGCTCGTGGGGTCTTGGCTGCCACCCCAGGGGTGTTGGTGGCACCGGACATGGGGTGAGGAGCTCTGAAGTCACCTCTGACAGCAGATCTCTTCACCATGTCCACGGCTGCAGGCACAGCCATGGTGGGCTCTGCTGGCCCTGGCTGTGCTGGGGATTGTGCAGAGTGTTCCTCGGGATCCCCACGCCCCTGCCGGGCATCAGCCCCACCCTGCCCTCCCCCCTCGCTGGGCACGGCCCCCGCCACCTCCCCACGACGCTCCGCTCCCCGTCAGCCCCGCTCACAAAGGTCCACTCACACACAGACACTCAGCAGGGCCGTCGCTTCTCTTGCAGACGCTCTCCCCTCTGCAGAGGATGATGATGATGAAGATGATTCCTCGTCGGAGGAGAAGGAGGCGGATAACACCAAGCCGAACCGTACGTGCGAGCTGGGTTTGCCCGTGGCGCTGCCCTGGGCACACACGAGCAGCGCCCAGGGATGGGGCAGGCAGCCCAGGGCAGCCGGCGGCGGCGAGGGCGCAGTGGGGACAGCGGGTCTGGGTGCGGTGGGCGAAGCAGCTGGGTCAGAGCAGGGTTGCATTGGGGTCACGGCTGCTGGAGCCACGTAAGCCGAGCATCCACCCCACAAGGAAAGGGCTGCTGTGGCTCATGGATAATGCCCTGTGTCCCTGAGCTCCCCTCCCTGCTTTAGCCAGGCTTGGCTGCTGGCATCCCCCCAGATTCCTGTCTCAGCCCTGCCCTGGGCATCCTTGGGGTTACTCCAGGAGCGGGAGGCTGCTGGGCTGGGCCGTGCTGAGCCCTCCCTCTGCTCCCCAGAGGCCATTGCTCCGTACTGGACCTATCCCGAGAAGATGGAGAAGAAGCTCCACGCTGTCCCTGCTGCCAAAACAGTGAAATTCAAGTGTCCATCGAGCGGGACGCCCAACCCCACCCTGCGCTGGCTGAAGAATGGCAAAGAGTTCAAGCCTGACCACCGCATCGGGGGGTACAAGGTACGGGGGGCTGGGGCACTGGGGGAGCAGCTCCTGGCTCTGCACACCTCAAGGGCTGAGGGGCTTGTGGGGAGTGGGAGGACTGGGAAGGGGCTCTGTGGCTTGAGAGGCACCAAGCCCCCATCCACGCCACCCCGGCAGGGGCAGATGGGCCCCTCTGACGTCCCTGTTTGGGAGCGGCCCTACAGCAGTGACCTGCTTCTGGGTCATGTTTGTACCAGCTCAGCCCTGGGGGAGGGGGCTCACGCCGAGGAGCCGGCCTGGCTCGGCCACCTCCCCCTAATCTCCCGCCGAGGACGGGGGTCTGGGCGAGGAGAGGGGTCTGGGCATCCCCAGGGGCGCTGGGCTGGAGGAGCCCCTCCATGCCCAGCAGTGGTTGGTGGGGGCTGCACCAGGGGTGCTCCAGCCCACATTTGGGGGCCAGGTTGGCTCCCTGAGCTGGGGAGGAGCTCAGCGCTGCTTCCCCAGTGCCCACAGCAGAGCCAGGCTGCAGATGCTGCCCGGGTGGGATGGCAGCTCGGCTTTCCCTTCTCACAGCTCCAGTCCTGCAGTGGGGCTGCTGCTGCAGATGAGGCCTGTGGGAGGACCATGAGGAGCCGCAGCCGGCAGTGACAGGGCTGGCTTTCGGAGAGCCTCCTGGTGCCCCGTGGCCGGAAGAACCTGGCAGTGCTCTGCCCGGCAGAGCCACTGAGACTCTCCCAGAGGGGATGCACTGGGTCAGCAGCACCCACAGAGTGTCCCGGGGGCCGGACACCAGGCTGCACCTGCCCACTGACCAGCACAGGGGGAGCAGTGGGGGTCTGAACCCCAGGGCCAGCCGGGGAAGCAGCTCTTGCAGGAGGAACAATGCTGCTCTGTTCCCTCCGCACACGGGGGCCACCAGAGAGGGGTGTCCCCACACGCCGGGCGAGTCCATCGCGCTCGGCTCACAACATCTGCTTCTCGGCACAGTTGGCTCCGTGGCCAGGCTGTCCTGGGACAGCTGGGAGCAATTACGGCCCCTCTGTAGGGAAGGAGAAAGGTGACCTCAAAGGGAGATTTATGTCCTGCCCGTGCCGGGGGTTGAACCAGCTCCGGCATGAGCAGGACCTGGGGCTCGTGCGTGCTGCACGTAACCGGCTCTGTGCTCCCCCTGCCCCCAGGTCCGCCAGGCCACCTGGAGCATCATCATGGACTCGGTGGTGCCATCTGATAAGGGCAACTACACCTGCATCGTGGAGAACAAGTACGGGAGCATCAACCACACCTACCAGCTGGATGTCGTGGGTGAGAAGCGCAGGGCTGGGGGCTCACCCCGCATCCTCATCCCCCCAAACCTTCCCGAGCAGGAACGGGCACTGCACCCTGTAGAGACGGGCAGGTTGTGCTCCCGGGGAAGGGGCTCACCCACCGTCCCTGCGGCCACCTCCTGTCCCCGTGGCCTCCGGCCCCGGTGTGCACGTCTGCAGCACAGCGGGCAATGAGCCGGCCGGGCGGAGGGTTCACCCCACCCCATTCTGGGGATTTTTAATTGTGGTGAAAATCATTTCATAGACCAGACAGAAACTTTTTCTAATCGCCTTATTAGCCATAATTCCCAGCTGGGAAGGCTGGTCTGAGCAGTTCCACATGTGGAGCTGCTCTAAATGCCAGTAAATGAACCATTAAAAATGTGATTTAATTTGATTACACTGAGCAAACTGAAGGGAACAGTCAGCGAGGTGAACAAAGGGGTTTGTTAATGCTGACTCACCACAGTGGCAGCCACTTTGTTAATGGCCAGGGCCCTTCATAGGTTTGTTTGACCTCTGACCCTGCCCAATAGGTGCTGATGTCCCTGTCCCCACCCCTGGGTCCCACCTGTCCCCCATCCTGGATGCTCTCACCCCATTGCAGGCAGGCTCCTGGGGAAGGGGACACCAATGCTGTGCTGGGTGTACTGGTGCCCACCTCAGCCAGGGGTCCTGGGCGTGGGGGGCTGCAAACCCCAAACCCTGTTGTGAGGTGCCCCACTCCTGGTCCCGCAGAGCGGTCCCCGCACCGGCCCATCCTGCAGGCAGGGCTGCCTGCCAACAAGACAGTGGCCCTGGGCAGCAACGTGGAGTTTGTCTGCAAGGTCTACAGCGACCCTCAGCCCCACATCCAGTGGCTGAAGCACATCGAGGTGAATGGCAGCAAGATCGGCCCCGACAACCTGCCCTACGTGCAGATCCTGAAGGTAAAGCCACACGCCGGGTGGCCCCAGCCACGGCCCCCAGCTTCCCTGTCCCTGGGGCAGGAGCAGGGTGGTGGCAGCCACGTGGATGGGCCAGAGGAGTCACCTGGGGCTGGGGACCACCAGCCTCAGGGCAGCTGGAGCCCCAGAGCCATCACCAGCCTGCCGGGCAGGGAGCAGGGAGAGCTGTCCCGTGCCATGGCTGTGCCACGGCTGTGCTGGCTCTGCACTCCCTTTGGAGCCCTGAGGGGACACCCCCTGCAGTCCCTTTGGAGCCCTGAGGGGACACCCCCTGCACTCCCTTTGGAGCCCTGAGGGCACGCACCACAGGGCTGGGTGGGCTGTCCCGGGGAGCGAGCATGGAGCTGGGAGCTGAGCCCTGCATCATCCCAGTGAGAGCAGCCCCCTCTGCACCCCAGCAGTGCCACTCAGCGGGCAGATTGGCCACCAGTCCAGCTGGTGTCCCTGCTGTGGCAGGGGGTGGCCTTTAAAGGTCCCTTCCAGCCCGTTCTGTGGTTCCATGCAGCCATCCCCAGCTGTGCCCCTGAGCACTGGGAAGCAGGGGGAGCAGGGTTACACCCCCATGCCCGTCTGTTCCTTCCTCCTGTGACCCCCCGTGCGCAGCCCCCTCCCTCCCACCCAGCTGTGGGTGTGGGGTGTGGGGGGAGCAGCCCCTCCCCCGGCAGAGCCGCTGCCGACCCGCAGGGCGCTGCCGTTGCCGAGCCCATCCGTGTGACTCCATGTTGTTGGTCTGTTCCAGCACTCGGGGATTAATAGCTCTGATGCGGAGGTGCTGACCCTGTATAATGTGACAGAGGCGGAGAGCGGGGAGTATGTTTGTAAGGTTTCCAATTATATTGGCGAGGCCAACCAGTCTGCGTGGCTCACTGTCACCAGGCCCCTGGCCACAGGTAATCGGAAGAATGCCTGGCGGTGGAAAACCAAACTCTGGGCTCTCTTGTTTCTGCTGTGTTTCTGGTGCAACAACCATGGAAAAATACCCAGCGGGGCCGGCTGGGCGCTGTGCTCTGTGTGTGCCCCAGTGTCTCTGCTGTGTGCTGATGTCTTCCTTGTGTCCCGCTGTCTCTCCTGTGTGCTGCCCTCCCCACCATGCAGACGCCAGAGCTACCCAGGTCCCTGCTGGGTCTGGCACCAGTGAACCCAGGTCTCTGAGGGTGCTGCCATCGGGCCAGTCCAGGCACCCCAGACTGGCACAGCGCTGCGTCTCCTGTCTGTGCTGCCCTCCCGTCTCCATCCTCCCGTCGCCATCCTCCCGTCTCTGTCCCGTCTCTGTCCTCCCCTCCCCATCCTCCCATCTCCATCCTCCCGTCCCTGTCCTCGTGCCTCCCCACGTCCCACGAGCCAGCCGGCCGGCTCTGCCTGGGCTGATTTCTCCATGCAGCCCATCGCCAGCATGTTTGGATGGGCAGGACACTCAGTGTGGTGAAGGGTTTTAACCAGCGTCTCCGTAGGTCCGCCGGGATGAGTGGTCATCCCGAGGGTCTCTCTAGCAGGTCTGCAGTGGTCTCTGTCTGCTCCCCGGGGGTCTGGCAAATGAGACTGGGCTCTCCCTCCTCTCTGGTCTCCTCCCAGAAGATCTCATGTCGTTTGCTTCTCCGTTTTTTGCTTCCATTTTTCCTTCCAGACGGCTGGCGTTAACACGACAGACAAAGAAATGGAAGTCCTTCACTTAAGGAATGTCTCATTTGAGGATGCTGGGGAGTATACATGTTTGGCGGGTAATTCTATTGGGATCTCCCATCACTCTGCATGGTTGACAGTTCTCGAAGGTATATACTCCTCTTCCTCTCCCTTTCCTCCCTCCTTTCCAATGTATGCATTGTGGTCCGGGAGAGAGCCCTTCCCAGCCCCTGCCCCCTCGGAGCGGGTCAGCGTGGGTGCTGCAGGGCTGCTCTGCAGCTGGAGCAGGATGGGGCAGTGTCCCCCCGCCCTGCGCCCCCTCCACCCCAGTTGGGGTCTGCCCCTGCTCTCTCCCTGGCCCTGGCAATGCATACCCGGGGAACTTAACCAGGGCTTGCTCCCCCGGAGCAGGACGGTCCCGCACCCCCAGGCCAGGCCAGGCCAGCTGCGGGCTCAGAGGGGCACCAGGGGAGGTTTGGGGGTGCTGGCAGTGCTGCCCTTCTGCCTGACAGGGCCTGGCCTTGCCCTGTGGCTCGGAACCGTCGGGGGCTGTGTGCGCTTGCGCTGCGGGGACGGCTGCCCCGTCCCCATTGATGCTGCTCCTCACTATCAATGCATGGACCAAAGCCTGATAACAGCTTTGGGAAGGTCTTTGGGGTACTCGTGGTCGTTGCTTTCCAGCCAAAACCTTCCCAGTTATCAGCCACTGCTTTGTCAGCCGGGTGTGCTCAGAGGTGGGACAGGAATCTCCAGCTCCCTCTTACCCCTCTCTCTGAGGCTCTGCTCTTTGGGGGCGTCGGGCTGGGGGTGCAGAAGGTGCAGTGGCAGCCCCATCCTGCCGGATTCACCACGGACCGTGGCACATGGCTGTGGGCTCTGAGCTGTTCGTGGCTCCAACACCACCTCGGCCACCAAAGCGGGGTCTGTGGGTCCCTTCTCCCTGCCATCCCAGGCTCCCACAGCAGGTCGCTGCCCCTGGAGTGCCACTGGCTGCCCTGTTCCAAGCTCTCCTCAGTCATTACCAGTGAGGCCTGGACTCCCACAGCCCCGGACACTGCCGGACACCCCTTCTCATCCCACATGCACAGGGTGACCCCAGATCCTGAGGGACCTGCAGCTCCCAGGCGTGGGCAGAGCGGCTGGGACAGAGACCTGTCCCCGGAGGTGCCTGTGGTGCCACGTCCCTGTGGGGTCACTCAGGCCCTGCCCCTCCACTTCCACCCTGTCCCAGTTGACCCCATCCCACCCTGGGCTGCCTGCAGATGTGGCAAAGGCATTGTTTGGCCATGGGGATGATGAGCTGGGGGCTGCTTGCACGCCTTCCCTGCCAGGGTGGGTGGGCAGCCCCCGGTCCCCGCTGCACCAACGTCCCCACTGAGCTTGGGGAGGAGCCAGGGGCTCCCCCAGTGCCACTCCCTGGGGCTGGTGGGTGCTAACGAACCCCCTGTTCACGCCGAGCCAGCTATTGAAGACACCCCAGCCATGATGACGTCTCCCTTCTACCTGGAGATCATCATCTACTGCATCGGGGCCTTCCTCATCTCCTGCATGGTGGTGACCATCATCATCTACAAGCTGAAGAGCACCACCAAGAAGACGGACTTCAACAGCCAGCTGGCCGTGCACAAGCTGGCCAAGAGCATCCCCCTGCGCAGACAGGTAACAGAAAGTAGAGAGGGGGTTTGTTTGCACCTACTGCCCCTCCTGGAGCCCAGCCTGTCCCAGGGGATGTGGGGGAGGAGGGATGGGAAGACCCGGGACCATCTCACCCTGGTGCACGTGCCACCCACTCCAGCCCGTGCCCACCGGTGGCATGGGATGGGGACTGTCAGGGCTGTGCCTCCGATGGCAGCACAGTGAGCAGGGCCGGGGGCTGCGCAGCTCCCCCACATCCCCCCTTGATGGGGCTCATGAGGAGAACCAGGAGGATTCACAACAGTGTAAGGTTTGAGCAGAGCGTGGTGCACACAGAGGAGATGGGAAAGCTGCCAGGCTGTGCACTTTGGGCTGCAGCGTGGTGGAGACTCGTTAAAAATTCCACAGAGGGGAGCAGCGCTGGTGGGCACGCAGGCAGGGTGGGCAGGGGGCTGCGGGCAGGGGCGGGTGCGAAGGCTCTCATCACCATCTCACCCCCCGGGGGCAGCCGGCCGCGGGCCCGGGCACTGCGTGAAGGTAACCCACGGTCCCCCCGCAGGTGTCGGCCGACTCCAGCTCGTCCATGAACTCGGGCGTGATGCTGGTGCGGCCCTCGCGCCTCTCCTCCAGCGGCACCCCCATGTTGGCCGGCGTCTCCGAGTACGAGCTCCCCGAGGACCCCCGCTGGGAGCTGCCCCGGGACAGGTGAGGTCCAGCCCTGCCCCGGTGGGAGCTGGGTGAGGATGGTGGTGCTGCTGGGACCAACCTGCTGCCCCTGCATCGGGGTCTTCTCCTGCCAGGCTGATCCTGGGCAAGCCTCTGGGAGAAGGGTGCTTCGGGCAGGTGGTGCTGGCAGAAGCCATCGGCCTCGACAAGGACAAGCCCAACCGTGTGACCAAGGTGGCGGTGAAGATGCTCAAGTGTAAGTGGCGGCGAGAAGGGTGGTCCTGGCGTGGTGCCACAGCCCTGACTGGGGCCCGGGGTCTGCAACCCAGCCTGGCCCCCCCTAACTGCTGCCTTCTCCACTTCAGCCGACGCCACGGAGAAGGACTTGTCTGACCTCATCTCTGAGATGGAGATGATGAAGATGATTGGCAAGCACAAGAACATCATCAACCTGCTGGGAGCCTGCACACAGGACGGTGAGGCTGCATGAGCAGGGAGGAGGTGTCCCTCTGCCACCCCTCCAGCCGCTGTCCGCTGGGAGGGGCTGGCCTGGCACCCCGCTCCGTGCTCCAGCTTCTCACCACACCGTCCCCTCAGGACCCCTCTACGTGATCGTGGAATATGCCAGCAAGGGCAACCTCCGGGAGTACCTGCAGGCGCGGCGGCCCCCGGGCATGGAGTACTGCTACAACCCCGCCCGCGTCCCCGAGGAGCAGCTCTCCTTCAAGGACCTGGTCTCCTGTGCCTACCAGGTGGCACGGGGCATGGAGTATCTGGCCTCCAAGAAGGTGAGGAGCTCCCAGGAGGCTGTGGTGGGATGGGGCAGCTGGGCCTGGGGGGCTGCGCCCTTCCCTCCCCGCCCGTCCCATCGTGGGGAACCGTCCAGCGGCTTGGGGACCGGCTGACGGCCCCGCGCTCCGTCAGTGCATCCACAGGGACCTGGCAGCCAGGAACGTCCTGGTGACGGAGGACAACGTGATGAAGATCGCTGACTTCGGGCTGGCCCGTGACATCCACCACATTGATTACTACAAGAAGACGACAAATGTGAGTGGTGTGCGAGGGGTTTTGTGGGGTGGGGATGCCGGGGGTGCTCCGGTCTGTGCTGGGAATGCCACAGGCGTGCAGGGCTTACCCCTGCCCCAGGTTCCCTCGCAGCCGGGTGGCACGGAGCCAGCGTGGGGTTTTGTGTCTCAGGGTCGCCTGCCCGTGAAGTGGATGGCCCCCGAGGCTCTCTTCGACCGAATCTACACCCACCAGAGTGACGTGTGAGTAGCGCCTGCTGGGGAGATGCACCGATGGGATTGGTCTGGATTTAGTGAAATCACAGTTGGTGTCAGCCAACCAAACGTTTTGAATCCAAACTGTATTTGGTGCTGGGACTCATTTATCCTGCAAAGTCAATCGAAGCCATGGGTGGTTTTTCCTCCCAGCAAACCAACCTCTAACTATACCCAAGCTGGGGCCCAGCAGGGTGTCAGCCCCCTGGAGCCAGTGCCCCAGCATCTGCTCTGTGTTCCCAGGTGGTCCTTCGGGGTGCTGCTGTGGGAGATTTTCACGCTGGGTGGGTCACCCTACCCTGGTGTGCCCGTTGAGGAGCTCTTCAAGCTGCTGAAGGAAGGTCACAGGATGGACAAGCCCAGCAACTGCACCAACGAGCTGTGAGTGCGGTGCTAGGATGGGGAAGAGGGGTTTGAAGTCTCTTGAGTGCCACTTCCTGGCACAGAACACGGTCTGGGGCATGGAGGGTGATGGACAGATGTTTGGAGTTACGGTCCCAGCAGTTGCCAGCCCTGCAAAACCATCAGTCCATCAGATTTGCAATGATCAGCACCTCCCTCCGTTATCCCTTGGCAGGAGGGAATCCCAGAGTGACCCCGGCACAGGGACCAGCCCAGACTGTGTCCATCCTCCTCCCCAAACAGCCCTAGGTCGTGAGGGCAGGCGGGAGAGAAGTTTCCCTTCGTTCCACAGAGGGGATTACCCTAAATCCCTGGAGAAGCATCTTCATTGGCTGTGGCACAGGGGCACATTCCTGGTGCTCCTCTGCTCCCGTGGGTGGGGGTCCCCGGGCTGAGCCCCTGCCTCCCCCTGCCCTGGCAGGTACATGATGATGCGGGATTGCTGGCACGCCGTCCCTTCCCAGAGACCCACCTTCAAGCAGCTGGTGGAGGACCTGGACAGGATTGTGGCCATGACCTCCAACCAGGTAGGAGAGGTGGCACTGGTGGCACCTGGGCAAGGTGCTCCCTGGGGGCTGCCCAGTCCCCTCCTGAGCCCATCCTTGGCATTTGTCCCTCTCAGGAGTACCTGGACCTCTCCATGCCGCTGGATCAGTATTCTCCCGGCTTCCCGGACACCCGTAGCTCCACCTGCTCCTCGGGAGAGGACTCTGTTTTTTCCCACGACCCGCTCCCAGACGAGCCGTGCCTTCCCAAGTTCCCCCCCCAGCACAGCAACGGTGGACTGAAGCGACACTGAGGGTGGCACTGCCCGGGGTGCCGTGCCGTGCCGTGCCTCACCATGCCCTGCCCGTGGACGCTGCCTGCACAGCCTGGTCGTGCTGAGCTGTTGCAGAAAGGGTTCAGAGACATCCATAGCATCTCACGTAACCAAAACCACCCACGTCCTGCCAGCTTCTCCTGCCGCCTCGTGTCAGCTCTCCACAGCCCAAAGGGTTTGGCTCCGGTGTTTTTATGGCATTTCCTCCTTTCGTTTCTAAACATCTTTTCTGTGAATTCTGTGCTTGAGTATTCCCACTTGGTTGAGCTGAAATCCTCTCCTGTGGGCAGTGCACGGCCAAAGAGCCAGCCAGGCATCCCGGGATGGCACAGAGAGCCGGGCTGGTCTGCGACTTGGAGAACTTGATAAGCCGGGAGCAGCACCTGGTTCCTGCGTCTGCACAAGGGGGGAGCCTCTGCGTGCTGGGAGCCCTGGTGTGCCAGGAGCCTCACTGGTGTGCCAGGAGCCTCACTGGTGTGCCGGGAGCCTCACTGGTGTGCCGGGAGCCTCACTGGTGTGCCGGGAGCCTCCCTGGGGTGCCAGGAGCCTCACTGATGTGGGGCTCCCTCTCTGCCCGGGATGCTCCGGGGCTGCAGCCCCACAGTGCCAGCGCCCGTGGGCTTTGCTGAGCCGTGCCTGGCACAGCTGTGGCAGGAGCTGCNGCCGGGAGCCTCACTGGTGTGCCGGGAGCCTCACTGGTGTGCCAGGAGCCTCACTGATGTGGGGCTCCCTCTCTGCCCGGGATGCTCCGGGGCTGCAGCCCCACAGTGCCAGCGCCCGTGGGCTTTGCTGAGCCGTGCCTGGCACAGCTGTGGCAGGAGCTGCAGTGGGTGCAGCGCCCAGCACTGCTCAGAGGCACCCAAACCCACCTGTGCTAAACCCAGAGTCCCGTGTACATAACGAAAAATATGTATAAATATGAATATATATTTACATGTCTTTTTAAAAAGGGTTGTTACCAGAGATATACCAGTTTGGTAGGAAGGTACTAGTGGCTGGTAGGTATCAGTTGCTATAAAAAAAAAAAAATCATATATTTTGCTATTTTTGCTGGTTTTATTTTTTTAAATTATGTTCTAAACCTATTTCAGTTTAGGTCCCTCGATAAAAATTGCTGCTGCTGCTTCAGTTTTATATGGGGTTGTATTAAACAATAATAATAATGTGTCGATGCCTTTTGGGAATCCGTTGTCATTACGTGCCTGGCCTTGCCCTGGCCCTGCGTCCCCCCTGCTCCGTCCCGGGGCTGGGGCCGGCCAGTGCCCGTGGCACCACGGGGGTGTGCGGGGACGGGGCACGGCTGTGGGGTGGGGACGGTGCCCCGGGGAGAGTGCTGCCGCCGCTGCCCGGCCATCCCCTGCCTGGGGGAGGAGCAGGGGGACGCGGGTGGCTCCAGCCCGGCTCGCTCCAGCCCCGCTGTGCCCCCGCTCCCCGGGCGATGCCTGCCAGTGCCTTACCGGGGGAGCAGCCTCACCCCAGCTCTGCCCGTCCGTGCTCCCCGGGCTGTCCCACTGCCTGAGTTCTGCTCCACCTGGCCGGACGGGGCATTTCCCTGGCCGGACGGGGCATTTCCCTGGCCGGACGGGGCATTTCCCTGGCCGGGGCAGGGGCCACCTGGAACTCCTCCCTCCCTGCCGCTGGTGTCGAGACGCTGGAGCCAGGCCGCTGTTACTTGAAAAGTTTATTTTGCCTTTGTATGGAGAAATATTATTTGTTGTAAACTCTTCTGTAATGAATCTGGAATTCTTGTAATTATTAAAGACTTTAACCGCGGCTTCGCCACCCACGGCCCGTCCCTGGAGGGGTGATGGGGAGGGGGCTGTCAGGGCTCTGGGTGCTCAAGCTCATCCAAGCAGCAGTTCGGGAAGACGATGCTTAGGGAGCAGCCAGGATGGCAGCTAGTTCCCTGGGAATTCTGTTTTTCAGGGCTCCAGCACTCCCCATAAATATGTTTTAGCACCCTGCACCCCACGGGGCCTGGGCAGTGGTGTGGGAGGTGGCTGACCGTTCCTGGAGGGAGGGGGGTGAGAGGGGCTGCCAGCCCCTCCAGAGCCCTTAAATGGTTAAGCTGAGGCAGCTGAAGCAGCTGCAGCATCACCGGCCTCCCCGGCCTTTTTAAATGCATCTGCTTGTTGCTATTTCCCGGTGTAAATTAAATCGATCAGCTGCACTTTGCCCACCCCCCACCCCCTTTAAATTAAGTAGAGCTTTTAATCAAGTGATTTATGTTGAATTTGCGGCCCTGGATTAAACTCGCAGCCCAGGCGGGGGGAGCAGGGCTGGGGGGCTCCATAAATCACTGCTCTCTCCGGGACCGGCTTGGCGAGGCGCAGGGAGAGCTGGAGTTGGTGTTTACATCATCCCAAACTGCAGCTCTCACCGTCTCCTGCTCATTTCCTGGGGTTACCAGGAGGGCAATTAAATATGATAATAAGCAGAGCAGCTGCAGCAGAGCTGCTGGTGCTCCCTGCCGGGCTGGGGAAGGGGCACGTGCAGCCAGGTGTCCACTGCATTCCGTGGGGACGTGGGGACACAGGTATGGAGGGTCCCCAGGGTGGCACCCAGCAGAAACCATGGAGGCTGACGGGACAGGGCTGCCTGAATGTGGGACCCCAGCAGGAAGATTCAGCTCCTCTCTGCTCTTCCTGGTAAGGCATCCTCTCCACGTGAGCAGTCTGGGAGATGGGCATACCCCAAAACTGGCCTCAGCACCCCGCAGGCCCCGCTCAGGGCTGTGGGGGACCTGCACGACCAAAGCACCCCCCAGCTGGGCTCCTGCCCAGGGGGTGCCTGCAGCCCCTCCAGCACTGCCCAGCACCAGGGTCTCTGCTTAGGAGGGGGATGGGATAGGGTCCCTGGGGAAATGCCTCCAAAGCAATGGAGGGTCTAAAGGTGCTGCCCTCAGGAGCCCCCCGAGTGGCTGGGATGTGTTGGGCATCCGAGTGCTTGGCCCACACCGCGTTTAGCTCTCACAGCATCCTTTGTCTTCTCTCCTCGCCTTCCTCGTTCTCTCCTTTTAAAGCCCTCGGACTGTACGGGGCTGGGACGATCTCTTGGCCCCAGCCCAGGACATGGCCGCTCTGCCAGCGCTGAGCTGGGCTTTGTCCCACTGCCAACCACGGCAGGAACCTCCTGTGCCATTCCACCTTGGCGCAGGGTCCCACAGCTTGGAGCACGGCTCAGCAGATGTGTGGGGAGCGATCCCCCCCAGCCGGGGGCCATGGCTGCCCCCAGCCCCCTCAGCCACCCTCCATCCCCCATGTCCCACCCAGCTGTGGGGTCAGCAGGACCCCAGGGTCCAGCTCCAGCCCACCCTGGCCACCCACAGCTGAGCAGAGCCAGAGCCAGATGTGTGCAGCTGCAGCCAGGGCACGTGGCTCCCCCAAACCCTTGCTGTCTTGGGCCCTGCCCTGCACCGTGCAGGCACCACGAGGAGAAGCAGGATGGGCAGTGGGATGGGCAGTGTGATGGGCAGTGGGATGGGATCATCCCTGGGGACACCTCGGGGACGTTGCCACCTGCACCCCATCCCGCTCCATGCGAGGTTTGACAATGCAGCCCTTGTCCCACATTACTTCAGGCTGGGATAAAGCTCCGTCTCCTTTGTTACACGTTTATAGCAGAGGCAGAAGGGCTGCAGGAATGTGGCGCTGGGATCCGGGAGCTGTAAATCCCAGCCTTTGTTGTGCTTGGGCCGCACTAAATCACTGCTTTTCCCTCTGAATACTAATCTCCTCCAAAAGTGCTGACCGGGGCATCTTTCCCCAGCAGCTTTCTGGGGAAGAGGCTGACGCAAGGCCCGGGGCTGGCGCTGGCGCAGGAGCCGGTCCCGAGCAGCATCCAGCAGAATTCCCGACTCCCGGGCGAGGCATTGCCCCGCAACGGCGGAAGGGGGACGGACACGGGCGCCACAAGCCCGGCTCCAGGCTGGAGCTGCGATAGCGTGAGGGTGCCCGGGGGAAGGATAAACAGCAGAGGAGCTGGTTCTCCGGGCTGAGGGGAGACTGGAAGGTGTTTGGCACCGGCGTGGCTGGAAAAGCTCTCCCCACGCCAAAGCACACACGGCCTTGGATCTCGGCAGCGTTTCATTTGCCCAACGTTGCAGAACAGAATCCCGTGATTTATGGGGCTCCACGGGGGTCGTTTCCTCCCCTCGCTCGGAAGGTCACGAAGCAGGATTGCTGTGTGCCTGCAGGGGACAGCGCTCCTGGGAAGGTGCCTGGGCTCCCGACACGCCGGGCAGAGGCGACACTTGGCCACGTCCCCCCAGAGAGCCCTGCAGCAGCAGTGACCTATGACGGCTGGCGGAGGAGGGGATTTTTGATCTAAAAATGGGTTTGCTCAGAGGTGTGTAAGCGGCCCGGGGCTGCCTCGGGTTCATCCCCCTCCGCCTGCTCCAGGGCCCGGCTCCCCCGGGAGGAGAGAGGCTTTGCCACAGCCTGTGCTCACTTCAGGCTGAACGCGGGTGTGGGGCTGGTGGTCACCGCGGGAAATCCAAGGAAAAGCGAGTCCCAGCTTCCAGATCTTTCTAAATTGAAAACACAGGAGGCAGATGGACACGGCCTGAGCCCTCGCACGCACACCAGGCGGACGTGGTCATGGTGCCGCAGGGCTGGAGGATGGGGACGTGGGAGGCACCAGAGCCCAGCCAGAGCTCGCTCACAGAAGGGCGGTGCCCAGGTGATGCCCAGGCTCCCCGCCAGCCCCTCTTCACTCTCCATCTGTGAAACCTCTCAGCAGAGGAATGTGCTGCTCCCTCGGCAGCCGGCACAGGCTGGCTCTGCCTTCATCCCACCCAGGACACCCGCCAGCGTCCTCCTCTCCCTCCGCCGGTTTTGGGAGTAGGAGCCAGTCACAGGCTGGAACACCAGGCAGAAGGAGACGCCTTCCCTCATTATCACGCTAAGAGGCAGCAGTGACTCCACAGCAAGGGTGTTGTTATTTTATTGAAATAACGTTTGCTCCCATTTATTAAACACAGATCGGGCACTGCGGACGGGCTGGAGGAACGAGGAGAGGTTCAGGTACAGAGCTGAGGACACAGGACACCTGACAGCTGGCTCTGTGGTGCTGTAGGCGCCTGAGGCCTCAGGTATAAAGTGCTGCTCACACCTGACCTTGGAGAACTGGCTTTCAGTCGGGTTGTTCTAAAGGCTGTCTGACTTCTGGAAGAGACGTTTCATTCCTACTTAGCACCAAATCTAATTTTACAGTAAGTATAAATATACATATTTAAAATCCATAATGTGAGTAATTTCTGAGCATTTACATAGGACAGAGTAAAAAATTTAACAAATGCTAAAAACAGCTTTTCAGTATCCTCTGAGAGTCTGGCAAAAACTGAGTCATCACTGGAGCGTGTGAGGAGTCGCTTTGCAAAGTATGGAGAGCACTTGGTGTGTATTCTGAGCCTGGTAAGGATGAACCAAATCTCCACACTTGGGAGAGGTGTGCAGGTCCTGGGTTGCTCCCTCACATGACCCAGAGGGATCCTGAAAGTGCAAGTCTGATTCTGTCACAGTGTGCGGCACCTGCACAGCTCTCACCAGGGAAGCAAACACTCACAGGTGGAGGCTGTTCCTATCGCTGCTCTGCTCCTGTCCAGCAAGGTCTGAAGTCCTTCTGCTCAGTCCCACCACAGCACCGAGTGCTGCTCCCTCCTTCCTTCCCTGTGGTTGCCCTCCTCAGTAAAACTGTGGCCACATGGGTCGTTGTGGGCTGGTCACTGGTTAAACCACCCAAATCAGGACCAAGAGTCCTGAGCTGTGATGCTCAGGACAAGCTGCTGGCCTTGGGTGTGTGGGGATTTTCCTGCAGAGGATTTCACACTGCAGAACAGGCTTTGCTGGACCCCTAGCCCAGCTTGTTCTGTGCGCAGGCCATTCTGACGTGAAAAGCTGCCTTTGCTAAGCACAAACACCTGCTCAGGAGCAGCACAGACAGCAGCACCGTTATTAACATATTTACACCGTAAGTTAAAAGTAGCAGGGCAAGGATCCAGTGCAAAAGAGAAGCTGGGGCCATCCAGACAGCAGTGGCCTAGTTGCTAACAACCTTAGGACAGAGAGAAAGGCCCCTGAGGGCTACTGCCTTGTTGTGTAGAGCAGCCTCCTGGGACATCCCTGTTCCCTTTTCAGGAGGTGTGGAGATGGAAGCTGCTCCCTCCCAGTGCTGGCTCCAGGTTAGGCTCCGTTGGCACCGGCCTTGCTGCTCTGGGACGCTTCCATTTTGGTCTAGGGGCAAGAGAAAAGGGCAGATTTTAGGCAGTACAAATGTTTTTTGAAATTCAAAATCTTTTCTGAAGGTGTCTTCCCATGTCATGTGTGGCATTTCTGTATTGAAGAGCCTTCAGTGCACTTCTCATCCAGTTTCTCCAGCTGCACCTTGAACTCAGCGTTCACAGTGTCCTGTACTACAAACCTCCACAGTTTGGCTCTAAGTTGTGTGAAGAACAATCTCTTTTGGGAAGTGTAAGAACTCTGACAAGCTCACCTCTTGTGGGGGAGGCTTCACTGACGCTTCTGAGAACGGCAATTTTTCTGTTGGCTGGGACACAAACTCTTCATTCTTTAAGGAAAAAGCAGCTGTAAGTCACAGAACCCTCTCGGAAAGGGCAAAACCCCACAGCCCCTTCTCCCTTCTGAGTTAGGCTGTTCCCTGCTCACTCTGTGAAAGCTGTGCTGGCATTTCCATTGTTTCCCCAGCACAACTTGACTATGTGGAAATATTTC
Source organism: Falcunculus frontatus (assembly GCA_013398115.1). Classification (NCBI taxonomy): domain Eukaryota; kingdom Metazoa; phylum Chordata; class Aves; order Passeriformes; genus Falcunculus; species Falcunculus frontatus. Next base: position 503,320 of record VZRV01010557.1, read on the forward strand.
TGGCAGTTGATACAATATTCTTTGATTCCTGCTGCTGCTTTTATCAGCTGGGACTAATCTAAGGAATTCACTGCAGCATGATGCTGAGAACCATATGCTCTGGCTTTCTTACTCTAGATACTTTGGCTCATTTTGTCCTGGACAACTGAGCTCAAATTCAGTAGGAGGGCTAAAAACAAGTCTTCTTTAGCTGGCTTCTCTGAGCTAAGTGCACCTGGGCTGAGGTCCGAAGCAATTGAGGTCGTGAGCAATTGAGCTCAATTGAGCTCCACTCCTTGGCTGGGAGCCGGCGCCGTGGTACTGAACAACCAGCTGTTCCCAGCAACAGGAGCAGTGGTGCCACGGCAGATCCCTGCTCCCTTCCCTCGCCTCTTCAGTCAGAACACGCAATTGTGAGGCTCTTGGGGGGAAACATCTACACAGTGCAAGAACAGACACTGCTCGTGCTCTGTGCCATGGTGTCAAACACCGGTTTTGTCTAGATTTGGAAAGGTTTGGTCACACTCAATTCCCAACGATTTCAGCACATGTTTTCCTGCTTGCAGACTGCTATTTCTAACCTTTCTTCCCTGTACAACGGGGGCAGGATCCAGGAGGGTCTCCTGACCTTCAAGCACGGATGTCATCACTCCAGCAGCTTCACCTGTCTGCAGAAGAACACAGAGTTGTAACTTCAGTCCACTCGTAGGATCAAAAAACAAGATTCCTGTCACAGTCATTCATTTTAATAATGCATAATGGTTGAGCTATTAACCTAAAAGTTTTATTCAAACAACTCACCTTGTTCTGTGGAATAGGAGCAGACTGTGGCTTTATGTCTATCAAGTACAAGGCACGGGAAAGCAGGAGGAGAGAAGAAGGAACATTCTCCTTCAAATGCAGATCCAGCCACTGTTGGAAGAGAACAGAAGGGGAAGTTATTTCATATTGGCTCTACGTGGGTATTTATTAATACAACACTCTTTGTCCTTAAAGCAATCTTGAGTTTGGCTAATACAGTTTTAAGTTCCCATAATGAGAAGAAACGGGTCTGAGGAGTTAGGAATACATGCCACTTCGCCTTGCTTCTAGCTGGCCCTGGTTCTATTTGGTTTTCTCTTTGGTCTAGGACATAATCTGGACCCTTCATGCCTTAGAGCTCAGCTCTGCAGGTGAGGATCCAGCTTGAAACTTGTGCATGAATTCTCAGGAAGCTATGCCTGCTGTACCTGACCACTGCCTGGAATCTGTCTTCTGAGGAACCCGGCCACACCAGCCCAGGCCAGGGCACACTCACCTGCCCAAGCTGCTCCTTCAGCTGCTCCTCAGAGAGCCCCAGTGACCGCATCCCTCTGGCCCTGCAGGCGCTCTGCAGCTCCGACACGCTCAGGCCACTGACCCCTTCCTTGGCAATCATCTGGAATGAACAGCAATGTTCCCTGCTGCACCTGAACAGACTCCTGGAGGTCCCCAGTCCAATCTCCTGTTCAAAACTGCTCAGCAGTTTCCATTTGTGCTTCGAGCCTCTTTAGGGATGGGGATTTCACAGCCTCCAGACAACCTCTCCCACTGTTTACCCACTCACTGATTTTTTTTCTTACCAAGTTGAAATTCCCCTTGCTGCAAGTTATGGCCATTATTTGTTGTCCCTCCGCTCTGTATAAGTCTGGTTCCATTTTCCAAATGACCCCATTGCACATTGAAACATCCCTTTTTTATAAGTTAGCATGACTCCAAAATGAAATGTTCTAGTGACAACGTCCGCAGTGCCTCCTTTGTTACAGTACCCCAAAAGACTGCAAGGGTGCAGGGAGACGAACTCTCTGTTCTCTTCTGGAATCTCTCATGGCGAGGATCTGACTCCCATCAATACTAAACTCCTGCCCTGTGGAGGGTGACTCCCATCAATACTAAACTCCTGCCCCGTGGAGGGTGACTCCCATCAATACTAAACTCCTGCCCTGTGGAGGGTTTGTGGGCAGGGACACAAGCCTCGTGCAGAACCCACAAGCACCGAGCAACTCCTCTGTGCCGATTCAGACTCACCTCATCGTCGGCCTTGATGCTGCGCAGCCGGAGCAGCAGCTGGAAGCGGAGCAGGTTGTTGGTGCCGATGGGCTGCAGCTCCAGCAGCTTGCACAGAGCCACCAGCTGCGGCCGCTCCAGGTGCTCCAGGGTCAGCTCGTCCTCGAAGAGCTTGGAGAATCGGACGATCTCCTGCGTGCTGGGCCGGTGGCCGCTGCGACGGATCTAAACAAAGGGACAAACGCAAACCTGAGCAGGGTCACCGCTTGGGAATCTCCTTCTGCCTTCCCCTTCCTCACGCTGGAATTCCCGTCTCTGATAGAAACAGGATGATACAGTTAAAAGTCAAACTGAAACTGTTATTGAGTGGCCGCTGGAAGTTTCACAAGGTGAAACCTGCACCCTTCCAGCATGGGAATTCCTGTGAGCACAGCTCTGACAGCAGGGGCAGCAGGGAGGCACCCAGGGCAGCTCTGTGCTGTCAAACATCTCCACAATCCCGGTACAAATCCCGTGCTCTCTGCCCAAACCAGCAGCACTAAAGGTGTGTCGGTGCCACGGCTGCCATCCCCAGCACGGCCCATCCTACCTCGTGCAGGTAAGAGGAGAATTGTTTCCCTTGTCCCGTGTCTGCTTTGTTCCTTTTGGCCATCTCTACAATGGTCTCCCGCAGGAACTTGGCTAACTCCAGCTTTGCATTCAACTTCTTCTTCTGCTTTTCTTCCTTTATTTGGGAAATAGAAAATTGTAAATTAGAAAATATAACGCAGGAAATGGAACTGCTGTGCACATTCCTTCTGATCCCCGCCTACAGCACGACCTCCCAGCTCTCCCACTCAGCTCAGGCATAAGCTGGGAATGTCTCACACACTGGGGGAGGCTGATCCTCACTTCCACAGCAGCTCTGCACAGATGTTCTGAGGAGCTGTGGACACTCCACAACCTCAGAGAGGACACAAACCTTTTTTGACTCCGTCTCAAATGTCGAGGGCAGCATTTCAGGGAAGAGCTTCAGGAACACAGGTAACAGAAACTCCATGAAGGGCACAATGACAAACACCAGGAAGGGAACCAGCCGGAAGAGATCTGCACAAGTTCTCAGCAACTGCACAGAGAAGAGCACAGCAGAGATTACCCAGAGATTATCACTCAGCCAGACACACAAAACGTGTCCAAAGAAGGGGTTAAGTCTCTTACTGCAACACTTTATCCACGTGTTGTGGCACTCACCCTTCGCCTCTCCCTCCTGGTGAGCACCTGCCCGTGCAGCAGCCTCCACACCATCCTGGCAGCCACCTTGGTGTCAATCCAGAGCAGGTGGAATCCATCGTAGTAATGCTTCAGCTCATCCACAACTTTTTGTCGCAAGGACTTTTTTCCTGCGGGAGCCTCTGCAATCTGTTTTGTCGGAATTTTAGCTCCCTGGTTTCCAGGATTTCGCTGGGGCGGGGACGCACCCGGGAGCTGCTGCTGTGGGCAGGTGGAAGTGTGCAAGGTGTGGGCAGGTGGGCGAGGCAGAGCAGCGCCCAGGCAGGCGTGGTGTGGCCAGGGATGGGTTTTGGAGTCTCTTGAAGTCCAGGTTAACTGGGAATCCACCAGCTGGACAAGAGCAAGGGCTGGAGAGCACAGAGGGCTGGAGTGCACGAGCAGATGGGAGCCTCTGAAACTGGAGAGTTGTGTCAGCAAGAACAGCGCAGCGAGGCCAAAGTACCGAGGCATCGCACCCAAAGGGACGCTCTCGGCAGCAAATCAACCCCGCGAAATGGATTTTGTGGCTGAGATTCCGATCCTTCAGCAACGGCTAAAACACTGAGAACTCGTCCTGTGCTAGCAACTCATCTCCCGGGGGGAACCACCCCGGCTCCGCAGCGTCTCTAGGAAGACGCTTTTATTTCCTTTTACCAAGCAATGGGATAGAAGGAGCCAGCAGCAAACAAACCCCCGAAGGGCTCATCGCCCCCGCAGCGGAGCAGGCCCGGGGGGACGCGGGGCTTACCTGGCCCTGGCGGCGGCCAGGAGCGCGTTACAGCCGCAGGCAGCCATGGCACCTCACCCCCGGCACCCGCGGGGGGCGGCGGCAGCTCCGGGGGGCGCCGGGGGCCGCCGGGGCCCGGCCGGACCCATCCCCGACCCGCTGCCGGGCGC
>VZRV01010560.1:0-48544 GCA_013398115.1 Falcunculus frontatus
GGAGGAGCTGCCAATGGAGGGGGTGTGGGTGTGGCTGTAGCCCATGATGCGAAAGGGATTCCCCGTGTGGGCACAGTCCGCTATACAAAAGGGGTTCCCGGTGATGTGGGAAGGTCCCAGCGCAGTTACACCCATCGACGCAAGGGAGGGGTCCGACATGGGCACGCCCACTGACACAGCAGGGGAGGGGCCAGGCGCCATGACGTGTGCGGGGAGAGGTGGAGGGGGGTTGTGTCAGACCATGCGGCATGCGCCATCTTGAAAGCGCGTGGTCGGGGCAGGGGCACAAACACTTGGAACTGGGGAAGCCAACATTGTGGGGCAGACAATGCTACCGTTGTCATTCTGTGGGTTCAGTGGGGGGGGCAGGGGAGAGGAGGGGAGGGAAGGGGGGTCTTCCACCTGGNTCACTTTTAGGGTATTCTTAACTTGTAGAAAGACCTGTTTCTGTGGAAGGGTAAACCCAGCACCCATCTTTCCCCGGAAGAACCTCACCCAGCCACCGAAAGGGCTAGTAAAAGAAAAGGTAAAGAAGGGGCCCAAAAGAGCTTCTCCATATTTCAGTCACAAGTTTTGTCAGCTTCCCTCCGACTTCTGAAGTTAACTGCTGCGCCCTCGGTTCCACCGAGCTCTCATGCCGGATTCTCCCGCTAAGTCTTTCTGGCTCTCAGCTCCCAGGTAAAGGAAAAAGCTTCAGTGGATGGTTCTCTGTTTTTTGACCTGCCCTTTTGCACTGAAAGGGGTGTCTGTAGTCCATTCGGGTGGGTCTAAGAGAACTTAGATGACCCTCCGAGGTCTCGCGGCGCTGAAACGCGGTTCCTGGGAGCTTTTTGCTCACAAGGGACACTTCCAGGGACTTCAGCCAAGGTCCCAGTTCAGTTCCCCAGTTAACGCAGTGTGTGGGGTCAATGGACTGGTGCCGTGCTTCTCCCACAGAGTCCCTCGCAGAGACGCTGTGGCGGTGCTCTGTCAGCACCTCCGTGAGCACCCAGCCTCACCCTTGCTGGTGGATGCAAGCAGCCACTCACACACAGTTCTGAGCGTTACGGAGATGAAGAGGCAAGAGAGATTCTTTGCGTGCAGTTCTGAAGCATTTATTGACGTCCGTACGGACCACGAACAAACCGCTGGGAAGGGGAGGCAGAGACAAAGAACCTCGAACAAAACTGCACACCTGTTTTTACCCTGAGGGGTCCCAGGGGTGGGCAGAACATCAGTAACCAATAATCTGAGGGCTAGGGGGGGAGGAAAAGTTGAATGGTGTAACAGGGGCCAATGGAAGAGGGGAGGGGAGAGGGGGAGAGGACCAGGGACGGAGGGAAAAAGAACCTTCTGACACAGTGGTGTGGGGAGAGATCACTTTGAAACAACATGGGGGGTGTAGCGTGGACTTAACCACCGTAACATGGTAGAGACCAGTATGCAACACAGTAATGTCTGTGTTGCGCTGGACTCTGAGCAAGAAAATGCCAGGGCTGCCACTGGTTCCATGCAGGAAAAGTACAGACTTCCCTGCAGAAGGGAGCAGGGTCTGTTGCCCCAGGCTTGTTCTCAGTGTAGAGCCCTGTAACCCCTGTAAAAGTACAATTTCACCATAAAGTGTGGCACAAGAACTTGATCTAGGCTGACATCTCTATCCTATCATTTCTTCCACTTTCCAGAGGACTGGTATAGCAGATTACAGTACCTATTTTAAATCTGACTCCTATATTGCCCATAAAAAACAATCCCAAAAGGACCTTCATGCTAACTATTGCATGACTGAAGTACCTGGCATATCAAACTACATTTACCTTATCAAGAATAGTATCTTTTCTGGTAGAAAAACAGTGACCACTCGCATAAGACTTGTTTCTTTGCTTTTCTCCTAGTGTAATGTCCTGATCAGTGATAATCTAAATCTTTTTCTGAAAAAGTAGGGTAGGGTCTACAACATATACATGTGGTTTAAAGACATATCTTTCAGAAACACTTCCAGCACTGTGCAAATTCAGTGGGGTTTTGTTTTCCCATTGTTATATTTGTTTTGTAATAAAATCTGACATTTTACTTCATTAACTGAAACAAAACTGCGTATGTTGAAGGAGGATAAAAGCACACTAAACTTCTTTCTAGTCTGAATATCCAGGGAAGTCAGGGTAGATATGCCATTATAGGCTTGTTCCCTATGAAATTCTGCTCATTAGCATATGAATAGGCCAGAGTCAGCTAGTATTAGTATAGTAGTCAAAAGTATAAAAATATGTTTTTTAACTACTTATGTATTTTGGAGACTGCATCTGTTAATGCTGTAAAGATCCTTCAGTCTTGGTAAGTTGCAGTTTATTGCAAATGAGCAACTTGCAGTGTGTTTCTGTTCGTGCTTCCCACAAAGTGAAAAAAATCAGTTAATTAAATAATTTTGTTCTAATGTTAATATCCTTTATCACGTAGTACTCATTAACCAGCCACTGCATAAATATGTAGCTGTGAGCTTAATAAAAGATAATAAAATATTTCTCAAATTTATTTAAGAATAGCATGAAGCTCTCCAATCACAAAGTTTTGATCTACTTAAAGAGTAGCATGTTCTTTCTTACAGGAGTAGCATTCTTTTAAATCAGAGCTCTTTTTAAAGCAATCAAGCCTCAGAGTTATCAGAGCTTCTCTTCTGCAGTGGTAGTGGAAAACAGTCCATCAGGGCGTTGCTTTATGGGAACACATAATAGCCTGGGCTAGCTCTCCACTATGTGAAACCCCATTTGGCCTGAAAAGAAACTCTGCAAATAAGCAGAAAACATTCCACTCCTATTAAACACAAGTTCCTGTCCCATCCATGTGAGAGAGGACCAGAATTTTCTGTATTTCACATACAGAAACAGAGCTTTTTTACACAGAGATCTGGTGCAGCACATCTGAAACAAATCTGTTTGTGCAGTCTACAAGGAGCACACTTCAACAAGCACTTAAAAATCTGAAAGGCAGGTGACTACGATTAGCTATTTGTATAATTAGCTTTACTGATCATAATCCACTTACGCAAAAAAATAGTGTACTTGGACACTACAGTTGCTCCAGGGAGAGTCTACATGGGCATTGAAGTATCAAGTGTACATTCCTGTTTCCATGAAAACACTAAACTCTGGGCTGTTTGTTAGGGCGAGGTTCACTAGGACCCTAAACATGAAAATAACTTCAGGTCTGCCCTCCCAGGTCCGACCCACAGCATTGCATGTAGTCCTGGTGCTTCCCTAGGGACAAGGGAGACCCTCTGTAGCATCACTGCCCAAAGCCACAAGCATAGTTAATGCACGTGCTGCCCATCAGAGCAATTTGTATCAGATGTCTGCTTAGTTACTGCCCCATTAAATTTGGGTATTTGCATGGACTGCACTGGTTACAGAGGCCATGTTTCACCCAGGACAGCTGACAAATCCATGCTTACACAGTAGAGGGGAAAATATTAAAAGCATCTTAAGAAGTGCAAACCTCAAAATTGTTTCCCGGTCTTATGTATTCCAAATGCTGAAAGTGACAAGATTGTACAATTAGAAGACAATTATGGAATGGCTTGGGTTGGAAGGAACGTTTAAAGGTCATCTGGTCCAAACACCCAAAAATTAGGGACATTTTCAACTATGTCAGGTTGCTCAAAGTCCCATCCAGCCTAACCTTAAATATTTCTAGGGACAAGACATCCACAACTTCTCTGGGAAACTTGTTCAAATATTTCACCATCCTCATTGCAAAAAAATTTTCCTTTTATCTAGGCTGAATCTAACCTCTTTCCATTTAAAGAAAAAAACCTCTTTCCATAGTTTCAAGCCATTCCCCCTTGTCCTATCACTACATGCCTTCGTAAAAAGCCCTTCTCTGGCTTTTTTGTAAAATCCGTTTAGGTACTGGAAGGTGCTATAAGGTCTCCCTGGAGCCTTCTCTTCTCCAGGCTAAACAACCCAAAATCTCTCAGCCTTTCATCATGGGAGAGGTGTTCTCTCCATCTGATCATTTTTGTGGTCCTGCTCTAGACCTACTCAAACAGATCCACATCTTTCTGGTGCTAGAGACACCAGAGCTGGATGCAGCACTGCAGGTGGGGTCTCACCAGAGCAGGGCAGAGGGGAAGAATCCCCTCCCTCCCCTGCTGGCTGCACTGCTTTGGATGCAGCCCAGGACACGTTTGGCTCTCTGGGCTGTGAGTGCCCATGGCTGGGTCATGTCCAGCCTCTCACCCGCCTTCACCCGCAGGTCCTTCTCAACAGAGCTGCTCTGATCTGTTCATCCCCCAGCCTGTGCTGATACGAGGGGTTGCTCTGACCCAGGTGCAGCACCATGCGCTGGCCTTGTTGAATCTCATGGGGTTCCTATGGGTCCACTTATCCAGCTTGTCCAGGTACCTCTGGATGGCATCCCATCCTTCAGGAGTGTCAACTGTATCACTCAGCTTGGGGTCATCTGCAAATTTGCTGAGGGTGCACTCAATCCCTTTGTCTGCGTCACTGATTAAATAACGCTGGTCCCAGTACAGCCCCCTGAGGGCACCACTTGTCACTGATGTCCATTGGGACTCTGAGCCATTGACCACAACCCTCTGGATGTGACTGTCCAACCATTGAATCAATCTCATCCCAATTTGGAGGAGTAGGGTCAAAGGCTTTACAGAAGTCTAGATAATGACATCTGGACTTTCCTTGTCCAGTGATGGAGCTGCTTCATCATAGAAGGCCACTGGATCAGTCAGACAGGAATTCCCCTTGGCAAAGTGGTGCTGGCTGTCTTGAATTGCCTCCCTGTTTTCCATGTTCCTTAGCATAGCTTCTAGGAGGATCTCTTCCATAGTCTTCCCAGACTGACAGGTCAGTAGTTCTCAAAGTCCTCCTGTCTACTCATTCTAAAAACAAGTGCAATGTTTCCCTTTTTCCAGTCAGTGGAGACTTCCCCTGACTGCCTTGACTTCTCAGATATCATGGAGAGTAGCTTGGCAACTACATCAGATAATTCGCTTAGGAATCTGGGATGCATCTCATCAGATCCCATAGACTTATGTATGTTCAGGTTCCTCAAGTGGTCATGAACCTGATCGTTATTCCCCCAATCCCTGTCTTGCAGTCCACTGACTTGAGAGGTTTGGGAAGAGAGACTGACATTGAAGACTGAGGCAAAAGCTGTTCAGTACCTCAGCCTTCTCCTCATTTGTTGTTACCAGTTTGCCAGCCTTGTTTAACAGGGGACAGTACTCCTTCTTTGACCTTCCTTTTCTGTCTGTAGAAGTCCTTCTTGTTTTTCTTTGCGTCTCTTGCCAAGTTCAGCTCCAAGAGCACATTGGCCTTCCTTGCCCCATTGCTAAACAACCAGGCAGCATTGTTATATTCTTTCCAGGATACTAGTCCCTGTTTGCGTTGCTTGTGAGTTCTTGCCCATTAGTTTGATCAGCAGCTCTTGATTCATCCATGTCAGTCTCTTCCCTTCCTTTTCTGGTTTCTAACAGATCAAGAGCTTTTGTCCTCTAAGGAAAGTGTCCATAAAGATCTGCCAGCTTTGTTCTGCTCCCTTGTCCCTGAGGCAGTTTCCCAGGTCATCCTACTGAACAATTCCTTGAGCAGCTGGAGTTTGCATTCCTAAAATTCAGGGTCCTGACCATACTCTTTGCCTGTCCCACATTCCTCAGGACTGCCGACTCCACCAGTGATGTTCACTGCAGCCCTGGCTGCCTCCAACCTTGACATCACCCATGAGTTCACTTGCACTGGTGACCATCAGGTCCAGTAACAGATGCCCTCTGTCAGGGCTGTCCATTACCTGGCTTAAGAAGTTGTCCTCCGTGCATTCCAGCAGTCCCCTGGATCGCCCACAGCTCACCGTGCTTCTTTTCCAGCAGAGGTCAGGGGTTGAAGTGGCCCAGCAGGATGAGATCTGGTGAGTTCAGTGGCTCCTGTGGCTGGAGCAAGAAGGTGTTGTTGTCACCAGGCTCCCCTTGATCGGGGGGCCTCTAACAGACACCATCCACAAGGCTCCCTTTGTTACCTCAGTCTCTGATTCTCACCCACGAACTTTTGACCTGTTTGTGGCTGTTCTTCAGAGAGAGCCCTTCACAATCCATTCATTTCTTGATGCAGAGGTCAACCTACAGAGGGCCTTGCCTGTCCCTTCTGAACACCCTGTAGCCATCAATAGCTACACTCCAGTCATGGGATTCATCCCACCAGCTTTTAGTAAAGGCAACTACGTTGTAGCCTTCTAGCAGCATGGTGGCTTCCAGCTCCTGTTTGTTTGAAGATTATAATGGAGAGTGGATTCATCTGTCTGGGAAAGGTCAAGGAGTAGTCCACAGAGACTTAATGAGGTGAAAGTACCCAAGCAAGTGACTGGCATCCTCCACAATAAGCTGGGGAGGGTGTGCCATCACTTCTTACATTCTTATTTATTCTCTGAAATTCTTCAGTTCTTTGGTAATGACCAAGATCTACATTCATCTCTCCAAGCTTATTGTTTACTTTCAGGTCAGAGGTAGTGAGAAAGGAAAATGTGTCTGTGGCTTATAACGAGGCCTCTCTCCCTTCCCCTCTCTCCAGACGGCTCTCTTCGGACAGCCTGTCTCTAGTTACCCCACAGCTTCACTCAAAGGCAGTGTGAAAAATCCTCTTGAGCACCAACTGGAGTAGTTTTGCTCAGGGCTGTACTGACAACAGGTCTGGGTTGAAGAAAAGTTTCTCCTGGGTCACCTTGGAAAGGATCATCGAAAGGATCAGCAACATGGTGTGGCTAAAATATTACAGTGTTTTGTTTGTCCTAGGGGGAGCAGGCACATGGTATCTGTGGTGTATTAGTCTCCTCTGATTCTGCACAAGGCTCACCTACAGTGTCCTGAGGAAATACTTAAATACTTTGTTTCTACTACAGTCTTCTGTTTTGAAATAGGGCACATGGACAAAATTTGACAGGGTGCTTCAGGCATAGAGGTGCTCTTAAAAACTCCTTGTAGCTCTCGCACTGTCGGTATCCTCCTCTGACTCCCAAGACGATACAGGTAAGCCTTAAGGCAAAAAAAAGAAGAAAGGGAGGGCAGAGCATTTGAGATTTGTTTGGATTGGTATTCTCATAGCAAACAGTAGGAAAGAAGTAACTCAGTTCAGTGCTTAGTTACATTCCTGGGAAACAGAAGCCACTTAACTATTTTACAGTGCTGTTCTTCCACTTTTTGCAGAAGTTTATCCCTAATACCTATTGCTCTAGTGGCCAGTGCTTACTCATGATCAAGCCTATCAGCTTAAAGGGAAGGGAACAAAGGCATGTTATCTTCCAAAACAATCACGGAAAGCAAGAGTCTCTTGTATTTGCTTGAATAGGAGCAAACACTTCTTTTTGTTTAACATAGATCTAGTCTTACAGTCCAATTCAGAATGCCTTTCCATCGAACACTACATGCTATTCAGGACAACAGAGTTCCTTAAAAGTTTAACAAAAAGCTTTTTCATGGATTTTTTTTTCTTTGACTGAAAACTCCCTGCTGGGGGACATAAAGGTTTGGGGGGTGGATAATGTGCTCAGTGCAAAAGAAAATGCTAAACATGTGAAAGCAAAGGGTAGACAAGTTTCCAATTTGTCTCACAAAACTCTCAAAATGGCCCATTTAACCTCCAAAATATTTTTCGGGATTTGCCTTTTCACAGTCCCCGTGTTTTTCTACAGCTGTTTTCCTGCTGGCACTATTTTAACTTGTGAATTTAAATCCTCCCTGTATGCAAAAGCACAACACCCAGATGAATAAAAGTACATTTCTTCAAGGTGGAAGCAAGACATGGTAGGATGAACTAACCAAACACAGCTAATAGCGCAAGCTGCTGCACTTTCCTCCAGTGTGGAATCTTGCTGTGCCTCTCAATAATACAGATAAATTAAATACCCTGTCAAAAACATAAACTACTACAAAAAAATTCTGCTCCATGAGTTGATTTGATGGCTGGGAGAATGTACAGAAAGAACTAGGCCTGTACAATTTGCAGTGCAGCTTGGAGGGATAAGTCAGGGAAGATGTTTCAGCCTTTCTAGGATGAAGCAGTTTCTTAGGCTGTCTCTCCAGTAGAACTGCACTGTCCCCGTGTGGACACAGATGTAAGTAGCTTTGTGTCATACACCGCAGTTCCTTACTTCTCTCTTTATCCTTAGGAATTCCAGCACTAGCTAGGTACCTTCACAACGCGATAGCTGAATTCATGCGAGATACCAGGACAGAAAACATATATAATACATTAACTGTGTTCTTATAATTATGAAAATACAACCTCTGCCTGTGATCAATGGGAAGCCTTTATTTGCTGGGATGAGCAAACTGCAAAGAGAAAGTGATTACGTAATAATTTCTAAATTTGTCACTGAAAATGAACACCAAAGCTCATTTGAAGACTGTTTTGAGGCCATCTGAGAGGCTTTGTACACTTACTCTCTTGTACACTCTGCTGTGCCAAAGCTAACTGCATTAATGTAGAAATGGTAGTGAAATCTCCAAAGAAAATACATACACATCCTGCTGATGGCACTAGGAGGAATGATTCGTCCTAGACATCCTTCCCTTTCCCCTGGTGTGGATGCTACTTTGCCCTCTTTTTAACTGTTTATTTTTTTTCTCTCCTTTGTTCAGAAACTGGCATAATTTTGTTAGATGCTTAGCAATATGTGTATACAGAACTGAATCTTGGCACGTGGTGTTTATCTCAGGAGCCTCAAAGATGCATGTTTTTAATGCCAAGAATGTCCAAATCTCGTTTACTCTGTTTAGTTGCATCTGGGAGAGTATCCATCTCTGTTCTGGACAAAACCCATGGAGTGGTCCTGCTCAGTAGGGGTGATGAAGAGCCGGACGGCTCTCTTCTGATTCAACACAATCTATGATGAGGTGCTATTTTCATTTCTGTATCTGGAATATTAAAGAGGAAGAGAGAGAAATGTGTCTTCTTAAAGTTTTGTTACATTAAATGCTCTGTGATATGTTGTCTCAACATTTGCTTGTTTCTGGCATGCTGACGTTTCACAATCTACAGTGAACAGGAAATCACCAAGAATTATTCTGTTTACTTTTAGATGTAGAAACATACATTGCTCATAATTAAATGACAACACCATAAAGATATGTGTTAGCTGCAAACTTTGACTGAACTGTAAGAAAATTACCCTTGACCATTTTAAACCCAAATATATGTTACCAACTGCATGTAACTAGTCTGGTTTTGGCATCTCAGCAAAGTATTTAGCCACAATGTTTACAGAATGACTGGGGGCATGACAAGGAGAGTGGAGTTTTCCTCAAATTTTTCAAGCTGGTATTGGTACCCATGCCTCTTGAGATAAAATACAGCCCTAAAGTGATGTATTTTGAGGTGCAGAGTGAAAGTCAATGAACAAAGGACAAAGCATTCCAAATACTGAAAAATTAATATAATACATTTACGTGACTTGAAGACTGACTCTTGCATTGCAGTCTCTGTGTTAACCCTAGCTAGCTGGTAGCCATTACTCAGGAAACTGATGTTAGCTGGTACTTTAAGGGTCTATTTCCTCTGCTTTTCTAAATGAAACACAGCTGAAGACAGAATGACATGCAACTTTGTCTTTGTATTCCAAAGGATGTGGCTGGTTTGTATCTTTACTCTTTGAGCAGAATAAATCCACATCTAAGAAGTCATTCTGGAAGTTCATAATTGCATGCAGATGATCACATGTTGGGGTCTGAGCTCTCCTGTCTTCATAATACAGAGTACTTTAGTCATTCCCTGGGATTAAACTTCTAGTGTTCACAGCCAAGAGCCCAGGCATCTACAAACAGAATTAAAACTGGACTTAAGAGTAGATCTGCAAAAATACAACATTCATATATACCAGCAAGCACCAAAGTGCCAAATTTGAGTTCTAAACTATCTTTCATGTCTTCTTGCAATTTTCAGCCATAAACTTGGAGTTGGACACCTAGCCCAGTTCACCCTGGTTTCCAACCCATGATGATAGGTCTACTAGATGATGAACCCTAGTGAATAAAACATTTGGGTTAATCTCCTATCCGTCAAGTAGAACAAGGCATGCTGTCATGTAGGCCTCCTCCACAGGCCACAGGTGGATCTCTGCACCCCCACTGACCTCCATGGGCTCAGGGGCACAGCTGCTTCCATGGTCTGCAGTATGGGCTGCAGGAGAATCCCACCTGCAGTGCCTGGAGCACCTCCTCCCCCTCCTTCTCACTTCATTATGTGCTTGTACTATGAGGAGCAGCTGAGGGAGTTGGGAGTGAAAAGGAGGAGAAATGGAAGCTTGAGGAGACCTTATCACTCTCTAAAAGTGCCAGAAGGGAAGTTGTAACAACATGAGGGGTCAGCCTCTTCTTCCAGGCAACCAGCAATAGGACAAGAGATACAGTCTTAAGCTTTACCAGAGGACGTTTAGAATGGAATTTCTTCACAGAAATGATGATTAGATATTGGAATGGGATGCCCAGAGAGGTGGTGGAGTCACTGTGCCTGGAGATGTATAAAGAAAGACTGGATATGGCACTTAGTGCCCTGGTTTAGTTGACACGATGTTTGGTCATAGGTTCAACTCAGTAATCTCAGAGGTCTTTTCCACCCTAACTGATTCTGTGGTTCTGTGGTCCTTTGATTCACTGACCCTGGTGCTCGTATAATTGTTCCTCTCTTTTCTGGCCACAATTACGTCTTAGCAATAACTCTTCTTTTCTTTCTTTCTTGTCTAGAAAATCACAGAAGTGTTACCACCATCACTGATTTTCTTGGCCTTGGCCAGGAGCAGGTTCATCTTGGAGCCAGCTGGCGTTGGCTCTGTTGGACATGGAGGAAGCTTTTCACAGCTTTTCACAAAAGCCACCCCTGTAGCACCCCCACTACTAAAATCTGGCCATACAAACCCAATACTGCAGCAGCTGACTAGGGCCACTATACTTCTACTGGAAGAGAGTTAAGAAATTCTCACTAAAACCTGGCATCATTCTCTTGCAACAGGATGTCCTTATCCAGGTGCTGCATGGGCCTTGCTAAGTCACGACAACACTGCGATAAAGAACCACACTCCTTCTGCAAAGGTTACAGTCCTTTAGAAACTACCTAAGAGACTTATAATACAGTATGGTTTGTTTTCATAGTCCCACTGGGTTACTGCCAATTGAATGACAGCAAAATTCAGACCAAGAGGAAGACTCAATGCTGCTGATTCAGCTGATAACCTAGTATCTGTGAGACAGTGGTTTAATTCCTCAGCTCTTGTTTGTGACTTTCGGTGTGATCCCAGGAGACTTCCTTAAACCTTCTTTTCCTACATCTCCTTTTTTATAAATTTGGCTGCTGCCATTTACCTGTATACACTGACTACTCACTCTCCACCCTTCCCTGATCACATACACAGGCAGGTGAGCTCTCAAATACCATAGCTCTCCACTACCATAGTGGAGCTATTGGGGAGCTTAGATAAAACTAATGTAAGAAAGAAGAAAGAGATCCCTCCTGTGCTTCACATAATGCATGCTAATGCAGGACTACAGAAAGCACTAGCAGAAATACGTTACTTTGAATTTTGTAATTTCTTTAAATATATACAACCTAAGAATAATTTGCTGCTCATGGAATTATTTTTAATCGGTGTGATGGTGTAAATATTGGACTGTTAATCAATGGCCAGGATCAGCTATTATTCACATACATAATAGGAAGAGATCCCCCGTGAATTTACAATGTAAGATTGCTGGTACACACAGCCGTTTAAGTATTGGGGTCTTTCTGAAGTGTCAGCTAATAAGAGTTTACTAAAACAAAGTATTTGAACTAGACTTGCAGGGGGGAGAAGGAAACCAGCGCAATTTTTTTGCAAGACGGAAAAAATACTTTTATACAGAGCTTCTGGTTCATTACACTCTCCAGGAACATGGATCTCACAGCTGGAGGGTTTCAAGAGAAATAAGTGTGGGAGTAACTAAAGAAAAATATTTTTGACTATTTCCTAAAAGCCTTTACTTCAAAAATTGATTGGGAAGTTATCTAAAATCAATTACCTAGCTGCACAGATGGGAGCCAACAAGAGAAAACAAAAAAGGCTTAGTGAAGTTACAAGCCCAAATCTGAAGCAACAAAATCTCTGTGGCAGCAGCAGGCAGTTCAAGGGTGTAACAATTGCTGCATGCAGGGGCAACTTCAGTGCTAGGGAATGCCAGGGACTTTCTGTTGCTGGATGAGAAGGAGTCATGTAAAGCCACAGCAGGGCTCATTGAGAGAAAGAGTCCTCAGATCCAGGAGGGACTCATGTGAGCCTCTTTTCCTACTGGGACAACATTGAAAAGCAGATGTTGGAGCAGATGACCTGCTCCCTGTATTTAAACAGCTGACTCATCCCCTCTGACTGCTGCTTCATGACTTCCTTCTTTCTTTAGTCACGTCCAATATGTAAAATGCAGTTAGTATTAAGAAGAAACCTGTAACACTGCAGGAGGGTTTGTGTCTGTCCACCTACTCTCCTTCCAGCAAGTCACACTGGAAACTCTGTCCTGAAGAAAAATTGAAACTGTGGCCCTTTTTTCCTCCTCTTCACAAATGACTTTGACTTGAAGGTTTCAGTTAAAGAAGCGAAGAGGCTACACAAACAGAGGAAACTAAAATAAGAACTAAACAAGCAAGGTACCATTCTGATTATGCAAACATACAAGCTGAAGCAAAGCCAGACAAATAGATGAACAGACAGGACAAGAAATTGGAAGGTTAAAACAAAATAATGAAGCTATGTGAGAAAGATTAATTTAAGAATTCTGGAGCCTGTTTGCAAAAAAGAAGGATGGGACACCATGACTGATTAATTCCTTTCTGAGAAATGTATCACTGAAAAGCCATCTTTTCTTTGCCTTTAAATTCAGCTTTCACCTTGTTTCTGCATCATCCAATATTAATTAAAATAAAAAGTGTGTGACAGAAGAGCACTGGGAGAAGAAGGCAAATTTAGAATACAAATTTTTAAATCCCTCTCAGAAGTGGTTTATTGGCCTTCACTTGTATCAATATCAATCTTCTTGCTGGAGAAACCACTGTGTTTGCTCCATCTCCAAGTCCTAACTGCTCAAAAAGGATTTTAAAAGGTGTTCCTTTCAAAGTGTGCGTTTGCATTGTGAAAACAAGTAACCAACACCAGTTAGCACCAGCTAGTCTCTCAAGCAGGTATTCACATGAATTTTGTGCAATTTCTTGTCAACACTTACAAGCCCCAATAACAAATAAGCATGAAACTGTGCTACCCCTAGACAAGTAAAGAGCCTGAAAACAGTCCACTTTCCTTACAACTTAAATATTCATTGTATCATAGATTCATAGGATCTTAGAATGACCAGGGTTGGAAGCGACCTTAAAGATCATCTATTTCCAGCCTTCTGCTGTGGGCTGGGATATCTTCCACTAGATCACTTGATCAGAGCTCCTTCTAACCTGGCCTTAAACACTTTTAGGGATGGGGCATCTGCAACTTCTCTGGGAAACCTGTTCCAGTGCCTCACCACCCCCACAGTAAAGAATTTTTTTCCTAACACCTAGTCTAAACCTACTTCCTTTCATTTTGAAGCCATTTCCCCTTGTCGTGTCACTATATGCTCTTGTGAAGAGTCTCTCTCCATCTGCCTTATTGATTCCCTTCAGGTACTAGAAGGCCACAAGTATGTCACCCAAAAGCCTTCTCTTCTCCAGGCTGTACAAACTCAACTCTCTCAGCATTTCCTCATAGGAAATGTGTTCCATCCCTCTATCTTGGTGGTCTTCCTCTGGGCTCATTCCACCACATCATTGTCCCTCCTTGTCATGGGGACCCCAGAGCTGATGCAGCACTGCAGGTGGGGTCTCACCAGAGCAGAGCAGAGGGGCAGAATCCCCTCCCTCCCCTGCTGGCTGCCCTGCTTTGGATGCAGCCCAGGACACGTTTGGCTCTCTGGGCTGTGAGTGCCCATGGCTGGGTCATGTCCAGCCTCTCAGCCACCAGCCCCCCCAAGTCCTTCTCAACAGGGCTGCTCTGATCTGTTCATTTCCAGCCTGTGTTGATATCAGCTACTGACCCGACCCAGGTGCAGCACCTTGTGCTTGGTCTCGTTAAATTACATGAGGTTCCCATGGGCCCACTTCTCAAGTTGGTCCAGAAAATTGTAGGCATTTCTCTGTAGGTATCTTTGTATTTTTTCCTAGTACCAGGGAGAAAAAGATGAACTGGAAATGCTGGAGCCTTTGCCATTTGTCAATGCATTCCCTCAGAACAGGGGGAGTTTACTGTCAAGAGCATCCAGTGTGCCTGACCAATGATCCCCAACCAAGCAATACAATGCAGTTTTCAAGCTCTTCTGTATGACTTCCACACAGGTTAAGACAATTTATCTGGACTGAAGTGCAGCAATTCCTATGTCCTCAAAAATGCCAGTCCCCAGTAGGCTGGAGTTTGCTACCTGCATGGTGAGACTGTAAAAACACTAAATTTGGTCTGCTAGACAGGCCTTTCTCCCACAAAAATCTTTTCCTTTCTGATCTTTTTTGTCTTCTGCGCTCCTTTCTTTTCTGCAGAAAAGCTATAGTGTGGTGTATTTTCCACATGCCACTGAGTTCATCCTAACAATCAGTTTTCCTGTCTCTGCACTTCTGTTTTGGCTGCTGCTAGAAGTAGAAAGACCCAAATGCCATGAGTAAAATTAATCTCACAACATTTCAAGCATTTTTGGAACAAAAATATATTTACATTTTGGAGAATGCTTGCCCTTTTAAGAGATCTAGTCCAATTTTAGGGACCTAAGTTATGTGAATCATTTAGTAATACTTTTGTTCATTCTCTCCTCTTAATATAACTCCCTTTTGCTGCATGCTACCTTTATCTAGTCAATAAAAGTACAAAGTAGACCAAAACTGAATGGGAATGACTGTGTTTTCTCGTGGTTTCAAAGACAATGTTAAAGCAACACAGCCTCTGAAAGCCAGTGAGAAGCCAGATACTCTGGGGTTCCCTTCATACTCCTTAATGTCTCTCTGCTATGTTTAACTTTGAAAGTCCAAATATAATATGAAAATTAGATAGTTGTGCCTACAAAACTTTTAAAAAGGAATTTCTATACTTAAAGACACAAGATAAAAGGTAGGCTAAGTAAGAGAAGGAAACTGACCCAGGGAGAGAACATACAAATTCTGATCACAGTTTTGCACTGACACACCGTAAATCTGATCATTTTTTATAAAATTTGCTAAAGGCACTATCAAAGAGCAATATGTAATTCATTAGCTAACTTGTGAGCTATTGCCATGTCTCTGCAACAGAAGGCTTTCAGCAAAGGAGCAATTTAATTTTCTAAAGTTGTTGACTTTTGCTATGCTCCCTAAAATAAAGCGCGTCGTTTTAGGCATGCTGACAAGAAGTATGGATCTGCTTATTGTACTGAAATTAGACTTTTCAAGTCTCTGCAAATACAACTATTTCAAATTTGGCAATGACTTTGGCAATAGGAAAGGGTTTCCTAACCAGAAACAATATGCTTTAATCTTCTATAAAGAAGCATTTTGTGTGTAGTAAGGAAAGCCGCTGCTGGCAGAATGATGAATAATTACTTAATTCCCTCATCTGTGACAACTTGATTTAAACATAACGTGACCATGTCTAAGAACCCAAAATATAATAACAGAAAATCTTTCTGAAAGATGACATTTACTCAGCTTTAAATCCTGCAAGTTTCTGTGACAGAAACTTCTTTAGGAGTGTGTAGTTGGAGTAGAGATGCAGATAGATTAGGCACCCTTGTGTGCAGCCCACCACCTGTGCCATTGAGGTGACATGTGTGGGCTTCCCTGGAACGCAGATATCCCCAGCATCCATGAGTTTCAGCAGATGCCTGGTCTGGGTGGGGAGGAGCAGCTGGAGCTGCACATGGAAACTTCCTGAGAGGAAACAGGAACCAGATGAGCAGTGCAGAAGAAACCAGAAAGCCCTCTGAATGATAATCATGGAGACGATGGCTGCACAGAGAGGTCACCTGCTCCTTGGGTGTACTTCAGCAGCCGGTGGAGGCCAATGGGAAGAAAGGAGGAGCTGAAGGAGGCCTTTCTCCTCCATCCCTGGTGACAGCTTTTCAGGACTGCTCCGAAGGCAAAAAAGGAGCACCATGGTGGGCAAGTCTGGACCCTAGCTGCAGGAGCTGGGAGACCTCTAAGGTGTCTCTGAGGAAAGTATTAGGAAGTGGGAAGATATTTGTTATCTAGGCTTAGGTAAAAATGACAATTTTACCTGTTTTCAGTACCGTAAACAGTACCTGACTTCATATCTCACTAAAAAAAAAAAAAATTGCTTCCATTTCCTCTCAACCAGCCTCTTCATTCTGCAGGGAATTTTATCCTAATTCCCCAGTAGTGGGCATTCTCCTCAGGGAGAGGGTGGAGAACATAACAAGGGGAAATACAGACCACTTGGAGGATGCTGCATGCAGGAGATACATTGCAGAAAGCTAAGGGTCAGGGTAAGGTTACCTGAGAGCCTGCCATGGACCACCATGATGTAAATCCACGTACCCGAGAGGCTGAATTAATTAATCCCTGCAAGAAGTAATTGCTCAAGAGAGGTCCTTGGGCCCTCGGAGAGCCCCAGCACCACAGACACCAAGGAGTAGCATAAGCCCAGTGGGCTCAGCTCTGAACATGTATTAGGGAAAAATGATCCCGTGTATTTCTGATAGACACGTGCTACTCCAGGTGGACTGCCTACAGTACCAGGTTTTGAAGAGAGGAAAGCCTATAGCTGGCAGTCAGGAAGGGAAATCCATCTTAAAAAGGTCTCTGGGTGCCTTTTCTTTACACTAACCCTACATAGAACACCCTAGAAGAAATGGAACATGCTTGAACACCATTCTCTCAATGCAAAACAAGAAAATTTTTGCTCTTTCTCTTGTGTTCATTCTTTCCATCTTTCCACAAATCCCACCTCCTTCAACCACAATTCCTAGCCATGTTACCCTGATTGGATTTTTCTGCCGTGAAAAGTGATTTTCACTATTCTGCTACTTAGTAATTATTAACACAATTTGTCCATATTCATTAGTGGTATAACATCATTGATTTCAGTTGGAGTCACACCAAGAATTAATGCAGTCTATTAATTTTGCAGCATGCTGTTGATGTGCAAGTAGTTATGTTTTGCAGTTGCCAAGAGTGATGATGACTCCTCCAGTTCCTAGGGCAGATACCAGTTGTTGTGGAGAGCTCTGCACTATCTTGTCTAGGAAGATTTAATTTTGTCTGGATAAAAGTTTTTGGAAGCTATTTTTTGCCCAACAGGCTTGTTTGCTTTACCTGCTGATTGTTTTTATCATTTATTTTAAATTTTCTGAAAAAACGATGTCATTCCAGGGTTCACAATACATCTAACAATACATGATATCACTGTTGAGCCAATATTTGGGAAAAAGATGCGTCAACCTTGTGTATATAATGAGCCTACACTCCCTTTCACAACAGATCACTAAACTCTTTTTAATAAAGGGCTTGTGTAAAAGTTATTGAGTTTGACCTAACACTTGGAGCAACCAGATTTCCCTGCAAGGCTTCTTCTCCCATATATTGTGGCCTTCTCATGTAAATGAAAATTTTGACATTTCTCTTCAAATAAAATACAGTGTGAATGACAGAATGAAGTTCAGTGCACCTAAGGTCTTTTAATTGGATACAAAAATTGATGTCATGCTATGTCCATTGATCTTTGTTATTTTAAGGGCCTAGAATATTGTTAATGATAAGTATTTGAGGTTGCATGCTGTAGAAATTAAGAAAAAAAGGGGAAAGCTCGCAGATAAGAAGGAAATATTTCAAATTTTGGCCATCTGACATGGGAAAATTATAGATTATTCTCGGTATGTGGATATTCTAATGAAAAAAACCTATTAGTTTTAATCAGTTACAAGACATCTATGTTAGTATTGACCTTTAAGGAAAATACATGGTTTGGATGAATGATCAAAACTCCTGTAGCCATGTTTTATAAATGTATTTTATATTGATAGCTCACACTGGCTTCACAACCCAAAAGATTACAGACCCGGATTGTTTGACAATACTAACTGCTCTGTGGCTCAGAGGAGATCATGAACCAGAAGTCTATTGATATTGATGGAGAATATGTGCAATTACTACAAGACTTATCAAAAGCCCCCTGAACTTTGTATGCATTTATCACACCAACTCAGCCATGAATAGGGAATTGGGAAATTTGTAGCTGCAAATACAATTTTTCCTTTTGGAACACAAACTTTGTTAAAAAAGGGTTTCCAAATGTCCAGTCTACATACCCAGAGGATAAGGTCATGTTTTCAGCCCAGCATGCCCTAGCTTTGTACAAAAAGGGCAAGGGGACAGTGCTGCTAAGAGCTCTATAAATAACTCCGGAGCAAACTTTCCCCGCAGTTTGTCTGATCTGACTATGGAGACTATGCTCTGCTATATATAGCCAAAGAACAAGTATTTTTTAAAGATCAGAGGAAGAACAAAAATAAGCTAAGCACATCGAAGCATATTTTTGAAATACAGGTTTGAAGTTCAGCAACTAACTGAATCCACGGACAATGGGAGATACCCTCTCCTGTCCTGTAGAGAAAATCCCTGCTGATTTTCAGCCTCCAGAGAGTTTGCTGCAGGCAACAGGGGCTGAAGCTTCTGTTGAAGACAGCAGACTGCACAATCAGCAAAAGGGCATGAGTGAGTCTTGGTCTTGCTTTCCACATCACCTAGACCAGACAAGAAGAGGACAGCATAGTTCCAACCCTACCTCAGGACCTGTGGCAGGGGAGAGACAATTTGCATCTCTGGACCCAGACCTACAAATGGAAGAGCAATCCAAGCCCATCAATGAGAGTGGGATTTTTAGTAGCAGCGTCAGTACATGGTGACTTGAATAAGTCCTCGTGCAGCCACAGATGAGGGCTTACCTTCAAAAGTGTCTCAGAGGCAGGTCAAAAAAGAAGTTTTGAAGTCCTGCCCTATCTGCCAATTTAAGCCTTCTCCTAAAGAGCTGCTCGAGGTGAAGCCCATCGCCAACCTCAGTAGAGCTATGGGACAGTGCAGAGATAGGGCACCTTCAGATGGGACATGATGGAAGGGCCAGCACCACACAGTGCTAACACCACCCATGTAAAATGGAAAAGAAAAGGAAGACGGAAAAAAGAAAAATTTCAACAGATCCATTCACATGATAATTACAAATATGTAAAACAGCATTGAAAAGAATATTTGTAAAGATTAAAAAACAAAAATCACGGGAAGAGAAGAAAAAATTTCCAGCAGATCTCTCCAGAATGAGATGTATAGATGGTTGTTTTCATCAAAACCAGGTGTCTAAGCATCCACAGGGTTCTGAGACATGTGTCTGAAATAAAAATCAGATGCAAACCAGGAGCACACAGATGAAACCTGGCCAAACCTTCAGGGAAATTAGCAAGTTCCCATGTGAGCTTTTAAGTGAATGATCATCATGCTCACTTTATATTCATCAATTAACCTTGCACAAAGAGTAACACTGAGGAAGCACCATTATTCTAGTGTACCAGCATGAGACCATACTGGGTCAAGTAAATTACTCTTCATTATAGTCTCTCACTTCTTATATCGGTTATACAAGTGAGAAGGCCAGACCCTGGATCAGAATAGCCCCACGTGCTGGAGCCACACTGGATTATACATGGGGCATAAAGGCAGTACAAAGATCTTTCCTTCAGTGACATTTAATGCCTAAGCCTTTGGGGACAAGGAAGCATTAGGCATAATTTCATGTCACCTTTTCAGGATAATGGCTGAGGTCTGTTCACAACACCATCTAGGAGTTTGGCAGTGGGAAATGGGTGGGAAAGGATTATGGACAGATGTGGAGGAGAGGGAAAATGCTGCAACGTGTGCCAGCATTAATTTCTATTTCTACTACACATCTTTCTCCTTTCCTCTAAGAATCATAAAATGGTTTGTGTTGGCCCCATCCAACCTGGTGTTGAACAGTTCCAGGGATGGACACTGACAACTTCCCTGGGCAACATGTTCTTATGCTTCACCACCCTCACAGTAAAGAAATTTTTCCTAACGTCTTACATAAACCTACCTGTTTTAGTTTAAAACCATTCCCTTTTGACCTATCACTACATGCCCTTGTAAAAAGGCTCTCTCCAGCTTTCTTATAGGCTCTCTTCAGATACTGGAGGGTAATGTAAGTTCTCTACAGAGCTTTCTCTTCCCCAGGCTGTACAAGCTCTCTCATCCTGTCTTCATAGGAAAGGTTCTCCAGCCCTCAGATAATCTTCCCGGACTCCTCAGGATCTGCTCAAAGAGGTCCATGTCATTCTTACGTTCAGAACTCCAGAGCTGGATGCAGCACTCCAGGTGGGGCCTCAGCAGAGCAGGGCAGAGGGGCAGAATCCCCTCCCCTGCTGACCACACTGCTCTGGATGTAGCCCAGGACGCAGCTGGCTTTCTGACCTACAGTCACACTTTGCTGGGTCGTGTTGAGCTTCTCCCTCACCAGCACCCCCTAGTCCTTCTCCTCAGGACATCTCACAATCCATTCTCCACCCAGCCTGTATTTGTGTTTGGGATTACCCCAACTCAGATGCAGGACCTTGCACCTGGCCTTGTGGAACTTCATCACGTTCACACAGGCCCACTTCCTAAGCCTGTCCAGGTCCCTCAGGATTGCCCTCCTACAGCCCAGTCTACACAGACTGAATGGGCAAGTCTAACACCATGTATACAGCAGAGCTAAGCATAAGGCTCTCATTGCCTAGCCATAGTGGCAGAGATGGCATGAGGAATCAGCACCTTCATCCTGGAATCACTAAAAGGGTGAGATTTCTCACATTCACACTAGTCTCCCTTCTGTTAAAAGCAGGTGCAAGGACTGCAGGGCATGGTGGTCCTAAGAGCAGGACTAGCACCTTCTTTCCCACACTGTAAGACCAACAGACGGACCATATGATGCTCACAGCAGCCCTGCCTGTGGGAGGAATGTTCACAGGTTCTGGTTTAGGCACTTTGGTTATCACCTGGTTCCCATTTCAGCATGCCTTACTTTTCACTTTTTACTTTTTTTTTCCCTCTGTGAAATAATTGACACATTTCAAAAAGCTGGCATGAGTTTTGAAGCATGCACAGCATTGGTCTCTGCACTCAAAACCCTAAACTCTGTTCTTAATTTCTCACAGTGAGAGGAAGAGTCATACCATTACCTCTGAACTCCACAGGTCTAGTTAATCCAGCAAAAAGTCAACAGAGGAGTATCAAGCAACAATATGTTTTCTTCCAGCAGTGGGAGAATCCACCAGCAGCCCATTGGGATGACTGCATGAGAGATGCCCATGAGTCAGGTGGGCAGTCACAACAGCCACTGCCAAGTCCTGCAGGGCTGTGAGAAATGGATAAAACCCCTCTGCCACCCCAGCTGGAGACAGGCACTGGTTAGGCAAGGCACAGAAATTTTAGTAAAGGGACCAATGCAGTCACAGTGAGCTCACACAGCAGCACACAGTTATGTTTTTCTTTTGAGCCATTAGATCAGCTCAAAAACTTTTCTGTTTCTGGAGAGGTTCTTGAATTCCTTTGCAGCTCAAAGAGCAGACCCCAGTGGCAGGAGGCATGATGGAAACCCACTGCCTTCAGAGTCCTGGGTCCCAGGTTGGGGCTACAGAGGACACTGGGGTGTGATTGCAGAGCTGTCACATGCAGGATGGCCCCTGGACAGAGGAGCTGCAGAGAAGCTGAAGGAAAAGCATCTACAATCACGGCCATCATCAGAGGCTAATTTTATAAATTGAAACAACAATAATAATGGCAGAGGCATGACAAGCCTGGTTGCAGCTGGTTGGAATTCAGCAGGCTTTATGTTGTTTTGATTAGCCTGACGTTCGGCTGGTGGGATGCTTGTATGGGCACATGTGTGGGCGGGAAGATAAACACAGCTGAGCAAATCTGTTCCCTCATCTTGCTTCTGCAAAAGCAAGTGGGATTATCCTCAGCTCAGATAAGAGCCATGGCCACCCTCTCTCCCACATCCAAAAAGGTGCAGCTGTATTTAATGGCAATTTATCACAGGAGCATTTGTGGCAACTTTGCTGATGTTTATTGCTATAGACAAAGCACAAATGCTTTTAATGCTGTGTCAAGCTTGTGAAAGTCAGACAATTGAGAAGTAAAAAAAAAAAGGTACAGAATCACTTGGGGAGAGAAGGGAAAAAGAGCATCATCTTGACAGAGAAAATGGGATTTTTTAAATGGGATTTTTCCTTGTCAGGTCAAGGATCCCCTTCACGAAACCTACTTTCAACTAGGTTTTCATTGCAGAAGCTGCGCAGACTTCATTCAAAGCCTATATTTTTGTTCTTATGGTGTGTTAATGGCAACTGGTAGTAAACGGAAACTGCACCTGAAAGAAGACCTGGCTCCAGGGGATTGGGGAAGAGAGAAAGAGAGAAAACATTTAGCCATTCGAAGGACAGAAAGAAAATGTATGAATGGACTGGGGAAGAAGAAACATCCTCCCTTGGTAAATTTTTTGCAGTTCTCCAGGCTCTTCAGATACATACTCTACATGTTTTGTCTGCCCTTTTTTTAAATTAATGGCTTGACTTCTTCCAATTCCATAACATTTAGAAAAGAAGACAACAAATCTTTCCCGTAACTTATATAGAAGTATGATAGAAAATTATCTTAAACTGACAGCATTAAAATTCTGTATTCTGTCTTCTCCTATAGCTTCTAATAATTGGAATTTTTTCGTGATGAATGGTAAAAAAAATTATAGGAGCTGCAAGCTTCCCCAGGGGTTAATAAATGAGAACAGATGGCTTAAAAAGCACAGCCGAGGCTGTGCCTCATGGTGGATCCAAGGTTGTAAACCCAGTCCTACTACTACCAATTTGCTAATTCCCCCCAACAACACCTCAGTGCCCTGTGAAATCCGTTTTGAGAGCACTCAACACATCAGAGATGCTGGGAGGTGGTAACCCTCAAACTACCATTAATCCCTTTGCCACTGGTTCCTCCTCCTCTCTTGTTTCTGCCATCTGAGAGGTCTATGTGTAAATGCTTCCTAACTCACTTTGTGTCTGCCAAGGCACTTCGAATCATGTCAGCTACCTAGTCCAATCATAACACCTCCACCAGGAGAGAGGCAGTAAGGTTTTCAGTAGCACAACAGTTTTAAGAATATTCAACAACTTATTTACATCTATTAACATGCACAGTTTGTTGCAAAAGACTACTTTACCTCCAGTTCTGCTATCTGTGCCCCTGTCAGCGATATCCTCGTTAATTAGAATGCAATGAGGATAAGTACTTAAGCAATAGCACAGCAGGAGGTGGAAAGCCGAGGTGCTTTGTGCCCATCTGTGAGCTGGAAGGGAACCAAGGGATTTCAAAAAGTAAGCATGAAGCAGGGAATATAGATGTTCAAAATGAAGATGAAAATGGCAACCATGACTGTTGCTTCAAGCTTGCCTGAACAAGAAAAATCCTCCATATTCATGCAAACAGGAAGTGAATGGAGCCTTACTGATATCAATTTACTTAGCCAAACGGTGCAATATAGCAAATATAATTCATCTTGCCTTTTGACTCTGCTGTGCTACATAAGGTATGTGTTACATACCACCATGGCAAAAATTGACTTTTTTCATTTATTTATTATTGGTCATACAGTAGAAGTAACTACTTAAAAAAATTATTCCTTGTATATTGTTCGGAAACAAACATGTAATTAAAAACTCCATTTTTCAGCTCTCATTTTTAAACAAAATATACCAAAGCTCTTTGGAGAAGACAAAATTTGTCACTCAACCAGCACCAGAAATAGGATCCATCAACAACATGGTTGGTATGTATTCTCTTGCAGAAAACAATCTTAAAAGTGAGCCTAGAATTTATAAAACTCACACAACAACAAATGACTGTTTTATGGACACAAAGACTGTTAGAATTGTTTGAATTAATTTTAACATGATTCAGTTTTAATCCTGATATTCCACCTTTTGCTTGAGAGAGTCTTTTGCTTGTCATATAAGGGGGTTTTTCTGCATGGAGTGGGATTTCCTCTCGCTACACCAGTGCTTCTTTTCCACCTCATTTGGAGGAAGGGGAAGGATCTGGGTCAGAGTGTGGCTCCTTGTGGGTTATGGACTTGACTAGCACAATATGCAACATAGAACATCTCTAAGCCCTTTCCCCTAACACAGAGTCTTAGAATAGTTTGGGTTAGAAGTGACTTTTAAAGGTAGTCTAGTCCAAATCTCCCAACAATTACCAAGGACATCTTCAATTATATCTGGTTGCTCAGAGCCCCATCCAGCTTTACCTTATATATTCCCAGGAATCAGTCACCTCTCTGGGCAACTTGCTCCAGTGTTTTACCACCTTCATTGTAATAAATCTCCTCCTTATATCTGGAATCAATCTACCTTTTTCTAGTTTAAAACCATTACCCCTTGTCCCATCAAAACAGGCCCTGCTACAAGATCTGTCCTTATCCTTCTTATAACCCCCCTGCAAGTACCGGAGGGCTGCAAAAAGATCTCCCTGGAGCCTTCTCTTCTTCAGGCTGAACAAAACCACATCTCAGCCTGTCTTCACATGGAAGGTGTTCCAGCCCTCTAATCATTTTTGTGGCCCTTCAACATGTCCATATCTTTTTTGTGCTGAGAACCCCAGAGCTGGATGCAGCACTCCAGATGAGGTCTCACCAGTGAGGAATAGAGAAGCAGAATCATGACACATGATCCGCTGGCCATACTGCTTCTGATATAGCCACGTGTTAACTGTATTTTGGATTTTAAAAAAACTGAAGGATTAACTAAAGAAATTTTCCTCTCCACCAGGAAAAATTAAAGATGATCTATATCCTACTTTACTACTTGTTGGCTTTCTGGGCTTCAAGCCCTCATTGCTGGGTCATGTCCATCTTTTCATCCATCATAACCCCCAAATCCTTCTCAACAAGGCTGCTCTCAACCTCTCTCCCCCCAGACTGTGTTAATAGTGGTGATTGCCCTAACCCAGGTACAGGCACCTTACACTTGGACCTGTTACACCTCTTGAGATTCCCACTTCTCCAGCTTGTCCAGGTCCCTCTGGTTAGCATCTCATCCTTCAGGTGTGTCAACAGCACCACTCAGCTTGGGGTTGTCTGCAAATTTGCTGAGGGTGCACTCGAGCCCTTTGCCTGTGTCACTGACGAAGACATTAAATAACACTGGTCCCAAGAACACCTCTGAGGGCATCACTTGTCACTGATGCCCATTGGGACTCTGAGCCCTTGACCATGACCCTCTGGATGCAACCATCCAACCAATTTCTTATCCATCTAACAGTCCACTCCTCAAATCCATCTCTCTCTCCAATTTAGAGAGAAGGATGTTGTCGTGGTTTGACACTAGCCCAATTCCAGGTACCCACCAGAGCCGCTCTCTCACCGTCCCCTGCCACAGCTGGGCAGAGGAAGGAAAAGGAAAAAAACTAATGAATGCTTCATGAGTGAGAGATAAGGACCAGGAGAAACACCTCAAGGGCGAAACAGGCTCAACTTAAGTTGCGAAGTGAATTTATTACTAACAGAATCAGAGGAGGATGAGAAATAAAATAAGCCCTTAGAACACCTTCCCCCCCAACTCCTCCCTCCTTCCCACTGACAGCATGGGGAGACAGGGCAGGGGGTTTGGTAAGTCCATCACCAAGATTTCCTTCCACTGCTCTGGGAGAGGAGTCTTCCCCTGTGAGGCCGTGGGGTCCCTCCCACAGGAGACAGTTCTCTGAATTTCCCGATGTGGACCCACTCTCACGAGCAGCAGCCAAACCGCACCTGCTGCAGCGTGAGCCCCTGCCATGGGCACACAGTCCTCCCGAAACTGCTGTGCCGTGGGTCTCTCTTCCCACGGGGTGCAGTTCTCCAAGGCCAGGCTGCTCCAGCCTGGAAGCAAGGCCCTCTCTCTCCACTGGGTCTTCCACTGGATCACAGCCTCCTCCAGGCATCCACCCGCTCAGGCACGGGCACCTCCCCCACGGGCTGCGGGTGGATCTCTGCATTCCCCGTGGATCCATGGGCTGCAGGGGCACAGCTGCTTCACCATGGTCTGCACCACGGCCTGCAGAGGAACCTTGGCTCTGGCTCCTGGAGCACCTCCTCCCCCTCCTTCTCCTCTGACCTTGGTGTCGCCATGTTGTTTTCCGTGTTCTCACCTCCTCCTCTTCTCTGACTAGAATCCCAAAATCTTGTGACTTTGTTTTGATTTTCTTCTTAAATATGTCATCACAGAGGCATTACCAACCTCTCTCATTGGCCCAGTTCTGGCCAGCAGCATGTCCATCTTCAGAGCCATCAGCCATGGGCTCTGCCGGACATGGTGGGAAGCTTCCAGCAGCTTCCTCACAGGAGCCATCTTTGTGCCCCCCTGCTACCTAAAACCAGGCCATGCCAAACCAATACAGATGCTGTGGGGGACCATGTCAAAGGATTTACAGAAATCCAGGACACCCACAGCCCTTCCCTTGTCCACTGATGCCATCAGTCCACCACAGAAGGCCACTGGGTTGGTCAGGCAGGACTTGCCCTTGGTGAAGCTGTGCTGGTGTCTTGAATCACCTCCCTGTCCTCCATGTGCCTTAGCACAGCTTCTAGGAGGATTTGTTCCATCATCATCCCAGGCACAAAATGGAGGTTGACAGGTCAGCAACTCAGTTTTAAAACCATCTCTGTTTAACCATCGGAACAACTGCAGAATCAACAAAATCTAGGTTTTGGCACTGTTCTTTCCATATAGGGGCTAGTCCAGAAACAGCCGCAAGAGTGGGCCTTCCCTGCCAAATCCACAGAGATTGTCTAGCCATGTGCTGGTTGGATTCAACTGAGAATAAGTGTGTTCTTGCCAAAATTCATCTGATGGGACCACAACTTCAGGAAATTTCCAGCAGCAACTATCTCATCTGATCTTCTGTCCAGGTGTAATAAAGGGAAAGGACTTCAGTTACTCACAATGTTCTGACAAGCAGCTGTGAGTGTAACCATTTTTTGGTGGAAATAATACCCAGGCATCATCAATCATGCAGTCCTGCTGGGTACAAGCTAGCTGACCACTCCACCCAAAATCTATTTGGTCAGAGAGTATGCAAGATAAAAGAAGTAATTTGTTTCCATGTGTAGGGGATTGACATAATCTATCATCTATCAAAAGCAATTATCCACATTGTCAGGATTATCTAGGACATGAGGTACAAAACACGAGGCAATAGAATAAATGTAGAAACTTGCTGACGTGAAAAGGCAAACCAAAGAATTAATGGAAGAAATTTAGCATTCCAGCAGTAATAATTAAATGTAATCCATAGCCTGCTTTAGTACTTGTTGATTTATTCTAGTTTACCAATGTATTGGCTCATAGAAGACTCCGTCCCAGGAATTCAATATCTGTTGGCTCTGGTGAACCTTTATTAAATATAAAGTTACTATAAAGAAGACTGAATTAGATCTCTTCTTCAATCCATTCTTGATTACAGGGTGAGCCCCTCTGCTTTTTTTTCCCTGTATTTTAAAATATTTATCTGGACACTTGTAAGCCAAACACAATGGTTGATCATTTAAGGTTAAGAGATGGAGCAACCAAGTGTTTGTAAAAAGAAGCAAGCCAATGAATATCTACTGTAACAGAGAAATCATGCCAAATTGATTTTATAGCTGAATTGACAGTGCACACACGAAGCTGACAACTCCAACAGGCAGTAACTTGCTGAAGTGCCGGAAAGGCATTTTTTCCACACCAGAGTGCTGGCCACCCAGGGAAGGAACTAGAGAGCAAGCTGAGAGGGAGCATGGGCTCTGGTGAGGAGTAGAGCTTCCTGCACTTGCAGCCCATCACCCAACTGCAGCAGCACACCCATGTCTGCAGAGCTTCTTCCTGGATGAAGCTGACCGGTCTGCACACATTGAGACAGCAAAATCTAATTTTCCTTGAGCTGCAGAGCTCCCTGGCCCAGATGTGCTTTTAAAAAAAGGGACTATCTGTGGTAGAGCAGAAAGGAATTTGGCAATCACAACTCTCCCTGGAGCAGCAGGGTAGCAGAATCACCAGAAAATGGCCCAGCAATGGCTGATGGCAGTTAGCCAAAGCTTTATTCCTTCTCTTCTTAACAAAGATGGGTCAGTTGTTTCCAGCTAGATCATCTCTGATATAGCAACTTCATTCTTCCAATCACAATAATTGTTTGTATCCTGCCATTATAAACAAAGTTTTAAAGGATCGCTGATTTTAATTTTCTCCATAACATTTCATTTTCAGATGTACTGCCAAAACCACTAACACAAAACCAGAATTACATAAATAATCAAACTATGCATTCCGTGTCTGAATTAAGAGTATGTTATTTTTGTCATCTGTATTTAGAAACAAATTATTTTCTACATTATATTTATTTGAACACAAAAATATAAATCTTGTCATTACTAACAAAAAATAATAGTAATTTATTTTTTGTGCTTGACATGAAAATACCTGCTTCTGCACTGAACTGAGAAACCTTAATTCCATCAAGCTGCTATCACAACCTCTGCCATAAGTGAATGTCTTGACTGAATTACAGCTTTTCAGCTTCTTTCCATCATTTCATCAAAGATACTTCTAAAAAAAAATATTGCCTTCATCCAAAAATAAATCTGTCTGAAAACAACTCTTGAGACCTCCACAAAAAGTGATTAAATAGTGATGTCTGGAAGCAGCTGCCAAGCATAAGAAAGCTGAAACAGATCATGATTTTGATCATTATGGTCCCTACTACCACCTCACCAAGGGCCAGGCAATATCTGAGTTTTGAGTTCTGAGATCAGGACAAAGTGCAAGTCTCCTTACTCGGCAGAAGCTGAAATGCAAAATTTCTTTCATATAAAAAAACTGGAGAATTCCCCAGTCACCCTGGAAAAACTTTGCAATTTATATTTTCACAAATATTTGGAGAGTTTTCTTGGCAGCCTCGATAATCTAAGACCAGACACCAAATTTGACTCTCATTTGCACAAGAGAATTATCTGGATTTTTCTAGTAATGCCAACCTGCAGTCTTTGGGGTTATATATATGATGCAGCACAGGCTGTTTCCCCTGCAGCCCAAGCAAGTGCACTTTGGAGCTGTAGCATGGGATCACTGACACCATTAACCTGTTGATTGCCAAAGATCACAGAATCATAGAATCATTAAAGTTTGAAAAGGCCTCTAAAATCAAGTCCAGATTTGACCAAATACCACCATTTCACTAAACAATATCATGAAGTGCCACATACAAATGTTTTTTGAACTCTTCCAGGGATGGTGACTGAGCCACTTCCCTAGGCATTCCATTCCAACATTTAATCCCTCTTTCAGTGAAGAAATCTTTCTGAAGATGCAATATAAACTTCTCTTGGTGCAACTGGAGGCCAATTCCCCTTGTCCTATCACTTGTTACCTGGGAGAAGAAGCCAACCCCCACCTGGCCACAGCCTCCTTTCAGGCAGTTGTAGAGAATGGTAAGGTCTCCCCTGAGCCTCCTTTTCTCCAGGCTGAACACCCCCAGTTCCCTCAGCTGCTCCTCACAGCACTTGTGCTCCAGACCCTTCCCCAGCTCCGTTGCCCTTCTCTGGACTCCCTCCAGCCCCTCAGTGTCTTTCTTGCAGTGAGGGGCCCAGAACTGGACACAGCACTCGAGGTGTGGCCTCAGCAGTGCCCAGTACAGGGGGACAATCCCTGCCCTGGTCCTGCTGGCCACACCATTGCTGATCCAGGCCAGGATGCCATTGGCCTTCTTGGCCACCTGGGCACACCCTGGCTCATGTTCAGCTGCTGTCACCAGCATCCCCAGGTCCTTTCCAGCCCCTCTGCCCCAGGCTGTGGCACTGCCTGGGGCTGTTGTGACCCAAGGGCGGGGCCCAGCACTTGGCCTTGTTGAACCTCCCACCATTGGCCTCAGCCCATGGATCCAGCCTGTCCAGATCCCTCTGCAGAGCCTTCCTGCCCTCCAGCAGATCAACACTCTCACCCAAACTGGTGTCATCTGCAAACTGACTGAGGGTGCCCTTGATCCCCTTGTCCAGGTCAGCAGTAAAGGTATTATCTTGTGATTCATTACTGAACTGTCAACATGGGTGCAGGCTCCTGTCCTCAAGTAAGATAGATGCACATTGCCAGTTCTTTTATTTCCATATTACCAGCAGTATCAAAACATGACCCTGTCCTTATGATCTTTCAAAGCATGGACAGGTGATGAGTGTGTGTGTTTTCTGTCACACGCAATCCCTCTGAAACCTGTCAGATAAGTAGAAACACTGTCTTTTTACACAAGTCAGTATCAATCAATTATCAAAGACTACACTCAGGAAGGGATACAAAATCCAGATATATCAAAATAATATCACTATCAGTATGAGAAAGTTGTCAGGAAGTTTATGCACCCTTTACTGGTGAGTTACCACCATGTGCTGTAGGAGAGGGGTTGACCACCTTCTACTGGGTGATAACACTTCTCCCATCCTCTCCCTAGGCAGAAGACATGTCCTCCAAAGACCTAAGCTATCTCCTAGGACAAGAGCCCTTTGTGGATGTGCACCATTTTCAGGTGCAGTCAGCAGTTACCCAATTTTATTATTTTAATAAATTATTACTCATTTTCATATGCCTTTGATTTGGGAGTTTCAACACAGTTATCAGAGAAAACCACTAAATGAAGTAATACAAGTCTAACCAGAAATTAGTGGAAACATTAAGGGCAATTTATTCTTTCAAGATTATCTAGGCTAATTTTGCAGCCCTAAGAAGTTCAAAGGTAACTTGGACTAATTTGAAATGCTGGATGCTTCTGCAAACCAATCAGTAAAACAAACTAGTGCTTTTGATAGGCACTATTTACCACTACATAGGAAGAGACCATGCCATTCAGATATTACATTGCTTATTTCATACCAGAACTCTCTTTCACAATATCACAAGGCCACAAAGCTATTTGGACTTCAGAGCACTGGGATCTCGAATACGAAAATAAGAATGTTAATTCACCCTCAGGCAGTATATCAAGTTTGGCCAAAGGGATCAAAGCAAAACTCCCCTTTTTTTTCGTTTTTAATGTACTTCCAAGTTGGCAACTTCTATGACAAGTTTCAGTATGATACTATTTCAAACAGAAGAGATAACATACAGCACTGTGCAAACCAAATTGCTTAGTAAAAACTAAGGGAAAAAATACATCTAGATAAATACATCCTATGATGGGTGAACAACTGGCTGACAGGTCAGGCACAAAGGGTTACACCGAAGGGGGTTAAATCAGGCTGCTAACCTCTCACTACAGTTGTTCTGAAATAAGCTGAAACAAATGAACTAGCAGAAATCTGTGATGGTTATGGTGTTATATGTTCTATGAAATCCTTTTACCCAAACTTGCATGATAAAGTTAAATTTGGCAGATCCAGGACACTTATTCATTGTAGGAGAATTTCACTTCTTGAAGTTTTAAAAAATCTTAAAAAAGGAGAAAGTGAAAACATTGTAAAAATAGTATGAAATCTGTCTTCCTGATTGATCAGCTAAGGTGCCTGGAATACAAGACAATTCCTGGGTCTTGGAGATTATAGGTGGGTGACAGGATGAAATCTGCTGTTCTTGTCTACACCTAAGCACTTTCTCCTGGTATTATTTTCTTACGTCTTAGAGATTGTGACCACTTCTGTCCCTGAACATTTAAGCTAAAGGCTTCTGCTTTATAAAATCTAATTTCATCAAGGTGCTAACGCTCAGTAGGTTTTACAAGTCAGCTGAGTATCTAACAGACCAATATTCTCTGTATTTTACGAAATTTCTGCAGAGGCAGGAAACCTGCTTCTGCTTCAGTGGCTGTGAAGTCTTCAGTGCCCCATTGAAATGGAGCAGTGTAGGTTGGTACGGACCTCTGGAGGCTGTGATCTCCGTGCCCTGCTCAAAGCAGAACCAACTTGAGTCAGATTAGACTTCTCAGGACCATCTTCAGTCAAGTTTGGAAAGTCTTGTAATATTTCAAATGCAGGTTACTGTATGTGGAGATGTAGTGAAAAACTTAAGACAGGAATGGAAAACACCAATCTTATTGAGGCTGTTGACCTATTGATGTTGGTTTCTAATGGTATGCACAGCTGCCAGGATAAAGGCAGCACGAAACCATCTACAGCCATCTACAGAAAAACTTACTTCTTGTTCCCTGATGGGAGTTCTCCGCCCTTTTTAAGCCACCGTGTCTGCCATGTCCCCTTACCTCCATCTAAACACACATACTGCACCAGTAGGGGCTGTGGACAGCCAGGACCAGTCAGGCATGTGGTATCCTGCAAGTGTCCTGCAAGAACACCCTTGTTTCTTCCCCTTGCTCTAGAAGAAAGGTAAAGTTAAGTGTGACCTCTCCACTTTCTTTCTGTGGGTGCACACTCAAATACCTTTGAGTTCTGATGATTCCTCTAAATAACCTTGTAACATAGTTGTGGGGTTTTTCCAGTTCTTCACACTGTAGAGTACCACCTCACTCTCAAAAAGAAACTGAATCAAGTGCATGCTTGAGATACACCAGAAGGATTTTCATCCTGTCTGATGTTAAAAAAACCCTAAAAGCCAGATACCCAGCTTGCATAAGTCAATACAATTTCCCTGCTTTCGTAAAAACTGTGCAGACTTCTGTCACCTGAGAATCTGCTCCACCATGCTATTAAAAGCTGTGAGCAACTGAGTCACAAAACATCTACTAAAAATATGTGAAAAACA
This sequence comes from Falcunculus frontatus, assembly GCA_013398115.1. Lineage (NCBI taxonomy): Eukaryota > Metazoa > Chordata > Aves > Passeriformes > Falcunculus > Falcunculus frontatus. The sequence continues at coordinate 32,780 of VZRV01010560.1, forward strand.
CCAGCAAAGCAAAAAGCTTTAAAATATCAAAGGCTGTCTAAAGTAAAAAAAGTTCATAGCACGTAAGTACCATTTGAATTAATTAGGGACCCTGCTTTCAGAAGATACAGATTGCGAAGCCTTTGCAACAACAAGATAGTAGCAGCGTAGAAGTAGCATCTTACCTGTACTCACTTTGTCTGCTCTGCTCTGATAACTGCTGAGCACAGACATCAGCACAGTACAATCATACAGATGAACATCACACTGGTCCTAATCAGATTAAGTTGGTTATTTTTCTGTGTAGTAATAGCAGTGAAGTTGACCTGAGCGATCTACCACATCACTCATGAGTGGAGAAACTCCTCTTGTAAACTTGTACAGGTCTTGAAGTTCCACCATATTTGTAATTCCCAGGGACAAACTCTCAGCTAGCACAAACTGATCCCACAGAGCTCTGCTGACTAATACACACTGGGAATCTACTGAAAAGAAATAATGCCCTTCAGCTTTTCAAGCGAGAGGCTCAAATAAAACAGAGGTTAAAATAAAAATTGAGAAGGGAAATTAGCCGGTGGAGGTGCATCTTCCAGTAAAGGTTTCTTTGCTATTTTAATTAAACAAATCTATATAACAACTACACAACAGAGGGAGGCTGGAGAGCTTCAGTACTCAGTACATGACCAGCTTCTTATTTATCTGAACACCCACCAAGAGTGAACATGGGAGACAGGACTCTGGGCTAAAGGGACCTTCACTCCGGTACACCCTTCATGCAATTAGGGAAAGGAATGCAAAACAGCTTTCTGGAGATGAAACAGTGGCATTTTTAGTAGTGATAACACTCACACTGCATAGGAGCAGTATTCCTGTCCACAGCAGCAGACCCATATCTGCAGACAAGGCACCAAGCCACTGTACAACACACCTACACCAGGTTGAGCTTGGGTGCTGCAGCCCCATTTGTGTTCTCAACACATTCATCTGATCCAGTGGCTACAGTGGTACAGGCTGAGTGGTGAGGTCAGATCAGCAGGAAAATCCACCCACCCAAGCTACACCACCTCTTACAGAAACGCCCTGTGGCCTTGCCCTCAGGAAAACACCATCTGGCACATGCCTTGCCACACAGTTCCACTTCCAGCCACGTGACAGCAGCACGACGAACATGAAAGTGATGGGACTGGGAACTGCAGAGGCAGACCATCATGTAATTCCCCTCCAGCCCCCCTCGGGGTGGGGGGGGCATCACCCTACCCTGCCTGGGTGCAGAAAAGACCACCACATTGTACCTTAAAGGCAATAATGTGAAGTAGCATAGTAGCAGGGTTGGATCCGGCTGCACTAGACTTCACATTCTAGAAGATCACAGGGAAAGAAGCAAAAGGAAAATTGGAAGTGTTTTACCCTTTTGCAGACTTTTTCAGACTCGCGCAATTTGCAAGGCTGACTTGAGTTAAACCCAGTGGCCCATGTTCCCCCAATGAAATCCAGAAGCCATAGTAAAGTCCTGTGTTTTTTCCCAATACCATAGCATAACAAGTTTATGACCAGGATCTGTAATACCTAGTGAAAGGGCAAAACTAATGAGCACAAAATTAGCTATCATAAATAAGCTGTGTCTAGCAGACCCCACCATCCTCCATCTTCCGCTGCAGCACAGAAAAGAGGCAACTGCATTACATCCTTTTAGCTGATAACAGTAAGAACAGAAAGAGCAAAATCAGCTGTTGAAAATCTCCCTATTCAGATTTTCAGCCACACTCAGTAGCATCCCGTATTGCATATGTTCTGCTCCAAGTAGAAACAGATTGAATTTCATCCCCAAGTCCTCCAGTTTACCCATTACATCATTCGGAGCTGGTAAACAGAGCAACATCCACAACCTAAAATTAGCAAAGGAAATTTTTTCTCATTGCTGAACCACAGCTAGTGCATCCTAATTTTGGTGGCAATAATGAATAACAATTAGTTAGTTATTGGTGCATGGGGGAGTTACAACACCTGAGGATCCCAAACGATGCTTAGCAAAGCCTCATACTCTTCACTGCTGAATCAATTTAAAACCTAATTTATGGTCCATATAATAATCAAATTAACTTGCTATGGATTGTCATTATGTCCTACCCTCAGGAAATGCCTTAAATAAACACTTAGAACTAAAGGAGGGACTCATTGCTAACCATATTAGCTCATGAGTGAGGACAACATCACAAGTTATAAATCAGGGTTGATTCAACAGCAGCAACAATCTTGAGTTTTGCTCTATAGGGGGCCTAATATAAATGCATTTCCATAACGAACAGGAAAACAAGTGACTGATTTAGGAAATGTAATCACTCCAGCTCTCTTTCAGCAACTAGCAAGCTCCTAAGGAAAAGTATCTGTGACGTGAATTATTATGTTAATATCTGTCAATGACTGAAGCTCCCACCAGGAGTTTATGAAGAAAGGTGGCATACTCCAACGGAACCTGAGGCACTGCAGAGGTAGCAATATTAAGAGCAGCTGAATTAGAGCAAATGACCCCATAATTCCCCTCAGGAAAGGATGAAAACAAATACTGTTGTTTTAAAAGATATGGATATGTTTCCATAAAATTGCAAGGAGACATAAATAGCCCTTAAATAATAAATAAGCGTGAGTTTGCTCTGGAAAACAATTACATATCAATAAAGCCTTTTTGCTCAGCTGACTGTCTGCGTGCACTCACAATAGACTGTGATCCCATGGGCTCACTTAGGTGACCTTGCAGAGCTAAGGTATTAAAAGGGGCAGATATTTTGTCTTGTAGTTTTGCCTTTCCAAATGTGATCCTGTTAGCTTGACATGGTTAGTAGGATCCCTTTATAATGCCCTGTATGCTGCCTAACTCCGTTGGGTCTTTAGGCATATTACCGGTTGTAAAGTATTAGTAGCCAAGCTTGAAATTTTCTGCTTTATAAAGCTTTACATGCACCTTAATTCTCCTTAAGACACTAAATTTTGAGTTTGCACTTCTCTTAGTTCTCCAAAGGGTAAAGTTAAAAATGAGGAGTGAATACAGCAAAGCAGAAAAGCCTCCTACCCACAAACAGAACATAAGAGACTCTAAAGGCTGTCAGACTGTTTCAGTGAGCAGCCTACAGCTGAACTGGTATCTGGCTTCCGCTGCTGTCTCCAGAAAAAAAACTGGAGATGTCTATGAAGGCAAAGGCAAACCCCTACTTCCAGCCAAGACAGAGGATGGATGGGGCAGGAGAGAGAGGCCAGTGGTGGGACAGGACCACATGGAGGCACGTGAGGGCTGGAGCCAGGCTTGCTGCTGTGTCAAGGCAGCTGCATCTCACGGGTCCTCGCTCCCACAGGTGGAGGATCCCAGGCACAATGACCAAGAGTTTTCTCAGAGGGTAAACAACAGTAAGAAAGAGCTGTCACAGAACTGGGAATGCCTTACTGCTCACACCATCTGGGTCAAGCCCTTGCACCCAGGGCTCTCTCAGGACCCCCACAATGGTCCCCAAGAGGGACCCATCTGTCCCAGCAGCACAGTCACAGAGGCAGCAGGAGAGGCAGGAGACCGCCACAGTGCATCTCCTGCCCCGTAGGTCCCATGGACACCGAGCTGGCAGCTGCCGCTCTGGCTGGAGCTCCTGAGGAAGAGGAGAACCATGCGCCTCTCTCTTCTGCAAAGGCAGCAGTTTCCCCAATCTTTGGTGAGCAGGTGAGAGCAGAAGGGGCAGAGAAGCAGGTCCCTGCCCTGCATAGCTCTTCTTGTCCACCCAGCCCCTCACCAAGCCAGCTGGAAGTCCATGCCCTCCGCAGGCAGCAGGGAGAGGCAGTGGGGGAAACAATCGTGCCAGTGCCAGAGGCCAAGGAGGGGGCCTGGGACAAGGAGGAGGAAGAGTGGGAAGAATGCAGTGTCCAGGAACAGTCCCAAGGGGAAGATGGCAGAGACCAAAGCTTGTGTACTGCAGAGGAGAGGGTCCCTGTGCCTGCCCCTCATGAGGCATGGGCTGAGTGCCTGGCATGTCACCTGCATAGACCCTATTGCCCACCCAGCCCTCACCTCCCCAGCTGGAAGCCCTCAGTGACCAGGCTCTCTGCAAGCCATGTCCCTCCCCCTTTAGGCAGGCCCTCCAGGCTCTGTGCAAGCTGCTCTGGTGGCCCAGCATGGTAGGATGGACAGAGGATTAATGCTGCCAGCACCAGGCCAGTCCTTAGAGGCAGCTGGCCCACATCCTGAGCAGTGTCCCGAGGTAATGACACGGACTGTCTTTGCCACGGACATGTTAATAAAAAATGTTGTTTTCCAGCTATGCTCACCTGGTCCATCTTGGCAGCAAGACAGGTACAGGCAAGGCACCCAAGACTTTAAACTCAATGACTTCATGGTTGCTGTGGTCAAGACAGCCACCAATTGCCATTTCAACCACAAGACCCTTTCTGGTAACAGGAAACAGTGCATGGGGTGCACCTCTCCACATCAGCTACCTGAGTACTCGTACCAAGAATTTATTGTCAGCTTATTGTTTTAGGAATCTCTTGGACCATTTGTACCAGCTGTGTGGTATTCACAGTTAACCTCCAGCAGGTTGAATTCCCCCCTTAAGGAGAAAGGGGATTGATTTGGAGGAGTTCCTTAGTTTCTTAGTCAGTGTCATTGTCCTGGCTGGGTGGTCTGTGGTAGACTCCCATGATGACATCCACTGCATTTGTTTGTCCCTTAATTCTTACCCAGAGGCTCTCAGCCGTGCCATCACCCACTGCAGCTCTGTACATTTCAGCCCATCCACCACATCAAACACACAACAGTGCTGCATGCTCACATACTGCAACAGTGCACTGCAGCTCATAACAGAGCTGGGTGCAGGTGCATATGAACTCACTTTGGTGCTTTCCTCCCAGCTACCCTGTTGCCTACTGCTCCTGAATTGGGGCTCAAACTCTTCACAATGCCTGCAAAAAGCTAAGTTCTTGGAAACTTACTGAGCAGGGAGCTACCCACATAAGCAATAAACACAGAACAAATGCCTCAAACCGAAAATAAGCCTTCTGTGCTGATGTCTCAGTCAAATGAGAGTCCCCAGCTCAAGCTTCAACACCTTATCTGTAGTTGCACACTTGAAGACCTGGCATTGGTTAAAAACCAGGGACTTCAACTGCTTATATGTATCAGTAGCTACATACAAGTGTCTGTAGCTTTGAGCACTTGTTAAAGAAGAGAGTTTTCAGCATGAAATCTGTCCCGTATCTGAGCCACAATGTTGTTGCAAATCTCCAAATAGTATTTAATTATCAATATCTCTGTCAATTTTAACTGTTATACCAGTAGGAAAATGATCACTATCATGTTAAGAAGTCAAAGCAGTTTCCTATCTGGTTTAGAAGTCTCAAAAATTCAGTTAATACCCTTATCAGGAATAGAAATTATGCTGAAGGGAAACTGGTCTTTGAGGGGTACGTGCTAATGCTACATTTATGGAAAGTTGAGCTGTGGAACGAGCTGATTCTGCTGATTTTACCCATGGATGCACCATGTTAAATGCTGGATCATGCTGAAGCAAACAGGAAACAAAATCATCATCTTCCAGAACAGCTTCTTTGTTCTCTGTCTGCATTTCGGTTTACACCTAGATAAGCAGAAAGAACATCAGGTAGCCCTTATTTGTGACTCCAGTTGTCCTCTAATACCCGTAGCTACTTGCCAAGTCACTTTGGTACCACAGCTAGTGTTATAGACAGTGCTAGAAGTGCCTGACTAAAAAAAGGCTAGTGTAAACCATGGCCTTCTCACTGAAGTACTTTCCCCTAACATACATCCAAAAGTGAGACATCAGTTCAGTCTCTAGGGTCATCCAAACTCTGCATTCCTGCTAGTCCAGGCAAGTGTTGATGGGGCCCACAAGGAAGAGCAGGGCCATGAAAACCATTGAACAGTAACCAGAATAGAAATTTTTGCCATTAGGAAGGTGAATCGAATCTCCCCTTATATTGCTAAAGATATGCTCCCCATACTTAGAGGAAAATCCCTCTCAGGAAAACTCTCTGGCAGTTGGAATTGGAGTGTGAGAGACCTCACTTCACCAGACTTTGTCTCATGTCTGCAGACTGGAAGCATTGTCTTTTGCTTCCTTCAAAGCACTAAGTGAAAACTCAGTGAAACAGGAAAAACAGCTTCCCTTTTGTGACAAGTGTTGCAAATGTGACTACTTCTGAGGTATTCAAACACTACAGCAATAGGGCTGTGATAGAAAGCTGGTTAGAAATTAAGTGTTTCAACAATTTTTGGCATGAAAGCTTTTGAAATTAATTTTTATAAGTAATTTATTTTTGACTGGCTTTCAAACCTTTTAAATTATCAATTTTACAAATGGGAATTTTAATCCAGATTAATTATATTGACTGATCTCATATTAGATTTTATAATATAATTTCATAGCATGTTCTTAAATTTAGGGGAAAGGAAAGGTGGTCTATTTGCAGCTTTCTTACAAAGTAAAGAATTGCTCCTGAATACTTACAGGCATATTCTTCAAAAAAAAAAGGAAGAATAGATGGCATTCTGACTGAGAGAAGGAATACAAACCCATAAAAACTGTGTGTAAGTCTATATATATAAAACACCGTTCATGCCGGGTACATGTGGTAAGAACACTTTTTAATATTCAGAAAGAATATCTCCCGTCTCTTGTTTCAATTTAGGTTTTTTTCAGATTTTTCTCTTCTTTCATCTTCTGCTTTTCTGCTCTCCTCTTTATTATTATTATTATTGTTGTTGTTGCTATTGATGACATCGTACTTGCTGCTGCTTTCCTTATGTTTTTATTGCTTTAAAGCTGTTTTTGAAAAAAAATATTAGGCAGAATACTTGGCCCTGCATTTTATTTTACTTCAACTTGTAAATTCTGCATTGAGCACAAAGAGTGTTTAACATTCAAGTTTGTGAATCATGATGAAGACTAATATACTGAAGCTGAGAAAGAAACCTTCAAACATTGAGCACTTTTTTACACAAGTGGTTGAAGAATAACTGATAATCATCTGACCATATTTGGCTTGCATATAATAAGTGTTTAAAAAGGACATGTAAAAATTGTATTTAAAACACTAATAATAATACCTTTTCTTTTACAGGTAACACCATCCAGAAAAATACTTCCAATAAGCATTTGGAAATCAGTAACTCTATCTCCACCAGCATGCCTGAATAATGGAATGTGATTTCTGTCCTAGCACAGGATCAAGCACTACAAATGTGTCTAGATATTATTTCTTGTTGCTTGTAAAAGCCACTCAGACAGCTGCTGATACTGTTAACACAACCACTTGGTTTTTCTCCCCTTTTATGTCATCTAAGTTGTTCTCTAGCAAATAGTTTTTTAAAAAATCTCTTAATGATCTGTTAAAAATAGATTTACTCAAATGTGGACAAAAATATTTTCTTAAAATAAGATGTTTTAAGAAGGACCAGGCTCCTACACTCATAATGTGTAGAAGACATTGATTCACTTACTGTAGGATTTTGAGAACACTTCAGCTCACCCCATCCCAGGAAAAATGAAGTGACTGCAGTTTTCTTTGGCGTCCCATGGGTCGTCTGCACCCAGGTGCCCATCCAAACAATCTGTATGTGAGGTGGCAGTGCAGTTCCACTGGCTGCCAAGTCCTGGCACAGCTCTTAGGTTTGCTTCTGGTGACAACAAACTGTGTTCTCTATGTGCCTTTTGAACCTCAGGGATCTGACAGGATATTTAACTTACAGGCTAAATTCCTGCTTCTCATTGTTCTGTTGTTTTCATCAAAAGGATGTTTTTTGGCACCCTGCCAGAATCTCCTCATCTCTTCACCATAGATTCAGGCTTCAGTTTATTTTTTGCCTTCTTGTTATCAAGTTCTTTGAATGAATTTACTTCTACAATGCCCTGTAGTGATTACCCGATTCATTTCATTAACCCTAATTTTTCTGTTTCTGCTAGTGCTTTCACATGCACATTTCATTCATCTTCACCAGCCTCAGGGCTTCTGCTACTAACACTCTGACCTATGTCAAAGAGCATCACTCTCACCAGCATCCAGGCATGATTTGGAAAAGTTGTGGTACTGCTCCCCACAACCACCATGACCACTCTGCTTCCAGGAAACAGAAGAGAGCTGTACAGATGTGAGCAGTACACATTGCTACATGCCCTCAGGGCCACGCAATAGCCTAGGGTCTCCACTATTTATTGGTGTCAAACAGCTATATCTGTATGTACAGCAAGAGATGAGAGAGGCCCAGGAGCTGTCTCATACGTTTGGATGCATTGCTGCAAAATCTACTTAGCAGTCTGGGAAATCCCTCGCTGCTTTAATCATTCCAAGTGGATCCTCCCATTACCAGACAGCTACAAATGTGGCCAGTGCCAGACGGCAGGAAAGAGATGGGGTTAATCACAAGAAGAACCACATTTGCAAGTTCTCCACTTTAGTGCCAGAAATTATTTCACCTTTAAAATAGTAAGCTGTTTGACGTATTTCCTACAAAATAAAACTTAGCCTCACACCAGTAGTGGGAAAATTCACTTGCTCACACCTGAATGTGCTCTGAAATGCTTTAAAAAAACCAACCCCAAAGCTCCTGTGTTGCGTTACAGAGACCTACTGTGAAACAAGTTTAAACCCCCACTCATACAAAGGAGTTGATCCATAGCACGATACCGAATCTGAAGAGGCATCAGGCATCCAGACTGTTAACATAATGCCAAGCTGCAGTGTGCATTTCAAATCCAGCAGAAGAGAGTCACCCTTTAAAATCACCACTTTGGAAAAGTTCTGAACTCTGGCTGCAGTCTCACGTTTTCAGATCCACTGTTGTGACATTAATTATGATACCATTTAGCAACAGAATCATAGAGAGTCAGTAAGAGAACAGGCAATTTCCAATACTTTTCCTATCACTGCGGGCTTACAAATGTTTAAAAAAAAGCTGTGATGATAGCAAATTTTAATAGCAGAGGCAGAAGGAAAGCAGAAAACCCAGATCTGCTGTGAGTACACACAGCATGTCACTCATCTATACTAATACACCTTTTCAAGCAAATTGTCTTTATATCCCTCTCCAAACATGCACATAGAGATGATGAAGAATTATGCCATCTTAAAGACCTAGTTTTTGAAGAAGGTAGAAAACAAAAATGAAATCACAGCAATCCTTCCAAAGCAAATAACCTCCATCTCATTTGTCTCTGTGGACATAAATCTACCTAGGTCATTGCAAGATTAAAATAAGTTAAATCAGTTTATGATCCCAGGAAACAAACAGAGAAAGATTTCCCAGCATAAATTGAGACATAATGTCTAAAGCACTTAAGGGAATAAACAGAATAAATCAAATAATTAAGAATTTCAAACTAAAGAACTGTGGGAGCACCAGAAAAGGAGGTAAATTCAGCAGTAGCCTGGCTCCAGCTGAACCCACCTGTCCCTGCACTGTGCTGAACTGATGACTAATGAAGTACAAGTGCTACAATCCCCCCAGCAACTCCTTCTCATTATAGACCTGAGGCTCCCAGTGACTGCAGTGTGGCCACATCTTTCTGTATGCCCCTGCAGAGATGGTCTTTCCTTTCCAGAATCAGGTGCCAACGTACAGCACAAGAGCTGCAACTCACTGCATGTGTGGCTACACAAGAGTTGCTCTCTTGAGCTTCATATTGCACTTCGTAAAGAGTTTTTGTTAAAATGAGGCAAAGTCACACCGTTGCTATTTTTTTTGCTTCGCTTGCCTGAAAAGAACCACTGACTGGGTGTATGGGGTGCTCACGGAGAGCAGAGATTTGTGGAAAAGCCAGGCAAGGCTGTTCCATAGCTACAGGGCTCAGAGTGCACTGACTTGCAGAGGTCCAAGCACGAGGAGAAACAGGTCACAGGCCCTGACTGAGAAGCTCCACCACCGTTCACACCCAAATCTGAAGCGAGAGTTGGTGGAAGCATCCCAGTCCTCCTTGGAGCCGGATCAGAGTGCATCTGCTGTGACAGCACAGTTTTTTCCTTCTCTGTGTTCCCCAAAGGCAGTAAGGGGTGTCATAATGTATTCATGATAACAGAGGAAAATGCTGGCATAGCAGAGGTACCTGACACAGCTGCAGCTTCACTTCTGTGACACCATTAACCCAGAAGAGCACCTCATGAGCTCCAGCAGTGTTGTATGGCCTGTGCTGACACACCAAAGACAGCTGCAATTTTTTGTAGCATGTAGCTATACATTTCATTTTGGCACAGATAATCCCACACTGCTTGCTTGAGGGCAGATGTGAAGAATGAGACCCCTCCTGTAAGTGGTGCAGTGTAACAACAGTTCCTCATGCATCCACATTTATCTAACAAACATACATCTAATAAACAATAAAGACCCCATTCTTTAATGTTCATATATTGGAATTATTTCAACATTTGACATTAGAGGACAGTGCATAATTCTCAGGGCATTTTCAGCCTTACCAAGCTGAAGAAAAACAGTCAGCGTTCTGTTTCAGTTTAAGCCCTACATCTGAAAAAACCCTTACTCAAAACAGTTACCAGAGTCAAATCCCACCACTACAAGAATTTATTTCCCTAAATAATGATGTCCCTTTGAAGCCAGAGCTGGGAGCTTGTAAATCCCAGCATAGTAATTGCCCTGCTACAAAAGGCTTCAGACTGACGGTGCTCTGCTAATTCACACATCCAGGGGTGTAAATACCTGCCCCCGAGGCTGCTTTGGGTGCCTCCTTTCCCCTCTTTTAATCTCACTGCAGCTAAAAAAATCATCACTTATAGGCGTACAAGAAAGGCATTTATATTCAAGAAAAAAAAAAAGCTGAGTTTATTCTACATTTTCAAAGCAGTGCACATACCATTTTCTAGACATGAAAGTTTAATAACCCCGTAATTTAAGCCAGCTGACTGCTGGAAATGTGATTGCTTATAGAGAATTAACACCACATGATAATTTGCTTATTCCAGAGTTCATCACTTTGAACATGGAGATGAAGTGAATATTTTCTGGTCATACAGAAAATGAAAAGCTTTAAAGGATTTTAAAAACCAGGATGATTTAAAGCAAGACAAATGCTACCTGTTTTAAGTTTGCCTAAAGTCCTACCCTCCCACATTAAAAAAGGCTCCTTACCCTTGATCTGAAACAGAATTGTGGCTGATGACAGCAAATACAAATATGAAAAATATTAATGTGCTACTGACTCCAGGGAAAGAAGTCTCTGATTCTTTATCGGATTTCCTGTGGTGGCTCTTTGATCAGAGAAAAAAATAAGTAAGTTATTTTAAAAAAATCTGTCATCAAGTGAATTGTAGTGCTGTGACATATTGTAATAAAATTCAGTTTTAAAAGGTCTTTATAAATGGAAGAACTGAAAACAGAAATACAGGAAACGAATATACAGAATTCTGTGATGTGGGTGGAACAAAATGAGTCTAAGTTGTGGTGTCTGAGCCTGACTACCATCTTTCCCAAAGACTGGGGGGGCTGTATCTTTGGGTGTAGGCTATATTTACCATGTTGTGTTATAAGTCATTCTAGTATTACATTTCCTTTCTCTTTTGTTTGACAGATTAATAAGCTGACTCTTAACCAGCAGAAGACAAAACTCTGCAAGTATTTTCTGGAGAGCTATGGGTAGAAAATTGCTTTTTTTCCCTTCTTACCATGGAGAAACATCCATCCCTCAGCAGCCACCTTTTGTATTATTCAATGCATATGAATTAGATCATCTAAGAAATATAAAAAAATGTAAATACTCAGATGTTTCAGTTTTTTAATTGTAAGTAATTTTAAGTCAGTTTGTTCCCATACATTTTCTTTCATGTTACACACCCTCCCCTTATGAGGAGCCAGCCTCTATGGTACAGAATCACCCTCTGAAGGCAGAGCTGACCCGGATTCACCTCAGCAGAGGTCTGTAGCACACTCCGTGCCATGGCTACCTTGGTATAGAGTGAAAAATTGCAGCAGTCCACTAATGTGACTGCCAGCATGAGGCTTTGCTCACATGATCACAGGAACACAAGCCCTGATGTGGACGCCACAGCACCACTGAAGACCAGGGGCCAGTCTGGCTGCTCCCAGCTGTTGTACAGCTGCACCATCAGGGTTAACAGCATTATAACTTCCTCACAGTTTGCATGTTTTCTTCAAGTTTTAGAGCTCAGGTTTTCACTATACATTTTCATAGAATCAAGGGATATTTTGGGTTGGAAAAGACCTGTAAAGGCCATCCAGTCCAACCCCCCTGCAATGAAGAAAAACATCGACTAGATGAGGTCGATGCCTTTCCTTTCAGAGCCTTTCCTTGTAGGAGAAAGGTTCTAGATATATGCTGGCAATTGGAGGGAAACATTGCATCTCTTACTTATAGGACTACACTGCTGTGCACACAATGCGGAGCTACCAAACAGCAGAAGACACGTGAATCCCACCTTTCAGTAGTTTGTATTAACACAATGACAAAAAATTCTTTTATCAAGAGGATATCCATTGCAGCCAGCAAAGTGTGTGTGTCAAGAAGACAATTTTAACTACACATGTGGCCATTAGACAAGAAAGGATGTGGTAATATTAGACAAAAATGAGAAATACATGTTTTTCTTACAAGCAGTACGTGTAGGGTTTCCTTATAAGCAGTATACGTGAATTTACAGCTTTGGCATATATACATACTCATTATTTGTACAATGTTTTCAGATCTCAGAAATTAATTATATGAGAGCCAGTCTTGTTTGATCATAAAAGAAACTGTTCCTGTTCCCTCTGTGACACAGTGACAAAATTCCTAATAACTTCAAAAGGAAACAGGAACAGATCAAGAAACTAAATGACCTTCTTACCCCACTTCCAGTTTTCACTCTTTAGATCTAACATTTAGGTATGAAAATGAGCATCATTAAATAATAATACCCTTAGCGTCTGCCTAACTATGAGTTTGAAGGAGTGAACAGAAAATAAAACATGCAAAATCTGCATTGTCTGCTCAGAGGGGTGGTAAGTGGAACAGCAGTGCACCCCCATGTGGTGAGGCCAGCTGGCAGCCAGGATCCTGCACCGGTGGCCAGCTGAAAAGATGCAAACCAGAAGGATGCAGCTGCAGGCACATGCTGTCTTCCAAAGTGTCCCACACTCAGGGGCCTGAGATCTGGAATGAATAAAATTATTGCTGGTGTAAGCCCAATCATTAAGTCTTGACTGGGTTCCCCATGTATCCTTGTAATCTTTTTTTTTCTCCTTAGGGGTCTATTTTCCTCTTTTTTTTTTTCTCTTTGGATTATATTTCTGGTTTTGATTGTTTAAAAAAAACCCAAAAACCAAAAATAAAATAAAATAAAACCAAACAACAACAACAAAAAAAATAAAACCAAGATTGAAAACACTCTAAGAATTTCTGTCAATGTGTCCAGAGTGAATACATTTTTATTAGTGTTGTGCATGGTTGTTTTCACTCACGTGGGTCAAACATACTGTGGACAGGGGAAGATTCAGTAAAATTAAACCAGAGCCAAAGTAGTCAACACTTTGCGCTTTCATTTTAGTGCCACTGACAACAGCAGCTCTCATCTTGCAGGAAGTGTAAGATGCTTAAGATACAGTATGGGTGCAACCTGAACTCCTGGCTCCATCTTTATCTTGCCTGCCATGGGTGGTTTAGTGAGTCACAGGTGGCTCTCAAGCAGGTTTAAGCAGTGAGTCTGAAGGGCCTGCATGGGGTGCACACATGAGGAACTGCCTTGCTGTCTCTCCAGAGTGACAAGACAAGCTGTGGGACCACATCAAGAGGGGCCAAGAGCCACCTAATCTGCTTGGGACCAGCCTGTGAAGCAGCCCATAAAACAAGAAGCCTTCTGTACCGTCTCCTACCAATGTGGGGGCAGACATGGGGGCTACAGGCTACAAATTGCACCTGTTGCCTCCAGCTCTCTGTGTGGGAGCAAGCAAAGACACCGCCACCACACTTAGAGCAGAAAGATGAGTAAGATACTGAAGAAGATGTGCTGTAAAAGGAACAAATTGCTAATCAGTTATATCCTGCACAGAGAGACAAAGGAAAATTGTGACTTCCAGTGTCATTGTCTCCTGCTCTGAGATCTCTAAGGATCAACATCATCTCCTGTATGGACTATATGTACCTATACATGTATTTACCTAGTCTGCTTCCGCTCTAGTTCACAAGTGTGTTGACCCAGAAACCAGCCCAACTTCCCAGTAGTTAAATTTGCATTTAAGCGGTAAATAGGACCTCCTAATTTTGGGGTTTTTTTTTTGTTATTGAAACTTGAAAGCCACCTCAAGTATCACTCTTATGTCATCTTTATGCCAGAGACAGCCTTAGTACAGTCTCACTGACATCAAATTGCACCAGAAACAATCACAGCCCACTAAAATGTTACAACCTTTATTCTTCCTTTTGAAGAAGGAAAAACATGCCCTTAGGCAAAAAAGTTTATATAGCAGAATTCAATCCCAGACTTCAAACAGCTGAGTGGAGCTGCTGGAACAAGGGATTATAATGAAACAGCTTCAGAGCTGTGGGTGTGGTGGGCGGAGGAGCAAGGGCTGCTCAAGGGAACTCAGAGCCTAATGTTTCATGTGACGTTGTTCCCAGCTTCAAAGCCATAAGCTAAATTGCAGTGCTGAAACCACCATGAAACAAAACAACTTTTAAGATATGGCATTCTATATAACCGCACTTAAGAACAGAAAATTTTAACAAATGTTTTCCTTAACCACTGTGTGGTCTGTTGGGACAGAATTTCACAGACAGCCACATAGATGGCACAGACCAAACTTCATTCTTGGATTTGGTGATTCACAGCTGCTGGCACAAAATAACATCTCACAGGCTGATTCCTAACCTATTGCTTACTCCTCTAGTCCTTCAGTATATGCAATATGCCGTATTTCCTCACGTGTCATTTTGGATACCACCCACCATTTGATGTCTGCAGCCCACCTCCTGAGTTTACTCCTCTTGGGACAGGGACACAGAAAGAGGTACTGTCAGGCAGATCTAAACTACCCCTGTCCCGGCTGGAGTAGAGAGTGCATGTGTACAGCACAGCCCCTGCAATAACAGAGTCACAGAATCACAGAACAGATGAAATGGAAGATGGAGCAGAGAAGACAGCTGAGGACAATACACTCTTAAGCCATTTCAATAGCAGGCATTGCCAAGCAGGCTACAGTGCATTTTCTGAGCTCCCTTTCCTTAGAGGTTTGCTTTTGATGGGCCAAGAGTGGAAACAGGATGTATCACTTCCAGTGCCCATGCAAAAAGTCTTTTCCAATCCCATTTAATGCCTGGCTTTGCACAGAAATCCTATCCCCTTGTACATCCATATGTTCACCATAATTAACTCTCCCACACTGGCTGGGAGCAGAATGTCACGGCACAAATGTTGATTCTGATGAGACATTATCTCCTCCTGCAGTTGCCTTGGGCTACAGGCACAAAAAAATGAGCTAGCAATGTGCTTCTGCTTCTAATACCTATGAGTCTAACCAGAAAGGATAGACAGACAGAATTTTCCAATAAAATAAGCAGTTCTGACATTCAAATATCACCATTAAATTACAAATGACTGAACAACAAATATATGTTGGGCATAAGTTTCCCAATAGTATATTTAAAATAGCAACATTCTGTGCTTTAAGTTTCCTGGCCAGGAAGAAGATACAACATTCTCTGCTTGGACAAAAAGCTGGAGCATGTGCAATGGAACTTCTAAAAATTGACTGCAATTAACGGTTACTGATGGAAAATGTTACTTTGGGGGGGG
>VZRV01010560.1:48558-114916 GCA_013398115.1 Falcunculus frontatus
GGGGGGGGTATGTATTTGTTGCCCTAAATACCAAGTGGCTGATATATTTGTTAGAAAACTAGTTCTCTGTTCACTCCAGAATGAATGCCCAGCAATGGAACCTGGGTTGTACGATGGGTCCGGCCCAGCCACAACACAACCCTTGCGCAACCACACATGTACAGCAGCCAAGTTCCTGCTATGAAGAGAAGATATTTCAAATAAGGACTACAGATTGATAGTTTCAGACAAAAGCTAGATCAAGCAGAACAGCCTCAAAATCAACAGCCCTTCTCATTATGGTTTTGATCAGTCAAAATCAAAGTGCTCTGTTCTTTTCTGGTTTGGGGGTTAAAATCCAGCATTATGAAAACCAATACATAAAGAGGGAGGTCGGCCCTCTGTTGCTCCCTTTGAAAAAACCTCCTGCTGACTCCAGTGGCAGCTGGATCAGTTACGTTTTTAAATACATAAAAGAGATCATTCACCCTGACTGAAAATCCTAGGGATGGTGGCTTCTGGTTTTATTCTTACTATCAGCAATTTGGCTTACAGCTGCCTCCAAAGCACTACTTTGAATATTTTATGCAGACAAGAAACAAAAAAATATGATGGAGTAGAAGCAGAACTCAAGATTTTAATGAGCCAGATATGAACGTCTGAGGCAGCGCAATGGAAACGATAGAAACTGAGTCACTGAACATATGGTGCGTCATATTTCAAAATAATTCATTTGGAGCATCTCTGAATGAATCAGTTATTTTGTAAATAATAATACAACCTCTTTAGTACATGATCAGAGCTGTGAGCAACTCAGCACCTCTGCATTTTCTCTATTATCTCCTCAGTTTATACTAGGCAGAGTGGAGATGATGCAATCAGTTTTCAAGAAACAAACTCTATTTGGAAAAATCACATGAGAAGAATAGCAAGTTAACAGGCTGTTTGCCAGCTCAGAATCCAAAACACGCAACCTACTGGTTCATTTCTGTTCTAATGGAAATCCATTTATAAATATTTATTTTCACATCCCAAGTTGGAGTACAAAAACCCTGTCCTGGACATTAGATCCAAAATCTTGACTCCTCTGTTGTCACAGCCAGACTGTAGGCTTTATAATTTCCACAGACTGCTGCTTTCACTGTGCTTGAACCACAGAGCTACCAGATAAACAGGCTGAGATAGACCCCTCTGCAGATGACCTTGGTGGCAAGCAGGGAAGGCCTTATCTCTCTTTACAGGGCTTTTCACAGTTCTAACTCTTACTGCCAAAAGCCCCTATGCCATTACGGTACAGTGTCCCTGCGGCCCCAACCCTCTGCTCTCTCCCCAGGCAGCTCTTTCCATTTCTGATTCACCTCACCATCTTCCCCCTCTCATCTTGCTCAGTTTCTCACTCTCACTCCCCGGGTACCCTCCAACACCTTCCTACTCACACTCCTTCCCTCCACTCCTCCTTGCACACACGAGCATCCTGCAGCCGTGCTTTGCCCCCTACTTTAATGGTGAACTGAATCCTTAATGCCACCACCATGGTCTTTTTTCAGTCAAACTTTCTGCCCATTGCCCCACCCCGGAAGAAAGGGCCTCACCTAGGTTTCAGGGTTGGCTCAAAAGTGGAATGCTTGATCCCAAGTGCTACCTTAACAATCCAGACCTGATTACCCTCTATTTAGTTTCCTGGAGATGAACACTTTGACAAAAGACCTTTACAAGCTGCCATCATTCATGTTTTTTCATTAGAGGGATGAGAGAAACAAAATGAGAAATTCCGACTTCACTCAGCCCTAAATTTTGGTGGGCCAGGTGAAGATGAAGCTTAGCCATGTCCTTTTTTTTTTTTTTTTGTAACAAAACGCATCTTTCTGCTTCAGTTTTTAGTATTGTGTTCCTGTCTTTATCTTTGCTCTATTCTTTTAGAAAATATGTCATAAAAGCCAGATCAGATTTAAGTACATTTGTGGCTGCTGGTAAAAAAAAATACAGGGTTTTATTCATTACTACTAAGATTTTTGTCAGAAATAAGCAGCCCCTTTGTGAAAAAAACCTGGACCAAATGCTGGCACAAGCATTAAGTTAAAGTAACAATTCACGTTTTTTACTAACCTATTTGGAGCAATATTAGTGATAGATGCTTACAACACAGAGCAATTACAGAGTGATCTCTCCTGCTTTGGCCTAATCTGAAGTCTCTAAATACAGGAAGATCCCTTTCGGGGCTCCTAATCACCAGAAACACTTCTGCAAATAGGAATTTGATAAACCAACTATTTAACAGATTACGAAAATCGAGGGCACTCTGGGCAGCCTTTGCAGGATGCACTTTCTAAGTACCTCTACTGGTGGTACCAAACTAGGAAACTCGGGCATAGTGGTACAGTAGGAGCTGACATAGCTGGAAACCACTCTTACAAGGTGATGGGAGCCACTGAAAAGGCACCACTTAAAGGTGAGCTCATTAATTAAAAAAAAAAAAAAAAGCAAACAAACAAAAAAATTGACAAAACAAAATGTTTTCAAGCTTTGGCAACTTATTATAGCTGGAAAACATTTGCCTTTTTTTTTTTCTGTCCCAAATAATGATCAGCTGTGGGGGGTAATGATTATAAGTATCTTCATTTTCCAAAATGAGCCTTTTTTTCCTCAGGACTATAAATTATAAGTGCAAGACAGAGAAAATTAACTCTCATTCCAAAAACAAAGGCTTTGTCCATTTGAAGGAAAAGTTCAGGGGAACAGTTGAATTCAATAAAGAAATAATAGTGTTAGAAAGTTATCCTTTTTCTTAAAACAAATCTCATGGAAAACCTGGCATTTAAAATACAACAGTGGAAAAAAAATAAGATGAGCAAAGGCTGAAGAGACATGAAAAGAGCTATCAGGTTTCTCTAATATGTGCTCTCATATGAAGGCGTTTTTTAACAACCACTTCTCATTTTTGACTTGCATGTGCAAATCTTAGAAACATATTAGGGTTTTGTAGATCACTTCTGAATGGAGTATTGACTAATCTATAACGGTAAAACTGATAAGTTTGTTTATAAAGTCATCATGTCTGGGTACTCTGGGTTCCAGGCTAAGGTCTTCTGTACTGATTAGATCACTGTGCCATGATGCAGTTTTCTTCATGTCTGCATCATTGGCCAAAATACTGTCTTTATTTATAGCTCAGTTGGTTAAATGCCAAAGTTGTGTGTTCAACCCCTGTATGGGCCATTCACTTAACAGTTGGACTTGGATAGTCCCTGTGAGTCTCTTTCAATGCAGACTATTCTGTGATTCTGAGACTCCTGGTTAGGTAAATCTTTGAAGTTTTAAGCCTGCAGCTATGTAATTTCCAGCATCAATTTGCTAAACCATGTATGCTACAGGTCTTCTAAAGCCTGTACTTTTCATTCACTAAAAACACAGTCTCTCTGACCAGAAAAGTATGGGTTTTTAAATTCCAAGACTACATTTTTCAGGAGATATTATCAGGAATGTATAAATAACTTTTCCCCCCTAAAATTTATTCATGGAAATTTGATAGCAACATCTTTATTCAAAGTTTATCATTGTGATTTGCTAGTATTTTGCAATTAAAACGCCCAGTAAGAAATTATTTAATCTTCTGAATTTGAAAATATTCTTCTTTAATTGAGAGTTTGTTTGCATTTTAAAGAAAAAAATTGCTACAGTTTTAGCTGTCTCCTCTGAACTGCTACTGTTTTGCAGGACATGATCTGCTAGGCCCTAATTTGTTGTCCCATTTTCTTCAGAGAAATAAGGCCTGTTATTTGAGAGAACTACCCAGGTTTGCCTCAGTGCTTACTAGCCATCTTTAACCACGTTTACTGGTAGTTTCACCATAAATCGTTACTAAGGGTAAATTTAAAATACATAGTTTTAATGCACAACTGGTACAGAGGCACTAGAGATTCCCCAGATGCCAAAGAAGGGGACACTGTGTCTTCGGTTCTCGGAATAATCTGTGTGTTGGAGGACATGCCACCAGACACCATTTTTATGGAGACTGGCAGGGTCTTAGGTTTGCTCCTAGCTGGTTTGAGAAAGCAAATCCGTTCCCTGGAGGAGATTTTGGGGATGAACATTAGAGGATAAGCCAGTGATATTACCCTCATGCACCCAGGGCAGTAGACACATAGAAGGCTGGGCTCAGCAAGGGCTCCCCTGTTACTTCTTACTGAGAAAACTTCATATTCATTTCACATGCAGTTTATACATGGAGACTTTAATCAAAACTACCACACAGATAAAGACTGAGAGGGAGCAACTATTGAAAAATATTTGTAGCCGTGAAGTAAAAGTTTTTGTACAAAGAAGACTATTTCTATGTTTTGCAGATCAAATTATAACAAAATCTATCACCAACCACCATGACTTTTTGCTTCCCACAAGACATTAAATATTATAGGGCTTAAGTGACCACATAGAGTTAGTCTGCTTTTGTAAGATGTGGTGTTACCCACAAATTATGAGACACACAGTAGAGATTATAAATAGTATTTCCTGGTAGTCAGTAGAAATACATCAGTTATCATTCTGATTTCTTGAAAGAGGAAACAGATGAAAGCTCCCTAGTTCAAAATTTTTTATGAAATCAATTTATTTGAAAACTACACATCTTATTGAGCAAAAGCATAAAGAAGAAAATTTGGTACAGTCCTCATTATCATCAGTCAAATGGAGATGTCTTTTGCTCTTTGCTGTAGTATAAATACTGAAGAGATGGATAATCACAGCTGTGAAGCACTGGGTATACTAGCATATGTATGGATATTAATGCAAAGAGAAAAAAAATTTATTTCAGTTCTCATTTTCTATGTATTATGAGAGACACACTAGGATGCAATATAGAAAAATAGTATATAGAGAGCACTGTATATGGAAGGTACTCATCTCCTTTACAGGAGCTACAGAGAAACAGATACTCTGTCTGCTCAAATCAGTGTGAGTTTGTTTTTTAAAAGTATTTAAAAAGAACAAGATGAACCAAACAAGACAAGGTAATTGGCCTGCACAGTCAAGAGGTGTGGAGTTTCTCTGTGTTGGGTGACATTTATTCTGCCTACAGTCACCTAAGACGTAATTGTCCAAGCTTGACAGGCTTTCCAAGGTTTCCTGCAGTTAGAGAAATGGGATGTGAATCTCCAAAGGCCTGTTCAGTCCATGTATTTTAAGAGGAACTAATTAACTTACCACACTAGCTTTGTGTATTGGCAGCCAAGGGAGTGTTCACATGATCTGCATAGCTAAAAGCTTTACCTTCACCTGGTCTCGCTTGTTGTGCCTTCATCTCTGTGAGACCCTTGCCACTTTCTTCCTCCAGGATCACAGGGAACACACGTCCTTCTCGAATCCCTAAACACTTCCAGGTATTGTTTTACATGGTGCCGGTTCACTCGGGGATGCTGTGTACACAATACGTGTGCTATATAAACATCTTCCAGCTCTAAAATCTACACGGAATGGCTTTCAGAGGCTTTGGATCCTGTGCCACACCTGCAGCAATGGAGAGACACCCCTTGGCTTCATCCATTGGAGAACAAGCCCGGACGAGAAGGAAATCCTGAGGGTTTTCCTGCACCCTAATAAAGGGGAACATCTGGCCTGTAAAAGTATGCATTGTTTTTTTCTAACTGCTTCACCATGTTTTTTTAAATTATCAGGGTTATAGGGGCACTTCAAAAAACTTTTGCACCTGCCCATCATAATCCTTCTAAGTGCATTACCTCACGTTCCAGGGATTAGAGGAATACATACGATTTAGGGAAGCTTGAAAGTTTGAGTAACTTCAAAGTGACAGAATCCTTTCCTTTTGCAGAGAAAAACTATTGATTCTGTAAGGGGGGAAAACACAAAACATTAAGACAAGCAATCATGGTTTAAAAACTAAGTTCTCCTTTTAAAAGTTCAAAATGCGAATGCGATTATTCAACGTCATCTTTAAATAGGATCTTAATGTATCCCAAAACAGATGGTTCACTGTTAATGTTTCCTGTACCTAAAATGATTTATTCAGTATCACAAAAACAACAACTTTCAACAGCTGCTGAAAATAAATACTAATTATAGCAGGAAGACATAACCACTCACTATGCCCCAAAATCATTAATAAGTCAGCATGCATATTCAGAGATGACAGCAACAGTCACAATAAATGGTACCATGTTTTGTGTGTGTGTTTTTAACTAAACAGACTTTGCCATCTGTGGCTAATTATTCTGGGATCATTGCCATTATTTTATCCAAGATTTGCTATCCAGTTTTAATAAATTAATGAGGTGTTAGAAAAATCCTTATGTGAATGGAAAGAATGCATCACTACTGTTTATATGGCAGTCCCAAATATCAGCTGCTCTTCCTCTCTTTAGAAGACATCATAAATGACCACTAGCACACCATGTGCTTAATTACCTTACTAACCCTCCTCTAGAAAACGATGCATGCTTATGCTCCCTATTTCAGCTTTCTCAGACAGACTGCTCCAACTTAAGTCCTCAATACTGGATGTCTGTTACAGTCTTTCTAGAATTTTGCAATAAAACCAGCTATTTTTGTTTGAGAAGAGAGGTCAGAGTAAAAGAAATCACTCAAAATTGGTGAATCCTTCTTAGAAGACACCTAGGATCAGAGCCACACACGAGACAGAGATAAAGAAGAGAGGATGAACCTTAGCTATTTAGAATGTTTTTGCAGTTCACACAAAAATCGGTCCAGACTGGAGCAGCTAACACACCAGAGGCTTGCTGATACGCTGTGGCTGCTCAGAGCTCCAGCTGCAGCCCCAGGAGCAGCTGACCCCTCTGCTGCCTTCAGCAAGGCTGGGACAGGGCACTGTCAGGTCTGGCTGGGGAATTGGGCTCTCAGGCATCAGGCAGAGGTGGTAGTCACCAGTAGATCACCTTGCTGATCCTCACATGAACTGGAAGAAGCAAGATTTGGACCAGCCAATTAGAGAGGAACCCATCAGATGAAAGACAGGGGACCTGACCAGGACAAGGATTTTGCCCTGCTTTGCCAGGGCATTTCCATGTCTGGCTTGTTAGACATCCCAAAAAGAAATGTAAATAAGGCTGATCCTAGAAAAAGGAGCTTCATCGGGTCTTCAGCTTCAGTAAGGATTCAAAGCAGCTGGGCTCTCGGTATTAGAGAAGGCTGAGTGTCTGGGCCAAAAGTGGGGTATGTTGTCTTGTAATTAAAGGTGATGATTTTGTACTGCATATGCTAAATTGGGCTGCTCAAAACACTGCTCAGTTTGACATACTTTACAACGTAAATATTTAACCTTGCAACCTAGGTATTTCTTAATATCTCCTTTTTACATAGTTTTTGTGTCAGCGCACTATTATGTATAGATAAAATGGAAAATACATCAATCTACTACTATCTAAGTACTTATAACTGATGTCAACAGCATTGCCTGGGGAATGGATGATGGATAACAGAGTTGGCCCAAGGAGGAGCTGGGAATTATTAGCAAAGCATTAATTACTTGAGAAATACTGTGGAATGAGGTTGTAATTTCTTTAGCAGGGATGGCTGTGAAATTTAACTTTGAGGGTCTGATTGTAGTCTGTAAAGCATGGACTTGAGAGAGAGAGAGAGAGAGAAAGAATGAGTCCTGCTTCTAAGCTTGGTGCTATGAGAGCACAGAGGTCTCCCACTATTAAGCAAAGCAGCAGAAGGAATTAGACTTTCTTGTTCAAAAATTATTAGTGTGTCATTCAGTCAGATCACCCTTGAGCAGAACTGAACATCTCCACTGAAGCAGCAGTTTTTCTCAGGCTGGCTCTATTTTGTGTAATCCCCTGCATGTATTCAATTAATACCAGCTGTCAGACATTTTTCAATGTGTTCTGCTCTCTACTTGCTCTTTTTATGCTTGATCCTAAACATTGTGCCAGCTAGGGTATTGCTTACATCAAATATTTTTGGTTTGTGCCTTAAATTAGTCTGAGGCAAACCGTGTCAAACCAATACATTGTTCCACGTCATGGGGTTGAGTTGTATAATCTGATTGAGAAAACAATAGTCCTTTTTTTCAAGTTAGCAGTAGAGAGCAATTAACCCAAACTCTTGGATTGTCTTAATGACTCATTGTTGTAACAGGAATAAATGCCATATACGTGCTCTCTTTGGAATTATGTATATTTTATACAGTGCTCACAATGATCCTATCCAGACCTGTATGCTGTAACAACACTTTCCAGAATGTCAGGACTAGAAGTTTGCTTATACACACATGCATATACCCACACATGCATACACACGCAGAGGAAACAGTTATTTCACTATAATTCCTAGATTTCTAGCAGTTCTATACACAGCAGGATTTAGAGCAAAATAAGAACAAGTAAATAATAATAATTTTAAAAATCTTTTAAATGTTGATAAAGCTGGGTGGAAAGGATACACAATGCCTGAGAATCTTTGCAAATGTGTTCCTTGTGGGCGAAGCCTGGATGTTGCCATTGTCAAACAGGGCTTTATCCCTGCAGCTGAAGGATCCAGGTACTACCTGAGACAGGTGGAGGTTATGCAGCCAGGGGAGGTACATAACACCTGCTCCCCCTCTCCCCTCCAATGTGAGCATAAATTCCAATGTTTCTTTCTGAAACAAAGCACTGCACATAGCTAAGTCAATCTTTTAGTCTGTGGATAAAAGCAAAAAGAATATATCTTGAATAAGAGGAAATGTAACAATTTTATCTGAGGCTTTGATAGCCTTTACCTCAGAGACCACCACACAACCTTATGACACCTGCCCAAGGCTGTGATGAAGCCTTTCTGCCACAGGCACCAACAATAGTGCTTTTCTTGCATACCACTGTAAGGGCAGGTTGCGATCTTCCCTGGCTCACATCACTGCAGAAAAGAAGTGCTGTTCAAAATTAAAGCTTCACATGAGCCCCCATGCCCGCAGAGCGCAGCAGCTGAGTCCCTGGGCCTGACTGAGTCCTGTACAAGCAGCAGAAGGACCTCTCTCGTAGCAAGCTTATGTCCTCTCCATTTCTTACACACAGCAGAAACCCCAGGCAGCTTCAGTGATGCGTTCTGCTACTGCAGCAGCAGGTAACTCTTTCTATGGCAAATCTGACAGCCTTCTGTGACGCTATGGCAGGATGGGTCAATGAAGGGAGAGCAGTGGACGTTGACTTCAGCAAGGCTTTGACACTGTCTCCCATAACATGCTTAGAAGTAAGCTAAGGATATGTGGTTTAGATGACTGGACAGTGAGGCGGATAAAGGACTGGCTGAATAGCAGAGCTCAGAGGGTCATGTTCAGTGGAGTAGAATCCAATTGAAGGCCTGTAGTCAGTGGTGTTCCCCAGAGATAATACTGGGTCCAGCCCTTATTCAACCTGTTTATCAATGGCCTGGACAAAGGGATACCCTCAGCAAATTGGCTGATGATATGAAATTGGGTGGAGTGGCTGATACACCTGAAGGCTCTACTGCTTTTCAGTTGGACCTTGATAGGCTGGAGAATTGGGATAGAGAGAAACGTAATGAGGTTCAACAAGGTCAAGTGCAGGGTCCTGCCCCTGGGGAAGAACGACCTCAAGTACCAGCACAGGCTGGGGCTGCCTGGCTAAAGAGCGGCTCTGAAGAGAAGGACCAGGAAGTTTTGGGTGACGTCCAAAGTTGGGTGACAAACTGACAATGATCAGGCATGTGTCCTCATGGCCTGGAGGCCCAGAGGGATCCTGGGTTGCGTCAGGAAGAGTGTGGCCAGCTGGTCAAGGGAGCTGATCCTTCCACTTTTACTTGGCCCTGGCAAGGCCACATCTGGAGTGCTGTGTCCAGTTCCCGGCTCCTCAGTACAAGAAAGGACTGGAGAGGGTCCAGTAAAGGGCCACAAAGGTGATGAGAGCTCTGCAGCATCTCTCGTATGAGAAGAGACTGAGGGAGGTGAGCCTGTTCAGAGGAGACTGAGAGGGGACCTCATTGATGTGTATGAATATCTCAGAGGCAGGTGCCAAGCAGATGGTGACAGACTTTTTCGGTTGTGCCCAGCGACAGGACAAGAAGCAATGGCCATGAACTAAAACACAAGTTCCACCTCAATGCAAGAAAGAACTTCTTTACATTGAGGGTGGCACTGGAATAGGCTGCCCGGGGAGGTTGTGGAGTCTCCCTCTCTGGAGACATTCAACACCCACCTGGATGTGTTCCTGTATCACCAGTTCTAGGTGACTCCACCTTGGCACGGGGGTTGGATAGGATGATCTCCTGATGTCCCTTCCAACCCTAACTATTCTGTGATCCTGTAATTCTTTAAATCAAGACCACAGAGACTTTCCTTCAAGTGTGATCATACTCAAATGGAATTAAAAAATAGAATATATTTTAGTTCACATCCTATTTGAACTAGGTAAAGCTTAATTCCTTTTAGAGGGATGTCAAAAACCACATGTTTTCCATGTAACTTCACCATCCTCCAGAGCAACTCAGAGTTAAAGTGAAGGAAAATATTTACATACTCCAAAGGCTGCGTAAGTGTATTACTCAAGGCTGAACGTCTATAAATTAACATGAAGCATGAACAAATACTGAACTCTGAGAAACTATTACTGGACCAAGCTAACGCATAGTAAAGCAGTTTACTGGCACGAGTCAGCACATATCCAACATGCTCTCACATGAACAAAGGAAGGAGTCATGTATCAATAATTTCATAGTTAGTCAAAGTACCTGGAAAGAAAGAGAAAAGACAAAGAGGAAACAATGTTTTAGGAGTAAATATGCATGGTGATAATTTGTGAACTTTTGAGGGTTATGATGAGTGTGACATTTTAGTAGCAATTCAACAATTGGGTATGTTTAGCTACATAAGTCAGAAAATCTCTAATACTACAGGGCTGAATAGATATGACCTAAAACAAATTGCAATCAGAAGTAAAATAGTGATTAAGGAGAATGCTAAAATTTTAGGCAGCAAAGAGAAGATGGGACTAAGGGTATGAAAATTCAAATTACCTCAAATAAAGTGGAAGCAGAACTAAATGATTTTGTGCATTCTTGATTGAAGCAAACAATTGACTGAAGCAAACTGAATCACAAAACTTTTAAAGGTTCCTCTTTATGAAATCTTGGCTTTGATAGCAAATATTTTCTATAAACTCCTTGAGTCAGTGAAGGCGCAATATGAGTGGATAATAGAAAAAGACATCCATATTCAAAGAAGAGGGAGACAAAGTGAACTAGGAAAAACAACCTATATTAGGCAAACCTCAATGGCATTTAAGGTTTTAGAGCTAATTAGGAAAAGAAGCCTAAGGAAAGACGGAGTGAAAGAGAAATTGCAAAATACAAGTGTATCAAAGGCAAAGCCAGGCTGAAGTATTATTTTTCCTCAGGAAGAAAACTAAAAGCTTCTTTAAAAGCAAGCAAAGGAAACAAACTTTCATAAACACCAGCTGAAAACTTGTGTAAGACTACATGCTCAGTTGGAGGAGGGATTATTGCAAGAACTCTTCAGGTGCGCAGGCAGCTTCAGGAGAGCTGACTGTAAGCTGGGATGTAAGGAGAACCGTCACCCTGGAGGGACTGTCCCCTCGTTCATGTCTTGGGGCATCCATGTTATTTCATAGTGTCTTTGATGACCTTGGGATAAAGCACGTAAGTAGGACTCCACTGGTTAGACCAATACAAACCCAAGGAATAGGAGAAAAGCAACAGGATACACTGCAAGAAGCAGGAGGTCTCACAGTCTGATTAACAAAAACTGACCCTTCTCCAGCTCAGCATTTCCTTGACCTCACAGCCTTAAGGATGCCTTCCTGTTTTGTGAAGCATGAAAATATCTGGAATCAAGGAGGATGGGTGTACACTAACCAAACACGGGAAGAGACGAGATGATTTGAAAAACATCAGCACCGTTTTGCAAAGGCATGTGCTCCTCTGCAAACCTCTCTGAGCTGTCGGGACAGATATGCAAGTGTGTGGAGGTCTGTGTATGATTGTCAGATAATCTCTCTGCGTTTCTAACACTATCAGCAAGGTCATCCACCAAGGATTTCTAGACAGGTGACAGGCAGCCTTCCCCAAGGGTCTCCTCTGGCATTTGTGGCATACAAGTTTAGATCACCAATGTGGTGGTATTGCTGATGTTTATTTTTCAGGATAGTTGAAAAGGGCAATCTTCAAGAATTTCAAGAGAACCTCATGAGACTGAATGACTAGATAATAACACAGCTGAAATTCAGGATACATAATAATAAAGTCAGTCTCGAGGGAGAAAAAAAGTATCTTAATTTCAAATGTAAGATGATGTTTTCCAAGCTGACCGTTATCGCTAGAGTAAAATTTTGAGATTATGATAAATAGTTACATAAATACATCAATTTAGTGCTCAGTAGAAGTCAAAAGAGCAAACTAAATAACAAGAATTCTTGGAAAAGGAACAGAGACCAAAATCAAGATCATTATGTCCCTGTATAAATCCAGGTTTATCCATAAATTGAATACTCTTTGTAATTCCATTACGCTCATCTTCAGCAGCACATAATAGGATCGGGAGGGGTTCAGAGAAGGGACACCAAGATGTTCAAAGGTGTGGATTGTTTCCCACTAAGAAACAAAAATTTTGGTTTTTATTGTTTCAGAGTCCTAAGTCTGAAAAAGAAACAACTGAGGAAGACAATGATAGAGGTCCACAAAACAATGACACCCTGCAGGGACAGAGGCACTGCACCTGGCAGGCAACTCAGAAAAGGCATTTGGGGCTGGCTGTCCAGGAAGGGCATTGTAGCATCAATCATAAAAGAAGCAATTTGGCCATCCAAGGTCTGCAGGGAGAGATAATGCCTCATTGAATCAAACGCTATACTCGGGGAAGAGATGACAAATTCCTGGGTATGCCCATCCTTCAGGTTATTTGGCATCTACCAGACTATACATCTGGTAAGAAAATGTCTATTTCAAGGCCAGTATTGAAATGTCTTAAACCTTTCTCTTTTTCTAATGACTTGATTGCTATTTTGTTCACAGAGCGCAGTAAACATCAGTTGTTTTACTGTCCTCACAGTGTCCGTGTGCTGGCTGAAGCCCACGTGATTTAGCTGAAGTGGGAATGGGAGCACACAGAAAGGATCCCCCCGCACACCCTTCTCCAGCTCATTGCATAGGGAACTGGAGCCTGTGGCTCAACATTATATACCTCTGCAGCACCTACATTAACATGAACACTAGCCAGTGCAGGAAAACCTTAGTTGCTTCTGAGTCTTGGTTCTTTACTTAGAGATTGTTTTTAATGAAAAATAAAACAATCCAAACAGGAAGAGTGCTTCCCGCTGTAACAGGAGAGTTTAACAGGGTGAAGATAGCAGGGCAGCTGTACATTCTCTTTTCTTCTTATTGGCAAGACATACATGTAAGTGATACTATTCAGCAGCATCTCTGTATCTGCTCATGCCACTGTGTTACAGGCTGATAAGGAAGGAATGCAGGAATCTAGGAAACTACTGTAGCTGAGCTCTCATCTGAGCTGCATGCTATGATGATATCTTCTCTGATTTACAGTCCAGAGCATTCAATTCTAATACACAATCAGGAAGCAGTCTGCATTTTCCGTCCTCTGTAGTATTTCGGTGGATCAAGAGCTTTTTATCTTACAATGTCTCCTCCAGCATGCCTGGAAAAGAAATCTTTAAAATTACAGAATGATAGAGTATCTGTTAAATGCAAGGCTACTGAGTACAAGTTATTTGTCCTCGTGCTTATTATTCTGTTACTGGAAGTTAAATATGTTTGCCATGCACTGTTACCTCAGTGACCTAAAGAGCACGTCAGTAGAGCTCTACCCACGTTGCCATCACCTGTGATCTCCCTGGAAGTCTCTTTCAGAAACAGCAGCAGCAGCAAGACAAGGAAACAAGAACAACCCAATAGAATTAGTGGAGCTGCCAGAATGCACACCAGGGGCAGAGTCACTAAAATGCTGGAGAATTAGTTTCAGTCTGGAAATTATCTGTGACCTAAATGCCTTTTATAGATTACCAATCCTAATGACGTTTTGCCTAATGGCACATTAAAAGCAGTTTTCCATCATTTGTAATTAATAGTTGAAAGTGAACAAACACCCAAACGTCTGATAGCATAGCCTCAATTCTGTAAACCACGGTAAGCGTTTAATTTTATTCACACAAGTAGCTCTTTTAACTTCGTACACACAAAATTCCAGGAAAACGACTACATTCATCTGCACTCGCAAAGTAAGAGCCAAGGATCATGGCCAACCTTCTTTCCCCACAAAGCAAAACACATACTTTCTTTTTGTTCCAGAGCACTTGTGGGAGAGACTGGTTAATCTCTTTGTTGTGAGGTCACGGTGGGAGAGTGGGAGTTGGGAGGGGAATGTGTGAAAGAAGGAGAAAAACAATAAAGTAAACATTTCACAACAATCTCCAATAAAAGTCACCACAAGACATGCCAGCACTGCCAGATGGATTGGATAAATATGAATTTCAACAGATTTTCCTCAGAGATGCTCTCCTAGCTTGAAAAGCGACACTGTGAGTTGATTGTTTATGGTTTGGATTTATTGCATTTCAGCAGCTTCAGCCTAGATATGTTCCATTAAACAGAAAGAACACAAAACAAACAAAATCCCTTTCTTAACAAAAAATTACTTCCCAGAAGAATTAGAATGACAGAAGATTCAAATTTGTCATATTCTGCCTTAGAACTCTCCCCGAAGTTTTATTACTTTTCTTCCTTTCACATGCTCATTTGAAATCTAGTGTTGTTCTATGAGGTTAAGCAGCTGCTGTACACAATTGCAAGGATGACTGCCTGTAAGGTGCCTTGGTTTCTGCACATTTTGTACACAAGCAGCTGTACAGCATTGGCCCAAGAGATATGAAACTTCAGGCAAGTAAAGAGTGCATGGAAGTTAAGTATCACACACATATCTGGGGATTTAGCAGCTGCATGCCTGGTCAGGGCTTTTTGGAACCACAGCCCAGCAGATGAAAGCATACACACACTGAAGTATTACCTGAACCAGAATCAACCACAATAAGTTTCTGAGAGCAGATATTTAGTAGCTGCTTGTGAAGAGCTGAGGTGTTCTTCAGACCTGCAAGCTTTTATTCTGGGCTCTTACCACTAATTAAATATGTCAAAACTAGGTCCTTTCAGTAGAACAAATAGAAACACAGGCTTATAAAACAAGCCACAGGCCTATTGCTTTAGATGTTATTAGTGAAGGGGCATAGTTTGGCAGCCTGTGAAAGCATTTCATTAAAATACCCAATGCAAGTTGAATGCTGGGCTGCATACGGTTACTGGCCTCTGCTCAGTCGAAACTGTTTTGCCACCAATTACTCTGGCAAAGGAACATTGGCAACAACGAAGTCCTCAGATAGCTCTGAAAGTAGTCTCCTGCCTCTTCAGCTCCAGCTGCAAGTGCACCATGGGATTCTCATGGGTCCTTCTGCCCCTTGCAGGAGGAGATTTTAGCCGAGCATCAGGGCCAAGTCTTTATCATCTGCCATCTGCCATCTGCCCTGGACCGGAGGCTCCCGCACAGTGTTTTCCACCTCCGCTCTGTGTTTCCATTCTGTTTGTGCCTTTCACATACAAAAGAGATAAGCAAGAGCCTTGCTGTGAAAAGCTGAAGGCAGCCCAGCCCCACAATTTCAGCACAACCAGAATTACAGCCCCCAGACCTCCACCTGCACAGTGTCCTTCCAGATCACACTAAACTGCAGCAGAAAACTATTATTAAGACTGAAAAACCAGTATGTGAAAGGTAGAGAACGCCAGAATTAGAGTTGCATTCACAGTATAGTTGGGACACAAATGTTTTTACCCAGCCAAGACAAGTCTGCTGCTTTGGAATTGGTTCACAGCTTGATTTCAGGGTAAAAGCTGGTATTCTGAAAATTGCTATTGCCTTATTATTTGTTTCATTTTAATATTTTCAAAACATTCTGTTCTAACTTCACCGTTTTCGTTTTATGAATTTTTTTCATAAAAAGTAGTTTAGGGAAACAAATTGATTTGTATTTGAAAAAAAAGAAAACAAAACCAAAAACCCAGATATAAGTTTTGTCTCTAAATGAAAATAAAAAAGAAATGGGACAACTGTGAGCAATTTTTGAAATTTTTACCCTGAACCGTCTGATTGGAAGATGCTGTAAACTAGCCCTTTCCCTACAAACATTTTTGCTCAATCAGTATTTCTGGTTCTCCCTGTGGATTATATTATTTACTGCCCACTATTCAAACCACACTCAGACAACATAATTGTGTTGTTACTCTGCCACTGAACTTTGTCGTGGTGTTCCTCATCCGCACTGCCCCTTCCCAGGCTCCTTAGGAGTAT
The DNA here is from genome assembly GCA_013398115.1 of Falcunculus frontatus. Classification (NCBI taxonomy): domain Eukaryota; kingdom Metazoa; phylum Chordata; class Aves; order Passeriformes; genus Falcunculus; species Falcunculus frontatus. The sequence goes on from VZRV01010560.1 coordinate 64,874, forward strand.
CCTGGACCTTTCTGAATGACCTTGCCCAGCTGTGACCTCCCCTTTTCCACCACAGTCAACATATTCTTGCCCCAGTTACATCTTTGACACCATTTCACAGCCACTGCTTCACTTCTTTCTGCTCATTATAAAGGTATTTTTATTTCCCAAGCCAAGCTAACCATCACTCACTGGAAGTCCACAGAGACAGAGGCTGGGATGGAAAAACAGAAACCTGGAGAAGTGGACCTGTCCCCAGCCACTCAAACCTCTTCCCATCCAACATTCCCTGCCTGTAACATTCAGGTAGTCATGGACAAAGTCTTCTACATGCTCCATCAACCCTCTTCAAAAACACCTACACCAGTCAACCTGAGACAGGCTCACGATGCCCATTATTTCAGCCCATGCAGTTAAAGTCTGTCAAAGTAATAAGAAACTTAGTTAAAAAGAAATAAAAAGTCTTCTAACGGAAAGCATTAAACGGCCTTAATAAATAATGTAATTTTTTGCTGCTGAAGGAGGAGACAGGCTTTCTACAACATAAGCGTGACTCCCCTTCTTAGAGGGCATTTTCCCATATTTTGCCTCTCTTCCTACATGTGTTTATTGTGCTCCTTCCCACTCCTTTAGTCTCTCATGTTCCTTCCCATGTTTTCAGCAAAGTCTCATTGAAACAGACAAAGGCCTGACTCACTCTCCTCTTCTGTGGATAAGAACTCATTGTACCACCTCAAGAGCAAGCTCAGGTATCCAGGAAGTCATGGAAACTGATGTCAGCTCTTCTATTTATAATCAGTTCACGGTTTTTAGGAATATAAACTAACATATTTTACCCTAGGAGAATAAAAATTTCCTTCTCGTTTAAAGTGAGGATTAGAAGGAAGCTCTGCCATCTCTGGAACACAGCAGCACACACAGCGCAGCACGACTGGTGACCTGCTGCTAGCTAGGAGACAGGACTGTTTCCAGCATCTTCAAATCTTCCTATTATGTTCATTAAAAAACATCCTTAGGGGTGATAGATAAGAAAAATACCTACTCTGGGCAATTAGTTGTTATCTGATTTAATTAAAAGGCTGTGTGCTGATAACTACACGGACAATGGTAAACATCCACAGAAGTTGCTCATTCCCATACCTTTTTTCCCACCTTGGAAAGGTATTAGAAGCACATGTGAACCAAACAGTTCATCGTCTCTAAAATGGAAAAGACGTACTTTGCTCCATGAACTCAGTTAGTAATTGCATAATAACAGTGTCCAAAGAAAATCAGAAACCCTGATATAACTACCAAAAATCTGAAACTCAGAAATTAGGCTTGAAAATAATTTCCAGCGTACGGGTGTGAACTAAGGGACACCTAATAGTGACAGAAGTTATTGCGAATTTAAGAGTTCAGATACTGTACGTTAAGATGAAAAAGCTAAATCAGCATAAATAGTGTATTACAAGAAAAAATCCTTTAAGTGTTGAGACCCAGGGGGGTGCAAGCTCTAAAGCAACATTAACACTCCACCTTGAGCCCAGTATGTACCAGAACCAGGCAAAACAAGAGATGAGTGCAAGTGGCATTTGCAAAACAAGGTAACCTTTTAGAAAACAATATTTCCAATACTTCATTTTCACTACAAAGCCTGAGGCCCTAGGGATCAGTGTTGTCCTCCACGGAGGGCCAGCCTCCAGGAGAGCTGGACTTCAATCCTCAGAGAAAAGAGGCCACCACTAGTGTTCAGAAAACAGGCCATCACTAGCGCTGAGCCCTGCACGTCCTCCACCATCTGCTCCCTGTCCTGCTGAGCTCAGCACGACGGTCAGGTACAGGCACTAAGAGGCTTGAGCAGGGCCACAGCGGGTCACATCATCACCTGGAACCCCACAAAAACAGACTGTGTCAGGCAACTGAAACAGAAGTTATGGAAAATCAAAAGATGAACATGAAGTAGTCCTGATCCATTCCACTGGCTGAGAGCAAGCTCTCACCTGAGCTCTTCACAAACACAATTATCACATTTAAGAAATTACCATATGCTGTCCTTTTGCCCTCTGCCTTCCCACCACATGCTTTTCCTAATAACCCTGACTGCATAAATTGCAAAGAGCTCTGGAAAAGGGAAGCATATAAAAAATAGTTAAACTGTCTTTGATTTGTTTGATTTTAACTACTTCATTGCATAATATTAAAAAGCCTAACTCTGAGTCCATTAGCTTAAAACAGCAGAAAACAAACAAGTGATGAGCTTTGTCAGGATAAGATGCAGGAAAGCCCATTTTATTTCCATCAACCATGCAATTTCCAAACAACATGCTATTTGTGTGCAGTTGGTATGCTTCCTTCTGGCTCAGTTGGTTTCAGATACATCGGTGATTTATGAGATGCTACACTGACAGGTCATGCTAACATGAAAGCATTTGGAACAGCTGCAGAACCAACAACCTCTTTTCTGAAGAAAAAAAAGTTCAGCAGGAACTGCATGTAAACAGACTGTCTGAAAGCCAGGGAGACGTTTTAAAAGATGGGTCAAGCAACATCTCACACTCACCAGAAGACAGAATTTTACTTTTCTCAGAAAAAAATCAAATGGGCTGTGGGGACTTTTTTCCCCAATTTAATGTGCTGAATCAGCTCACCAAGGGATCAAGGACCCCTGAGCCCATTCAAGGGACACTAGAGCATGGAGGACCATATAGCCAGCAGGCAACTACTCCAGAAGTAAAACCCTTTCCTGATACAAGTGATCTGGTAGATGTGGTCTGCCAGTGCCATGAAATTACACCCCTATTTGTATCTTAAGCTCAGACTAGCAGAGAGAATTTTGGCCAGTGAATGGATGAAATATAAGGGGCTGTCTTCCAAAAAGCAATATCTGGCTGATCCAGGAGGATAGTTAATCATGCAGCTCCAGAAGTTCCCAGGCAGGAGGATCAGCACAAACCCAGGATTTTCCTGGGCAGTATTTAATGCAGGTAACTTCGCAACAACCACTGCCACAAAGCAGAGGCATACAGCAACTGGCAAAGGGTTTGCTGCTTCTCAGCAAACTGTCATTTTTGTGAAAAAATGATGAAAAGGCAGAACTAAATAGACAATAAGTTTTTGAAGGTGTCTGCAATGTGCATGATTAGCAGCACCAGATTATAAAACGTTATGGTCATTTGTAACACACTACTTAAATCAGTGCTATTTTCCTGTTTTCTGATATAGAAGACCTGGACCACAGACAATAGGAATCACAGGGCACACACAGCCATTGAATATGCACAACAGGACCTGTCTAGAAAAAATTACACTGCGAATTATCGAATTAACATAACAGAAACAAGGTCCTTTCCCAACCTCAGTGGAATTGTCTCCGTAGTTGCATGAGGTGCACTTTCCCTTCCCTAGCTCCACTTTTGCAGAAATTAGGGCTCACTGATCAGTCCTCGAGAAACATCCCAGAACAAATCATTAAACTTTTCAAATCCAAAATTATCCTTTTATAGGCATATGAGACTCGACCTTAGCTCTTCATAGTCCAAGTGTTCTTTGCAACTGAACATTTTAAGTCATGTAAAGTGCTTTTTTGGAACATTATTTTCCTTTTCACAAATGACAAGAGCATCTCTTGCTAGTGGGAGTCTGCAGCACGCACCTGTTCACTTGAACGTGCAAACTTCAAAAAATAATGTGGAAAAAAAAGACCTAATTTGAGTGCAAACTCTTCAGATTCATTCTTGCAATCCTGCAGACAGTAAACAAGCCTCAGTATAGATCAGATTTTACAAAGAATTCAATGTGGTTCTTAGAATTCACCTCCATAAATAAGAAAACTCAAGTATACAGAGTTCCCCTGCTCCCACCATCCCAGGAAGGATGACAGAGTTAAAAAAAAGATAACCTGAAGTTTCCTGTGGAGATCTGATCATTTTTATAAATGCAGTGGAGAAAAGATCCATTTCTGTGCCTCCATTCCCCAGTTTTCTGTCAACCGAGCAAGTGACAACTCTACAAGCAGGATTTTCAGCTGTTTACATCCACCCTGCGACACCTTTAGAGACCAGAGAACTTTCAGTGTGCCTGCTGTGACAACCAAACTGAAGTCCATAACTAAACAAATAGACACGCAACCAGGCAGGACTAGGGAAGGACTCACCAGCACGCATCCCTGTCTCACATCAGTTGGCCTAATGCTGTGCTTCAGATTTATTTCAGGCTCCTGTGTCCAGTTCCTGCTACCCCTTTCAATTCTATGCTCGATTTGTAAATTAGAGTATCTGTCTTCTGTACCCAAATTTACTTCAAGGAAGAAAGTAGCAGGGCAAGAAACCAACTCAAACGCAGGCATCCTAAAGGCACTATCTCCAGGATTATCTGATTTCAATTAAAAAAAAAAACCAAAACAAAGAGGAGCTATTTTGACGCACAAAGATCATTAATAATCTTTGAACTCTTTGGTTGTCCTGTGGGTTGGGACCCACAACCATATTTCAAACTCCTTTCAATCATCTTGCCCTACAAAAAGAGAGGTCATATAATACAAGACTGTCCAAAAGGGAGTAAACCAGGAGCAAAAGGCACAGAGACTGCCAGGAGCTACTACAGCTGAATTCGAGAACCCAGTTTCACAGACACTAACATATACTGACATATCCTTGCACCATTTTTGCACCTTAAAGCATCTACAAATAAGTTTCTTCCACAGACATCCCTGGTCTCTCTCCTCTTTACATGCCTCCATACTGTACTACCATTTTGCCATGTGTTCGTGCTGGCTTTCACACCAAGCAAACTATTTTAAGAACCTCAGGTCTTGATATAGTTGCAGGATGCCCAGAGTATAAAAATTAGTACCCCCTTCTAAATCCCCATAATGCTAGACACAAACATGGTAGATTTCAAAAATACCATAAAGTCAACTAAGCACAAAAAGCTGAAGTCATTTTTATGAATTTAAAACTCATCAAATCTACCCAGAAGAAAAATATAATATTTGGACTAGATCCAGCTGGGCACCCTGCCTTCCCAGCAGCCAGGAACAGAGCCATGAGTGCAAGAAGAATGGCACCGTAGTGATAATTTCTGTGGACATTGTACCTGCAGGCTTTCCTGAATTAGAGTTTGTGAATTAGAGTTTGTGTATTTGATCTACTTCCATTAATTTGCCCAAGGCCTTCTTGAACCATCTTGGCTCAGCAGTTACTTGTTTTGCTCCAATCCAGCATCAGGTTGCTTTCCTAGTGCTGTTACAGAGAACAGAGGGCAAAGCTGGATTTCCACAGCTTCACCTATATTGAGCAGAAAAAAAAAGCAGCATGGAGAAAAATATAGGAATACACAGCCAACCTGAATGTGAACCAAACCAGCAGGGTTATTTTGGCTACTCTGTTTCATGTTCTTTGAACTTTTAGGACTTACTTTGGCATCTTGCTGCTTCGCTTTCATGTGGGCAAAGAAACCTGGCAGGAGAAAAAAGAGGCAATGACTCTCACTTCACTCTGAGATTTGGTTGAGTTTTGTGGCTCCAGGTGAAACCTGAACAAAAGGAAGGGAGTCCCAAATCATGCCCTCTGTGCACTTCACACACCACCAGTAACTCTTACCCTAACCAGTCTCAAAACAGGACCATTCAGACCTGGAAATAGAGGATGAGAACTCTGCTGCTTCACTCTGTGCTTGCAGTCAGGGGGTGGGGAAGGGGAGCAATACCCATTCCCACTGCTCTGACCCTAGATTCCTGTGTTGCTACAAACTGCTCTTGTCACCTGATTTGATACCATTGCAGTTCAATGAGCATATGTTGGTAAACAACACAGCAATGGAAGGGCAGCATCCTGTTTATATTTCACTGCAGGATGATTCATTTACAGTTCTTCAGCAAGGCAGAGTCCGTAATCATGCAAAAGGTCAGCAGTTTCTGCTAGGGCTTTTGCATTTAGTCAGATACTCTTTAGGTTAAAAAAAAAGCTGGTGTTGATATAATCCTGTTGAACAATCTTCATCTTTCCTGGAAATCAAGAGTTTGACGTAGATGGAACTTCTTTAATTTAAGGTATGGAAAACTACTCCCAATGTTTCAAAGGAAGTTGATTGTCTCTGAGTACATCTAAAGTAATCTGCCTACAAACTGTACCTTCTGGTGGGCACTGGCAATGTGCCGACTCCCACAGATCTCCAAAACCAGCACTGCCAGACTTGCAAGGTGAAGGAACAAGAAATCACCCCTAGCACTAATGTCCACTGTTAAATGGGGCCGGGCAAAACTCTGTCATTGGTTAGATAAATAATTACAATAGGCAAATAATCGAAAGCACTTACACTTCTATTACAAAGCACATGGCCCTCAGGATCAGCCACTGAACATCGGCATCGAGGTATTGAACACAACATCCAGCACAGTAGGAGCTCATCCGTTTCTGATGAGCTATGATTTCTTCACACTTAACATTTGCCTGAAATCTTATCTCCCACCCCAGTCACTGAGCTGTAGCTTTCACATGCGTTATGTAACATCTTGTCATGGTGAGGCCTCCCTGTGAGAGCAACACGTGTAGGCAGTGCTTTTCCCCCGTCTCTGCAGGAACATGCTTCACAAAATCCACGCACGAGCTCCCAGATAAGTTATTGATTTAGAACTTGACACCAACTCCTAAATATAGCAAACCCTCCAAAGGTGTATCCTCTTCAAACACTAATCTTAGCTCGCCTTCAGCAGAATACACACAAGGAACAACCTTCCCCAGAGTCTGACCTTAAAATGCTGCATTATTTATATAACAATCAAATAAACATGGCCTCTGAGAAGGTTAGAGTTACTTGCTGCTTTCCAAATACTCCCTCACATACGTACTTTCAAGCCAAAGATGTCTTTAAATCAGTAACTACTTCAACAAGCCCTCGAGGAACTAGGATTTAATTATTACAGCACTAGCTCCTGATTAAGGACTTGTTTGAAAAAGAGTTCATTAGTTTTCATGCACATCTGATTGACTGTGATGGAAGGGAGTAGACAGAGAGCGAGGCACTGCTTCCCCTGCACAGAGCATCAAATACATGTCTATTAGATGCTTAGAGCATCAAATACATGTCTATTAGAAGAATTGTCACCTGCTTGTTTTCCATCTCTGCTGTACCTTAACTCCTAAAACCTCAGATCTCTCCTTTTCTTGCTGGCCGAATTACTACTAAGAGTTATGTGCAAGTCTGTCCAGATTGTAAAGATATTCACAATAAATAGTGTTTCAGGAAAGTCTGACCTGCTTCCAAAGAGTGCACAACAGGAGGGAGGGACACCAGTATGGCTGTGGAAATAACCTGCTGCCTATTTTCCCCTTTGTTCCACTGCTGTATAAAATACAGCCATCTTATAGTGACGTGAAAAGTAACACTGTACAACTGCTAATATTATATTAAGGATTGCTCAGAAAAATGTGAATATAGCTCCATTTTATGAGTAAATTTTAATAAACAGAAAGATTTATTTACAATTTTACCTGCACTGTGAAAAGGGGTTTAACTCTTTTAAAAGAGTTTTATAAGCTTTATAAGCCAGGTTTATGCAATTGAATTATCACAGCCCAGTTGACAAGATTTACACTGGAAACCAGAAGGAAGGCTGCTAAAACAACCTCACTACTTAAGCAAGACAAAGGCCACTGAAACAGGAGCTACAGGGATAATAAGTACACGGGAGTACACCGGTCAATTTACCTGGCAACGTTCCCCAGCATCAGCTGACGGTACCACAAACCCACAGCAAGGAGGGAGCCCCACATGCAGAGAGCCCAGGTGCCAGAAAAAAAGTCTCCCTCTCCTGTTCCACCACTGCACATGTGAGCAGTTACTTTGCCTTCAGTTTCCCAATACCTGCCTATAACCTCACTTTGAAGATGAAACATAACCTGGAGCCAGCTCTATTTTGATGGAGCATTCCATGAAAAAATGAGAAATGCTGTAGGAACACCAGGAAAGCTCATTTTCTTCATGCCCTAGCACAGCAGAAATGCAGAGCTAACATGTTTGTTCTCCCAGTTACTTCTGTACTTCTTCAATTTGTATAATATTCACAATTTTAGGTCAGACACTAGTGCTGCTTTCAAGCTAGAGGTACACCTTGCAGACAAAATTCTTCATGTTATTAATTCCAGGCAATTATGCCTTGAATAAATGGTTGTAAGCTGTCTGGGAACAATACCTCTTCCCTGCCCTCACTGAATAGTGTTTGACATTACCAGGTCTTTAGCTTGTTTAAACACACAAGATTTTTACCTGCTGCTGATTCCAGCCATTCGTAAGATTTTTCCCCAAACTCTAGATGTTGTTTTGTTTTGTTTTCCTAAATATCCACTTGCTTGTTTGTCCTGGAAAAAATCAGTCCTGTGTTCACAGTTAAACTTTGAAGAATCTAGAGGAATCTAAGAGACAACCACCTTTTTCTCCACGATCTCAAAGTGATCACATTGGCAGCTGGTACCACTCTGCTGGACATGGGTTACACAGTTCTTCCCAAGGGCTGCTTCCCTCCCTCTCCTCCTCCCTAAGGATCACTTCTCACACTCCTGACAACACAGAACTATTGGATACCTTGACTCAGGAGAGCAGCTTCACGTGCAAAAGGACACCCTCTGAGGTGGTCAAATGCCGGGTATTCAGGCCTGCTAAAACTTTTCCTAAAAATACTGTACAAAGAAAAGCCTGTTCCTCTGCCTTCCTATCCACTGTTCTTCCAGTCTGCTTCCCTTGCTTTGTGTGCTTTTGTTGCCAGTGATAAACATAGGAGATGGACTGATAGCAGTGAATGCAGGCAGCTCTCCACTGTCACTAGTTGTTTAGCACTTAGCAATCACCGAAGGTGTGGCAGAGTGGCCACGATCATACAACCCTGTACTGGCAATGAGCCCTTTCCCAGCACTGCTGTGGCTCTGGAAGGGCAGCAGCCAGACCCAACACACTGCAAAGTCCACGGTGGCTTTGCAGGTCTCTGTGGGCAATCACATTTGAGGTACACAAAGACTTTCACACTGTCCCTACAGCAGCAATAAGAGGGAAAATCTCAGAGCAGCAGTGGGCTGGCGGCTCTGAACCTCCCCTGGCAGCTCTGTACAGCAGAACTCGGTGCCAGGGCACAGGGCATTTTGGCAGAGGTCACACGGGTTGTGGCCCAGCACGGCACGGTGCTGCACGCAGGGCCATACACAGCCCCACTGCTGCCCCGGGCCACAGCAACACACAGCCCCGGCACCACAGAGCCTGGAGCCCAGCACGGCGACCCCCGCACAAGGTGTGAACTGCAAGCCCACGGTCACATTACTCCCACAGGCAAGAGCAATCTTAATGAATTTTAACCCATTGCCCATCCTTGGGGATATTCAAAAGCCATATGGACATGATCCTGGGTAACCAGCTCCAGAGAGCAAGGCGGTAGGGAAGGATGACCTCCAGCAGTCCCTGAAAGCCTCCACCATTCCTTGTTTCCGAAATTTGAAGTTCTGTTGGTTCCTACTGAAAAAAGCTGTGTCAATCCTGTTCAGCTATATATAATATTCATAAAAATTACGTGACCAACTCCACCCAGTGCTTTTGTTGAGCATTGTAGAACCGGAATAAAATAAGATTTTAAAACTCATAAAACACAAATCAGCATACTTAAATGAACATTGCCAGCTGGCCTTAGATCCAAAAAAATCTTGATTTTCAGTAGAAAAGAAAAATGGTTTAATCAAGCTGTCCCTGTATGGCTGAAAATTAAATATTATTCTGATGCATGGGAACTTCACAATTTATAAAACCTGTGTGTAGGAATACTGCAGAGATCTAGAAAGAAAAGTGAAAATAGTTTAAATCAATATGAAAATGCTCAAAATCAATAAGACATGAAGTGAATTACTTGCATTGCTCAAAAAACAGAAGAAAATGAATATTTAAGACCTGCAGGTAATAAGTTATAGAAATATTGGTTAAAAAAAAATTGCTTTGCTCCTACCTTTTTATTTTATTCATGTGATGGTTTGGAAAGAATATAATAAATAATGTCAATACAAAGCTAATTACTACTTCTAAAGTGTACTTCCATTCCATTTAGGAAAGATCTGATGCATGAAAGCCAAGAGCTGCTGATTGCTACTTTTGTTTCTCAAATGTAAACCCAAACACACTGTTAAGGTCTTTAAAACCAACAAACAAACACAATGAGTTCATTGGACTAAGTGTTCACTTTAACCCCAGAATATATTAATCTGCGTGTGCAAACACTGTGTGAGAAGAGTTCTCTGTTTCTCAATTACAAACTATGTTTTTTAGACATAGGGTAAATAACCTTTGGAAAGGTTGCCTCTGATTTCCCTGCATAGTAAGCCTATTCATTGCTCAAACATAAATATAAATCACATATTTCAGGAAAAAAAAATTCGTTTTCTTGAAAATTCCTGAAAGGCCGAACTATTTGTCCTGTGCTTAGTGGGTGCACTGGCATCAGTGGGCCCCAGCAGTGACCCCAGCAACAGCCTCCTGCCCTGCAATGCTCCTCACACATGGGAAAGGCATGGCCAAGGGACAGACCAGCCTCTCTGCTCTGAGGGGGAACTGCTTGACATATTTAGAAGTCAATGTGTGGTTTAGTAATACTGAAAAATGAGCGGCCAACATGAGAACTAGCCACTGAAGAGATGCTTTTAGAGAGACCTGCAGGTATTATGCCTGCACAGGTGCCATCTGCAGGTGATTGAACAGGTAGGTCAGGAAGGAGACAGCAGAGTTACACCCAATCTGCTCTTCCAGATTGTCGTTTAGATTTATTCATTCCATACCTACCACACTTGAAAATAACCTGTGAACACTCAGGCCTTAGAAGAGAGTTTATATTTTCCTTCATCAAGGTAGGATTTTAATCAGTAACAAACACAGACAGTAACTTGTTATTACTCTCAGGAGGTAGTTCAAGCCTGGAGGGAGGATGAGGGCATATTCTGCTTACACAAAGCAGCACAAGCTGCAGTGAGGCATTCCTCTGACCCTTCTCAAGTTTTGTCAAACCAGGCACCTTCAGCAAAAGCTGCAGGTCTGCTCACTACAACCTATGCACCTCACTCTTACCTCCAGAACCTGCTGCATACTTACATCACATCATACAGTGACATTTATGAGACTGTTTGTTACCTCTCCCATATTTCACCTTGCTCTATTGTCCACCCACTGTGCACCCAAGTGTCTTCCTTCAAGCACCTGCTGTCTTAGCAGCCTGATCCCTCATATTTTAATGTGCTTTATGTATTCTGCCTTTACCAGTAGAGCAAGAAAAACTGCAAAATGTTCTTTCCTATAAAAAGGAATTATTTGGGCCTGTCTTGTGGGCAATGAAAATGATTTTATGGGTCTGGAGCTGTTAGAATTCCCTCTGTCGTACAGCTCTGCCTCAAGCACTGCGGCACAGCGATGCCATCTGCTTATAGCAGCGTGATGCACCCACTGCGCACGCCGCAGCCTGTGCACCAGCGCTGTCACCACCAACCTGTGAAAGATGTGATCTGCTCTGCCTCTGGCATGATCAGGAGAAATCCTCAGATTTGAAACACTCAGGGTATTGCTGCTGAGTGAAGGAAGAACTGGTACGCCCAAGCTCTTCTTACAGGGCAAAAAAAAGCAATTGAAGAATTGGAAGAAGATGAGGGCAGAAGATTTCTTTTAAATCAACCTTTGCAAGTGTGTTTTGGTTTGTACTTTTTTTTTTAAGGAGTGAAAATCTGGGCCCTGATTTGAATGGTGAGCAAAGCGAAGGCTTGCATGAGAGACAGAGCAAAAACTCTTGTGTGGGCAGTTGGGGGGATTAATTCCTCCAGTACAGAAGTAACAGGAAAAAGATCTAAGGATTTACTTTCCCATTCTTGAATGGATACCTGCTGTTTTCCAAGGAGATGGAGACAACAGTGGGCACCTTTATTTCACTCGGACCTGCATGAATCCCCAAAGCCCTATGCTAAAAAAGCTTTGTGCTGTGTAAATACTTGACCTCCATTACACATGAAGCCACTGATTTTTATTTATAAAAATGCTTAAGCAGCTCTCTCACCCCACAGAGCAGGACAATGTGCCCACAAGTACAAACAAATGTGACTGAGGAACTGAAGGGCGTTTAACCGAGGACACAAACACCTGCAGCATCTCCTTCCCCAGCAGTGTGATTAAAGGAGAAACTAGGGAGGAGTGTTGCCCACCTCTCTGAGCAAGAGAGGCAGTATCACCTCATATCCATAGGGACAGGCTGGTACATTAATACATCTTATTGCCTAACTCCCTTAGGTCTGGATAACTAAAGAAAATTTTCTTCTAATTAGAAGTCTAAAATCAAGTCATGAAGTCTTGTTTTCATTCATTGTATCTGTTACTCCCACTGGTGAATAGCAAGGGATTTGCTTTCCATCTCTGAAAAATGAGGCAATTACATCTCCAAATAAAGGTGCTTAATGCTAGCCCCTCAAAATTTAAGATTTTTGTCCAAAAGCCACAAAAACTTGTTAGAAGTGCTCATGGCTCCTTTCCAACAAGCAAGCATCAGCACCAGAACTGCAGAGCAAGACGAAGATTAAAACTTCTTATAAAAATCCACTGGAAAAGAAAACTCCTAGAAGTGAGCTGCAAGTTGCAGACTATAAAAACCCATCTCATCCCAGCTCTAAAGAGAAGCAATCTAGCTGCAAATACAAAAATGAGAGCATGTCTCAGCTATATCTTTTCTGTCCTCTAGTGTCAGCTTTTAGTGGTTAACAGAATCAAAATAAGCCTTTTTCTGTTGTCCTTTTTAACTGGTTTTTTTAAAGCAAAAAATTACCTGTCCTATTGTGAACCAGCAAGGACACGTCTCAAAAGAGGCCAAGTTTTAACCGAGAAACATCAACTTTACCCAAACCTAACTTCTAACTTTCAGATGGCATCACTGCAGCACATAAGGCAACCGGCAAACCTCAAATAGGGGATTTACTTCAGGGGAGAATCACAGCAGAACAGAGAACGCAACTGATTTTAATTCCATCTTTTCTTTAAACTAATTTTCTTGTACGCACAGAATTTGTGTAGCTAAAAATATATCAGAATGGTCTTTCCCTCCTTGATTTACAACAGACCTATCCATGCAGGCTGTTCTGCTTAAGAACATTTCTAGCCAAACTCCAACTTAAAACAGACTGCCATTTTATGCATTTCATGAGTACAGGCATGTATTGTACCAAAGTTGGGCAGTTCCATGAACAGTGTCTGCATTTGTCTCTGCATTTAGGTGCTGGCTCACTAAAGCATTAAAAACTCCTAGAATACTTAGTTATACTAGTGGAGAAAAACAAAACCATATTAATAGTAGTTGCACGAAAGCTGCAAGCAGAGCAGGAGCAGAGCGAGCAGAAGATCTCCAGCACCCTCTTCTGGCTTCTAGAGCCCGCAGGCACCACTGCAAAAACCTCCCTTCTGCTCGAATGGTATCGATAGACCCAGGTAATTAAAACACACGTAGAGGGGAGTGACAGGGTGCTAGTGTCCTCTGGAGCACTGACTTATATATATTATCCTATTGTTTTGAAAATTTCAGGAAGAAATTTCAACGGTGCCAGGATTGTTCCCTGCACGAGACATGCATCGATACATGATGACAACAGCAGCCAGAATATTGCTGCTGCTGGGCACCCCTAACCTTAGCACTGCTATGAAATATATTTCCCGGGTCCAGAGAGCTCCCTGCTTCCTTCCATGGAGCACAGGCTCAACCCACTTGCCACCCAGCTCCCCCACACCAGGTCCTTCAGCTCACCTCCCAGGAAAGCCAACACTGTGTCCCCTGTCACACCACAGCCCTGCCAAGATTGCCACCATTTCAGAGGTCATCAAAAAGGTATCAGCTTTGCTGAGGTTTGCTACATATTAGTTAATAAAGTCTGTCCATCCTGGTTCGGTAAGTACTAATAGTTACCTTATATAACAGAGAGACAGGTTCTATCATCCTTTTAAAAAAAGATTAACAGTGAAGTAGTGGCAGTACCAGGCTCCTTTGCTCAGCTTCCCTGCCTCCCTCATCCACATAACCACCAAGCAAAACTCACTGCTCAGCCAGAACTATTTCACCCACATTTCTTCTACTTGCTTCCATGTTTACTGTTTGACAGGGCTTAAACACCATTAAAGTACTCAGACATCCACTCATCCACTAGGTATTTGCAGCCTGCTCCAGATACAGGCTGCCCTATGAAACAGTAAGCATTCACCTTCCATCAGTCACAGAACCACAGAATAAAGCTGAGTTGAAAAGGACACACAAGTATCTCAAAGTCCTGGCCCTGCACAGGTCACCCCAAGAGCCCCACCATGTGCCTGAGAGCATTGTCCAAACACTTCTTGAACTCTGTCAGGCTTGGTGCTGTGACCACCGTCCTCAGGATCCTGTTCCAGTGCCCAAACACCCTCTGGGTGAAGAACCTTTTCCTGATACCCAACCTAAATCTCCCCTGACACAGCTTCAGGCCATTCCCTTGAGTCCTGTCACAGGTCACCACAGAGCAGAGATCAGTGTCTGCCCCTCCTCTTCCCCCCTACAAGGAAGTTGTAACTGCAATGAGGTCTCCCCTCAGTCTCCTCCAGGTTTACAGACCAAGTGACCTCAGCTGGTCCTCATACAACTTCCCCTCAAGGCGCTTCACCATCTTTGTTGCCATCATTTGGACTCTCTCTAGTAATTAAAATATCTTTTTAACATTGTGGCACCCAAAGCTGCCCCCAGCACTCGAGGTGAGGCCGCCCCAGAGCAGAGCAGAGCAGGACAATCCCCTCCCTTGCCCGGCTGGCGATGCTGTGCCTGATGCCCCCCAGGACACGCTTGGCCCTCCTGGCTGCCAGGGCACTGCTGACTCATGTTCAACTTGCCACTGACCGGGACCCCCAGGGCCCTTTCCATAGCACTGCTCTCCAGCCTCTCATTCCCCAGTCTGTCTGTGCATCCAGGGCTGCCCCATCCCAGGTGCAGAAACTGGTACTCTCCTTTGTTGAATTTCATATGATTGGTCCTTCTCCCAGGCACGTTTCTGAGCTGGGGTGTCACCAGCTGCCCTCATGGCTCTCCCCCTGCGTGGTCCCACAGCCCCACCAGGCAGATCAGACCCAGCTCCTCATCCACAGCTACAGGAGTGCCAAAGCCCCTCTACTCAGCACAGCCAAGGTGACCATCCTTCATTTTGCCCAGCTATTTTCACCACCCAGCCATGAGAGCAATGCCTCTGCAGAGTCCTCTTCACCCTTGGTTATCACTGTTTCTTTAGAAACTGCTTTCCACTCCTCCTAAGAGCAGATTCTGCTCCAGCCTTCTCTCTACCCTCACTCCTTGAAGCCAACTCTACCTGTAGTTGCTACCTGCCTTCGGGCATTTGGGAAAGAAGCCAATGAGTCCTAGTGTGTGAAGGTGTCTTGTCTGCATCCTGCTCCCTCAGTCCAAACAGAGCAGCTTCTGGGCAGGTTCTTTTGCTACCAGTTGGCTGTCTCCGCACCACAAAAGCTAACAGAGATTCAAAGGTGAAGCCATCTGCCTTTCAGAAGTTTTAGTAGCAGCCAAAAATTAAAATACAAAACAAAACAATAACAAACCAGGAAAAGACAAAACAAAACCATATCCCAAAACAAACAGACAAAAAACCCAAACAAAAAAGCCCAAAAAATCAACAACAAAGAAACAACAACAACAAAAAAAAGGTGAAGGAATATGAAGGTTTAACCTGCATTGTAGCTGCCCAGTGTTGACCTAGGCCAGACTGTGCATAATTTTTTTTATTCCATTTCAGTCAAGTACCAGCTCCCTCTCCTCAGAAAGCTCTGGCCTCTCTCCCCACTCCTACCCTACTCTAGCAGTGACACATCTTTTAGGTAAGGGCACTTTGACACCCCAGGTTACTTGGAGGATGCCCTCTCCATCTCAGAGCCCACAGAATTGTGTCTGCTCCTAAAAATGCTTTAACAATTTTACAGAAGCTCCAGTTTTGTTCTCGTCCCTTCTTCAGTCTTAATTTTCCCATTCACATGACAGGAAACTACTCTAACATCAGGACCATCTTTCTTAAGTGGCACAAGAAAGGTGTTCAAAAAAATCACTGTCAAGATGATAAACAGCGAACCTTGCTGAAGGCCAGGAAGCACAAACACATGCAACCTTCAAGCCCTTACAGGTATGTGTTACTGTTCTTAATTGCATAAGCACATACCAGTCACCTGGCAGGACACCTGCCTAATGTAGTATTTGGTTTTGACTTAACACATCATCCATGCCATGCACAAAACACAGAACTCCTCCCCTCCTCTGGTACTCCTGTGCTGAGTCCTTCAACACTACCTTTGTGCCCTTGTGGTTAGCCAGCAGTACGGTCCATTTCCTTCAAGTAGGCAAATTACCAAGGTTAAGATAAAGACTTGCAGGGGCATCCACTAAAATCAACATCTTGCTTGCTCATTGCTAAACCTGGCCTATCCTGACCAGCTTAATGTTCTCTCAACATTAATAAAAAAAAAAAAAAAGGAACAAGAAATAAGAGAACCACATCAAACATCTCAGAAACCACTGAAGACATTGACTTTCTCACAATGAAACACTGGAATCTGGATCATCACATGCAACAAATGTTGGCTGCAATCTAACACAAGACCAGCCCTAAGAGGCAGGGAGGAACACTTCACTGGCATCAGAAGACTTACTTTCCAGCTACATTATCAGGACAAACTTACTGCAGACCTTTATTTTTCAGAATTATGAGCCTGTTTGCTCCCATGTACCCTTATCACTGATTTTTTTTTCCCCTCTTTTGCCACTGAGTTCTCCACAACCATAGCCACCTTCAACATATCTGCTGGGCTCTGCCAGCCTGCAGCTGCATCCTGAGGGGCTTGGTCAGGGAAAACTGGTGCCACAGCATAATCAGTAGTTAAGTGACAAGGAACAGATCCTTCCAGTGGAAGCATAAGGTAACCATAACCACAGCCAGTACTGCTAGTTTCATCTGCAACAATGTGCTTGTTTTTCAGCAGTTAATAAAATGAAAAACTAAAAATTAAATAATACTAAGTTATAGTTTCTCTTAATGTTTGGAACATTAAGGTATTTCCAAATTGCATTTTTAGAATAACTAATTTATCTCAATTATGAAAATGTATTTATTCTGTACAGATTATTTGTGCATGCCCACTTTGGAGGTGGACAATAAAAGAAACTGAAGCAAAGAAAAATAAATGTTTATGTGAGTATTTAGTAAAATATTTCTGCAATTTACATTCATACTTGAGCTTCTTTTTGAAACAGCCTTCCAATGCAGACAGAAGTATTTCTCAGGTTTTGGTAATGAAGGTTTGCATAAACAGTGGTTTGACTCAGCAGGCTACTTATAGTGTATGTCAATTCCTTACAGATCAGCTTTTTTCAGACATTATCCTTTCAAACAGCATGAATTGTTACAATGTAAAACAATGTTGTAGGAAAATAAAAAATTAACCCAGTCATTGCGGAAGAGGCTCTGGCTATAATTTAAAGCAGGAGAAAACGTGATACTCATGACAAGAGCCACCAGTAACACCAATCAAGTACAAACGGCAAGCACAGAAAATAAGTTACTGCTAACAGTTCTACGATGTCCCCTTGCATTGCATTCAAATTCTAATAGAACATATCTACACCACACAGTGTGTGCATGTGTGCTGAACAACCCAAAGCTCTGTATTTCACCTATCCATGATGCAGTCACTTGAGCCCAGACAGGATGTTCCACTTCAGCAGTCTTCAGCTGAATGCAATGGGAGACGGAATATCCAAGGATTTACGGAATACAGAAGGACTACAATAGCCCAGAGGCCCCAGACATGAAGCTATCGCACAAAAGGGACAAGGAAGCCACCATACTAAAGCCACCACGCTGGAGTAAGCAGGATCAGAGCTGCACATCATCTCCTGTACTGGCTATACTGAGTAACAGACTGCAGAAAAAGCTGCACTGCCGTCCTTGACCCAGCTGTGAGAACACTAAGGCAACACTGGGTACTCTCTGGCTTCAGAGCCAGCCAGGAGCCCTGTGTTGGTACCTGATGCACAGTCAGGTTTCAGAACCTATGGGCTTAGAAGATCACAACTCAGGGCAGCAAACCACCAGCCTGGTAAACTAGCAAAATGAATAGCTGAGGTCACCAGGCTGGTCCAAGTTCTCAAGTATGTGGAATTTCCTGCAACACTTCTCAAATTTGACTCTTCCTGGTAGAATGAAAGGAGTTTCCCTTTACTTCCCAAGCCTTGCTTAGTACTCACAGAGTTCTCTCCCGACATCTCCTACGGAGAATTCAAGTTCTCCCACATTGACCCAAGCTCCATTAGTCTAATAAGCAGATGCCTGTCTGGACATCAGCAATCATCAGTTACCAAAACTACTCTTTCACTTCAAAGCTGTATCTTCCATCTGCATAGGAGACAAAAGTAAATGAGCACTTGTCCTGCAGGCATGGAATGGCATTTCTCTACAAAAATCATGCTAGTGCCTGGGAAATGAATAGCTGCATACTAAGACAATGTCCAAGAAGAACGAAGTCTCCATAGCAAGCTCATTGTCAGGTATCCTTTCAAGAATTTAAAGATTGCGTGCCGCTATAGGCCCTGTGAGACCTCCCACATCCATCAGATGATATGATCTGCACAAGGGTCTGCGATGGAAGCAGACTCTGGTGGACACTGAATTCAGTAACAGAGCAGTAAACTCTCCTGACCCACTGCTGAAGGAATGAGATTTTCTTTAGTCTGAAGATCTTTCCCAGATGGCAACCCAGTAACAAACAGACCTCAGAATTTGCTTACAAATCTCTTCAGGAAATGCAGACATCCTGAGACATGAGTTTTTGAAACTGCCCTGTGCCCCATCCAGAGTCAGACTGCTTTGCAGATCACTGCCAGTGCTGGTTTAGCAAATGCATTTCCAGGTACCTCTAGGGAAGGCTGCAGAGAGATCCAGGCTACAAAACAAACCTCATTCAGTTTGCAATAAAACTCACTGATAACCAAGAACCAAGAACAACAGCATCAAGAAAGGTGACCAGCTAGTCAGCACATTTATTACCCTAATGAGCCAGTAACCCTTGGTGCTCAAGTGCAATAATCCTCAATGAGATCAAAAGTTCTCCGCAGCTGAGTAAATTGCCCCAGCTGCTGCCTAGCAGCAAACAGAAAATGGAAAAACAACGGCATCCTTGACTAAACTCTCCTTCCAGTTTCTAGCAGCAAGCAGTTTAAATGTATTTACTGGAAAACAGATATTCTTTAAAGAAACACTGGAGTTGAGGTCCCCATCTCAAATCAAGATGTTTTCCCCCCACAGGCAACTGCACAGGGGAATAAAAATTAATTTCTTTCACACCTGGTAACATTTCTCAAAGACTGGGATGACCATTAAAATCTTCTTCAGACTCTTAATTGGGTCCAATATGAATCAGTGGACAACTTTACTGTAGTTTTAACACTTTTTTCAGCAAAGATAACTAGCTTCTCTTATGCCTTAAGAGAAAGGCCCTGTACAAGTCAGTGAGGGAGGCCTCTGGTCATTCTGAATGAGGTGAAGGATCCCAAGCTCCCCACCATAAACTCAGGCACCCTCCATGCCAGCAGCAAGCAGAGAGCACATTCTCCATCAACAGCAGATCAGAAAAATCAGTGAGTGACTGATCACTCCTGTTTGCTTTTGAAGAGGGTTGGAACACGGAACCAGGAACACATGGTTCTCTGTCAGTAAAGCCAGGAGATGAAGGTAGTGACTTCAAATCATGTCTGCACACAGCCACCTGTGATTACCATCACTGAAGTCAAGCTCTGCCAGCCCACCACTGACAAACTATCTCCAACACTTACCAGTACCAACTAAGGAAATGGGCAAGCTTAGCCACCAACTTCTCAATCCTTTAAGGCAGACACCTGCTCAAGAAGAAAAACAAGAGAGGACTTATTCTGGGAATGGATCACGGTTTATGTAGGAGAGAAGAAACAGGCCAATGCACTACTTAAATTGGCCTGGGAAAGGAACAAAGTCAAAGATGGATAAAGTTTCATTGTTAAATACTAGAGAATCAGATTTCATTCTTCTCTACATCATCAAGCACTGAACAAAAGGGAGGGGGACCATGCAATAAAATGCTTTCATACATTTTATGGAAGTAAACTACGAAAACCAAACATTGCTTCGAGTGACATTTCCCAGGAAACTAAAAAACTGAATGAGTTCCACAGTAAGTGACTAAGAGTTTCTAAAGAAGACACAAAAGATGACAGATACTCCACTCAGATTCGTCATAAGTAAATACAACATAAGGGAATCCAATTCCTCAGTGGAAATACCAAATGTCACCCATTCCCACACTGCTGTGAGGGCAAACAGAAGTGACAGAGCAGGCAGATAACCGTTTAAGCCAGGGGCCAGCCAGACCTCTGAGGGGTCTCTGAACTGGCAGAAGAGACCAATGAACAGGACCAGAAGTTAATCCATATGTACAAGCAGACACAAGAGGAGAAACCACACACAGAAAAGTTACACAGACTGTAGAAGTGCTTCACTCTACAAAGCAAAATCACTGCCCAGTTCCTGTTACCTTCTTTGACCACAGCTCATTATAATCAGTGCTTCCATTACTAGTTTCAGGATATAAACTAGCAAAAAAAAGTACCAAGTATGACTAGTACTTCTACTTCCCCTAAAGAGAATTTTCTCAATTGCAACTTGTAAATTTCCAAAGTCCATACAGTTTTAACACAATTCTTCCGTAGTTATATTATCTTCCCAACGAGTAAATTACTGAGGTGACACTTATTACTAAACTGAATAAAGAAAGGGGGGAAAGCCTACACCCCACTTCGAGAAATGCCAAGGCAAAACCATTTTCACTTAGTATTAAAATAGTGCATCCACATATCACTACATAATTAGGATAGGCAGAAGATCCTATTGATAGTACGTGAAAACCAGAAAGTGAACCAATGACATCAGCGTGTCAAAGTCAGTTAAAAAAAACCTACAGGAGAAGGGAAGGAGAAAGATGTATAAGGCATGCAGGTAGGAAAAACATTACAAATATGGAAGTTTACTTTTTTAAAAAGAATCATTTTTATCCTCTTAAATTGAGATTAGAAAACGGAGTATTTCAATACACCATGCCAAAATTAACTACATAAACATTTGCAAGCCTCTTCTAATACAAAAACTGGCCCCTTGAAAAGAAATACCTATTTAAATTAATAATAAATAAAAAAGGGAAACATACCAACTTTGGCCCAAAATTGATGCCACCATATAAAAAAATATTTCCCTAAAGAAACATGGACAAAATCTCAACTTTATAAATATTTTTGCTTTCAAGTTCTAAACTGGAAATAATTTACTATAAGAAGTAGTATAATTCAAAAACATCTTGGAAAGGAAGTGTCTATATGTGTATGTATATATATAGATATAGATATATGCTATGTTATAAACATATGTGGCATCCCCAAGAGCAATTGTGCTTATGAATTAATGTTACACAGCTTGTACAACTGTGGAAAATACTTAAAAACTAAAATAAACCAAATAAAACTATAAATAATACAATATTGGTTTTAAAAGGTGAGATCATAAAGTCTGACAAAAATAAGCATTATGTGTGGTTATTGCACACACATACTTCTGCTGCTATAAAAGCAAGATCTTGTGATGAAAGGATTTTTACCTTGTTCTGAAATGCAGAACTTCATTGCTGCCAGAGTACATGTAATATAAACACAAACAAAACTTAGCAGATTTAAAAACAATACCCATGATGCTATGCACTGAGACAATACTCTGTAAATCAGTTTATTTCCCCTGTAGTGGACAAATCCAGTCAGTGTAACCATTTTTCTGCATGTTGAATAGTAAAATCAAACTGCTTATTTTCCCACAAGTCACTGTGAGAATAAGGGTCTTGCAATACCCCTTAAAGCTTTCAATTTAGAAGTTAATTCTAGAAATTTGGAACTGTAACATTAGGGTCTTTTGCCATTAATAACAACGACAACACTACAAACGGCTAAAGAGCAGTTATTTGTAGAACAGTTCAACAGCTCAATTAAAGAAAAGAGTTTTAGTGCACTTTGCTCATTTTAGCCAACATGCTACATTGCCCTTTTTGCGTACAAAGTGGACTCATTGATTTCCACTGTAGGAAAGAAATTACTTGGCAAGCAAAACACTGTGTCAAGCTGCCCTTTTTTCCCTTGGACATTTTAAGACAGAAGCTTTGCAAGACATTACACAATTCTTTGCTTTTATTATTAAGTGAGAAAGTCTGATTTGAAACATTGTCACATTGCTTGTCAGAAATGCTTCAGTGATGAAAGTCAATGCTGGATGAACCCAAGGCCTCATTCTACAACATTCATTTACAGAGAAATTATAGTGATTTTCAACACACCCAACAAAACATTTCTTGCTTCCTTCACAGAAAAGTCCAATCATTGTCCCTGTAGTGGGCATGTAACTACATAAATTAGAATTTTTGTTTTCAGACAACATATCCCCAAATCTTCAAGAGAACAAATGGCCTTCTACAGGTGTTACAGAAGTCTTCACACATCATCATCATCTGATGTATCACTGCTGCTCGTCTCAGAATCCTCATTCTCCAGAGCAAGTTTGAAAGTGCTGTTTTTCCAGGAGCTAAATTTAAAATTACAGATGAGGCCATTTTTCAAAATGCCGTTTTTCCGAAGGCCATTTTTTTGTAACTGAAATGTGAAAACATAATACATTTAGAGAAAGAAAATGCCAAATATGACAATCTGTTGCAATTCAACACTCTCTGCATCTTCACCTCTGGGCTACACTGGATCCACAGCTTTTCAGATATACACATGAAGGGTAACTCCCCTGCGAGCCTTCACTCCTGGCCAGTCACCTGTATCCAAGTGTCTCCAGTTGTGCTGAACTCCTGCAGTCAACGAGAGTTCACCCTGTTCTCATCCACATCCCCACACATCCCTCCTCCCAGATGGTCTCTCCCTGCAAGGCAGTCCCCTTTCCCACAGTGCCACAAACATCTGTGCTCAGAAGGGCAAGGGGCAATAGGGAAGGGGCCCAGAACAGATGCAACAGAGAGGAATGGATTTCACAGCAACTGGAAAGTCAAAGACCCTGATTCTACAAAAAGAAAGGAATTATTGCATTTTCACATATAATGCAGAAGGTGTGCACTAAGACAAGTATTTGAGAGTTCAATATTCCAAATGCTCTACTCGGTATGTGTGTGGCTAGACCTAGAAATACTGAACATTCAGATTTAGCACCACACACGACTCTCCTTTCTGACTCCTTCTCACTGACCCCACCAGGTACACTCAGCACTCCTAACAAAAAAAAAAAAAAAGGAAAAATCAAGTCTAGATCACCTTCTCATACTTCGTTACTAGTAAATTAAAAGCCTCTCAATTTCCAAAAAAGAAAATGCAGCTTGCGGAGTAGCAAGTAAACTGCATAAAAACCTTGGAAGAAGACTCCCTTTCCTTAGGCTAAGCTGAGGAGCTTGAAAGCCTGGGCACTTCTATTACCAGCAATACTGAGACTACTCAGAAGCATCCCCTACCCTTCCCTTGATACTTTGTGAATAGGCTGAGCTACAGTCAGCATTGGTATCCTATTTTTCTGAAGCAACTGTAATTCTAAAAGCACAGTACTGAAATGGTAGTAGAACAGCAACACCCCTAACAATCAAAATTACTGCACATCCTCCTCAAAGGCAGGCATCTAGGGTAACCAACTACAGGTTTGTAATGGAAAATTAACTTAGTGTTACCTGCTCACTAATCACTTGGAACTCTCTCATCTCATCCTCAGTTAGCGGAGCACATGTTTCGTCATTTTCACTGTCTTCTTGCCAGCCCATCTCCTTTAACAACCTTTAAATTAAGAAGAACAACATTAAGGAATTTGCTACACACACTCAGCTCTGCCTATATACATGTCTAAAGATGTATATCAAATGCATTGATTAATCAGCCTGTATTTTTTTAAAACAAACTCTTACGTAAGTGTGAGTTCAAAGTCTTCTAAAAAATATGTAAAGCACAGAAGCTGAGTTCTCAGGTCCCTCAAAGATGATCCTATTCTATTTTACCACTATATGTGGTAAAAACTGTACCTTCATTCTAAGGCAAGATATCTGTGTCAGGTGGAACAATAAGAATGTATTTCCTTAACGTAACTTATGACTGTTAGTGAAGCAGCAATGTACTTCTCTGAGAACAGCATGAAGAGAAAAAGACACACTGAGTGACTCTGCAAGTTTTCCTGAATAACAAAGCAGAGCAAAGCTTGAGGAATGTTGGTGGCATCCCCCAATGGAAACCAATTCAGGATGCAATGGCCTCATGTAATTTCTTTTTTATAACAGTGCTAATGTCAAGACCTGCGTCAGGATTCTTCACAACTGAGTGTCAGCCAACAGCGTGTGCTGGTATTTCAGCTCAAACACCTAGGAGTGAATTTTGGGATAAGGGGAAAAAATGAGGAGAAGAAAGATTCCTCTTGTAACTAAGCTTGGCTTGTTCCAAAAGAGGGATGGAAGTACCTGAGCAGGAAGAAAGTGGTTTTACATTTGAAGATGCTGTGAAAACAGGGTTTATCTGAGGGTGAAAACACTCTTGACATTTAACAATGAAGTTATTAAGTTTGCTGCTGCAAAGTTTTTGCCAAAAGGATTAGCACCTTCTTCAGGCAAACCAGGCATCTTTTGACCTTAAACATTAAAGCAGACTAAAGCTATTTCACAAAAAATAAAGAGGTTTCTAAAATATATGCCAGAGCTGACACTTAAAAGCTAAAAAACAGGGAATGTATTAAAATAGGGAAGTAAGACAAACTCACAGCTGCTATCATATGCCAGGCACTTCATTTAGGCAAACATCAGCAAAAAATGCCCTTCAACACAAACCTCCCCACAAAGAATTCTATATCCCAATACAGTGGATGTGCACCAGGCAAACCTGCAGGTAACCAAAGCCACCAATGATTGTTTTCAGAATGCTAACAAAAGCCTGGAATTGTAGAAGGAGAAAGGCACTACTCTGCTTTAAAAAAAAAATTTCAGTAGGACAGTAACAAATGGAAACTGTATCCCCTGCAGCATTTGGACCAAATTGGACAGTGTAACAGGCAGAAACAATCAAATCATCAAGAAGCAGTAAAAATATATGCAAGTCATCCAAAACGCTAAGAGAATACATGCATTTGTATAGCCATACAGAAAAACACAATGCCAAATGCAGTTCAATGATAGTTGAGTTAGAAAGTTTTACTGCAAGCAAGCTCAGACATTAACACTGC
This sequence comes from Falcunculus frontatus, assembly GCA_013398115.1. Taxonomy (NCBI): domain Eukaryota; kingdom Metazoa; phylum Chordata; class Aves; order Passeriformes; genus Falcunculus; species Falcunculus frontatus. The sequence goes on from VZRV01010560.1 coordinate 90,196, forward strand.
ATTCAATGAACTAAATAGTTACAGAGCTCCTGTTAACAAAGTAAAATTTACAGTAATGGCTAACTAACTTTAAAGCAAGATTGTGTGAAGTTAGCAGCACCACTGTCCCTTTAAATTGACACCATTCTAGAATGGTTAAAACTGTGAATGACATAAAAAAATTACTTTGGATTAGCAAACTTGATACCAACAGGATTGCTGCATGTTAGAAACTTCCCCAGCAGGAAGGAAGCCGTTTTGTACAAAATGTGCCAATACTGTTACTAGGTATGCAAAAGTAACCGGGGAGCTAAGCTAGTGATCCCAAGTACAATTTACCACAAACTGGCTAACCAAAACATGCATGCTGAGCTCACAGCCAAAGGGCTGGGGCAGCATGGACACACAGCCTGAGATACCACAAAAGAAAGACATTTGCCCAGAAATCCTAACAAAGGCATTTAAAGTCATTTGAATTGAAAAACTAAGAGTTAGATTTGACTGCCATCTTCTAGTCAAAAAATCATCAGCCTCTAGTGGCCAAAGATTTCACAGAATCCCAGAGTACCCTGAGTTGGAAGGGACCCACAAGGAACACTGCATCCAACTCCTGGCCCTGCACAGAACAACCCCAAGGATCACACCTTGTGACTGAGAACACTGTCCAAACATTTCCTAAACTCTTGTCAGGCTTGGTGCTGTGACCACTTCCCTGGGAAGCCTGATCCAGTGCCCAACCATCCTCTGAATGAAGAACATTCTCTATTTTTCAAAGTCACAGATTTTCTCCCTACAATGGCAAGCAGCCTTCCTGTAGTTTTCACATGTCCGTGGTATTCCAAGCTAACATCTGGCACGTTGAAGTCCCCCATTAGGACAGCAGCAGTTGATTTACAGGTGTTCCTTAGTTCCTTAAAGGACAGTCAGTGTCATCATCCTGGGTGGGTGGCCTACAGTGGACTCCAACAGTGACATCTGCTTTTTTTGTTTGCTCCTTAATCCTTATCCAGAGGCCCTTAACCATGCCATTGCCAGCTGCCAGCTCCATATATTCCAGCCCCTCCATTAGATACAACACCACTCCCACACCTCTCCTGCCTGTCTGTGCCTCCTGAGGAGCCTGCCACCATCCACAACACTCCAGTGACAGAACTCATCCCACCCGGTGTCACTTCTGTCAGTGATGTTGCTACTCCAAGACTAGGCCAAGGCTTTCTGCTTCCACAGCCAGTGGTGGAAGAAAAGGAACAGAGCAGGGTGTGTTGTACTCTCCATACTCATGAGGAGTAAGAGGAAATTAAAGTTTCTTCTACAGGTGCTACAAAACGAAGACTTCTCTAGTCCAATGTATAGACTCTATCACAAAAAAAAGGTCTGTCTAATCTCTTACTGCAATTCTGTAGTTGCCAGAAACTGTAAGAATCTGACAGAGCTCATGACTAGCCCATTTCCAGACTGGGTTGTGATTTTCCAGCAGCATCATTCTCATATCTACCAACTGGTACTGCAGTTGCTTTACGGGGTAACAAAACTGTTTCAATCCTTTTCGTGAAATTACTTTCTTACCTTCCAGTGGACTGTCTTGTGATACCACTAACACTGTCAACAAGTCAGCTACAAAAGTAATTAATTACTTTAATAATGATGAAAAACTCACTGGAGTTTTATATAAGATGCAGCACTTAAAATATTATTAATACAAACAGCAATTACATGCATTGTTCCTCCCAAACACCTAGACCAAAATCAGAGGGGTGAAGTCACTATGCAGTTTGCTATATTATTTATTAGGAAAGAAACTTTCTTCACTAAAAATTGGATGTAAGTCAGTACACAGGTCTAAGTAACAAAGTATATCTCATGTTAAATTAGTACCTGGCTAAAAGATAAATTTGCCATTACTCAAGAAACATTTTATGTGTTCTTAGTTTTCTGATTCTGACTTCTGAACTAGTAAGAATTTATGAACATGCTCAGCTACCATGAAGGAACACTCTTTATGTTATATAAAGTACACACCTATGCTCTGCCTCAAGAGAGCTCGAAAGAACATTTGCCTGAGGGAAAGCTGAAGACTGAATGATCTGCTGAGGTGTAATTGAAGCATTGCCGTTCTCCTGTGGAATCTCATTTTCAAAGTTTCGGTTTATATCTCTCTCACGATGAGGACTGTTGCTGTTATGCAAGCTGAAGGACTCAACATCCTAAATATAAAAATAATTTTACATTACAAAACTTAGAAGTGAATTCCATCCACAAGTAAATATCTAGAAGTGCTGCAATTCAGTGCTTCTGTTTAGTTCAAATTAAGTTTAAGTGCAGAGACTCTGTACTTTGGGGGTAATTCTGTTCACCCTTCCGGCATTTGCAACACCTGCATACTACAGAATTCTTTAAGTATGCTACTGATCAAGTAATGCAGAAAGCAACTCGCATGCTTTTCCCCAATTTTTTTTTCTGCAAAGTTTCACACAAATCTTAAAATTCAAACTTACTTCAGCTGCCCTTCATACTTACAGAAGTAACAGGCTGCTGAATTTATAATGTTCCTAATAAATATCAGAGCTATGAGTGTCAGGAGAAGTCTGAAAGTATATGAGTTCTCAAATTTACTTAGTCTAAGGGGCAGGTCAAAACACCCATATCTGAAATAGCAAATCCTCTGCTATGAATTCAGAAAGACTGGATACTGCTCTTTAAATTCAGACAAGTTGACTTACACTATGCACTCAACCCCAGCTTCTCAGGCTGTTGTGAACAGCAACTGTAAATTACTAGCCATGAAATACAAACCAGGAAGAAAATTTATTTAGAAAGCAGACTGTTCAGATTCACTGAAAGATTAAAAGGTCTTTAGCTTATAAACATCAGGTATTTCTTTCTACTCTACTCATTCTGCAATCTCTAATTCTTATTTATGAATGAGCCAAATAGCCTCAGAAGTCTTACCAACTGTAAAAACAAAGAAGAGTACAATCATTGTCTAGTTAACACCCTTTCAACAACAAAATCCCTAAACCGGGCATATAAAAGCATTGCCCATAGCAGGAGGAAATAACGCAATCTTCTGCACCTGTAAGAAACCACACTTCAGAGCACAGGATCAAGACCATCATCATTTCCCTCCCACTCACATGTTGTCTGCTTTCAGAAATTTTAGAAGGGCCAGCAACATATTGATAAGAACACATATCCCAGTAAACATACATTTAGCTGTTACATTATATGCCTGAAGAATATGTCCCATAGTAGCAAGAAAAACATACAAATTTATTAAGCAATTGTAATATAGAGGGAAAAACAGCTTCTTCCAAGTGTGATTCAGCCGCTGAGTACAATTTGCCTCATTACTTCAGTATTCTGAACCTCTAGATGGTTCCCAAGATATTTTTAATCTTAAATCAAAATCTTTGTGTATTTTCTGAGCACATGAACAAAACTACCCCCAATATCTATCTCAGGGCACTCACGTCACAGACTGCCTAACGAAAAGATATCTCACACATACAACTAAGTTGTACAGTCCCATTACAGTAAATTTAATTTTGCCTGAAATAGGATCAGGGTCAGAAAAGTCAATCTCACTTTTATGAGCAATGTACACTGGCACTGTTTCCTTTGTAATATTGCAAAAGCCTAACATCTCTTCCTCAAAATCACTTCTTTATCTGGCTGATTTGTAATTTATGGGATTTTTTGTTTTAATAAGACATTTTAAACCACTCATTTACAGCAAACAGGTTTGTAATCACCTCATTCTGAATAATAAAACACTTATCTTCACTTGGACTATTTATGATAACTTGGCGGGTGCATTGACACATATTCTCTGGTATGAGTCAAGCACTGTATAAATCGATTCAGACTGAAAGAAACCTGATGCATATAATAAACACACATTACAGGCCTTCAGGTTCTCAATTAGTAAAAACCAGTGGTTTATGCATATATTGAGCTCTTGCTCCTATGATTAGACCAACAGAGAACTTCTGGCTTCCTAAACACTAGTTGGAAAGGAAATTGTTTGAGAAGCAGAACCAAGGTTTTTGTGCTGTAGGATAACTAGCAGCCCAGGTATGAAACACTGCCCTCCACAAACCTGTTGGGGCCAAGTGGGATTCACATAGGAGTATAGAGGGAGCTGACAGTTCACTGAGCCACTTTCCATCCTTTACCAGCAGTCCTGGATTACCAGAGAGGTCCCAGGCAACTGGAGGTTGGCAAATGTGACACCCATTTATAAAAAGGGTTGGAAAGAGATTCCAGGGAACTACAGACCTGTCAGACTGGCCTTGGTACCAAGGAAGGTCATGGGGCAGCTCACTGTGAGTGCCATCACACAGCACACGCAGGACAACCAGGGGATCAGGCTCAGCCGTCGTAGGGTTGGGAAAGAGAGGTCCTGCTTGGCCAACCTGATCTCCTTCTATGACAAGGTGACCTGCTTAGTGGATGAAGAAAAGTTTATGGATGTTTTCTGCTTGGACTTTATTAAAGTCTTTCTTAGACACAGTTTCCCACAGAATTCTCCAGAATTCTTCTGCCAGCAGAAGCTGGCAGCTCATAACTTGGACAGGTGCACTCTTCTCTGGGTAAAATCTGCCTGGATGGCCGGGCCCAGAGAGTGGTGTTGAGTGGAGTTATATCCAGCTGGTGGCTGGTCATGGGTGGGGCTCCCCAGGGCTCAGTACTGGGACCACTTCTGTTTAATATCTCTATCAATGATCTGACAAGAGCACTCTCAGTCAGTTCACAGGTGTCACCAAGGTGAGCATGAATGCTGATCTGCTGAAGGGCAGGAAGGCTCTGCAGAGGGATCTGGACAGGCTGGATCCATGGGCTGAGGCCAACGGTGGGTGTGAGGTTCAACCAGGCCAAGTGCTAGATCCTGTCCTTGGGTTAGAACAACCCCAGGCAGCACCACAGGCTGGGACAGAGTAATTGGAAAGCTGCACGGTGAAAAAGAACCTGGTTGTGCTGGTTGACAGCAGCTCAACATGAGCCAGAGTGTGCCCAGGTGGCCAAGAAGGCCAATGCCATCCTGGCCTGGATCAGCAATGGTGTGGCCAGCAGGACCAGGGCAGGGATTGTCCCCCTGTACTGGGCACTGCTGAGGCCACACCTTGAGTGCTGTGTCCAGTTCTGGGCTGTCACTGCAAGAATGTCACTGAGGGGCTGGAGGGAGTCGAGAGAAGGGCAACGGAGCTGGGGAAGGGGCTGGAGCACAAGTGCTGTGAGGAGCAGCTGAGGGAGCTGGAGAAAAGGAGGCCCAGGGGTGACCTTATCACTCTCTACAACTGCCTGAAAGGAGGCTGTGGACAGGTGGGTGTTGGCCAACACCGTGATAGGACACGAGAAATGGCCTCAAGTTGTGTGAGGGGAGACTCAGGTTAGACACCAGGATGACTTTCGTCACAGGAAGGGTAGTCAAGCACTGGAATGCGCTGCCCAGGGAAGTGGCTGAGTCATCATCCCTGGAGGTATTTTAAAGACATGTAGATGTGACACCTGAATACATGGTTTACTGGCAGACTTGACAGTACTGGGTTAATGGTTGGACCCGATGATCTTAACGGTCTTTTCCAACATAAATTCATCTATGATTACGTTAGTTTACTAAGCATAATTTATCCTTTTTATTTTTGCTAAAGACACACAAGTACCTAAGTCATTAACGTGCACTAACAGATACCGCAGAAAGACAAAAAGAAACTACAAAGCAGCACTGGAGGAAGAGTAGTACTTGGAACAATGTTTTTCAATTCATCAAAATATAATTCCTTTCCTTCAATTAGAGATCCAAGACCATTAGTTAACAGCTGTTTACAGCAAAATAAAAAGTAGTATGTCTGGTTTGTCTGAAACCTACTGGATCTATAATAGGTATGAACAAAATTACCTTCTCTTGCCCATCATGATTCTCATCTTCATGTTCCTCTTTCACTCTATCTCGTTTCAATGCTTTCAGAAATTCACTTTTCTTATCAGTCCGCATTCTTGTCAATTTTGTTAAACGAGGCTGACCAGATTTGTCGACAGGAGATGAAGAACTTGACCGATTACACTAGTGTAGGAAGTCAGAAAAAGAAAGAATGGTAGAAGTGTTTTCATTCAGAAAATTTTTATTTAAGACACAGGTATGTGTTGCTTTAGGTTTCATATATATTCACAGTCAAAAGTAGAGGGAAGATTGGTATTTTGGTATATACAGAGAGGCAAGTTTATGGAGCATTGCTAATGAACAGTGGGCATTCTGAAACATGTAATACCTTTAGCAGTCTTGAAGTCTAAATGTATCAGGCTGTACTTCCTAATGCGGGTTTTTATTCCAAATCAAACCTACAAAGCAAACTGTGCAGTACTTTAAGGCCGGTAATGTGCCTTCCATCTTTCTCACATATAAACTTCCGAGAAAACGTATTTAATACAATTCTGCATAAAATTTACTGACCATTCTCACAGAAACAAATTAAATGTTACATAGATTTGACTACAGCCACTGCTTTACCTCTTTAACTGAATTTTGTGTTACAGCAAATGCCTTGACAGTTGATTTGAAAGGACTGAAATTGCCAACACCATATGCAGATTCATGAGGAAATGCATTCCCAAGTTTATTTTCTTTCACGTGGCTTTTCCACTGTGTGGACTAGACAGAAATATAAACAGAAATGTAAAGAATCATTAACTACAAAAGGATTCTTTTCAAGAATCTTCAGAAAAATGATTAAGCAAAAGCAAATCATAACTGCAACCTTAATGTAGTGCAAACATCTGTTTTCTTGTGGAAAAGAGGCTGTTTATGAGCAATTCATCTGCTCATAAATACTGTTCACCCTGTTTCTATAAAGACTAAAATTTCAAAACAATTAAGATCCTCATATTTGAAGTATTGAAAATGAAATATGGGACTTCAACAGCTGAAAGTATTATTTTAGATTCAGAATGTTACAGAGTTAAGAACTAATCTATCATATGCTCTCAAGAGCACAGCAAAAATACCGAAACAGAAAAACTGAGATGAAGCCACTGAGAATAGCCCAGTTGGTTAGAGCCTGGTGCTAATAATGCCAAGGTTGTGGGTTTGAAGTCTATATGGACCATTCACTTAAGAGTGGGGCTTGATGATCTTTGTCAGTCCCTTCCAACTCAGAATACTCTGTGATTCTGCACATGGAAAGCTGCATTTGGAAAGAGACCAGAATGACACGTTATCTTTGTCTACAACTGGGATAAATTCTAAAGGTATTATTATGCTGACTATACCTCTCCACTACGTATCTAATTTTGTTCTATTAAAATCATATATACAAAAGGCACTGCTATTCCGTAAGTTAGAAACATCATTTTTGCTCTCACTTGTACAGTTCCTGCACTTCTCAAAAATGGCAGATGAGAAGCAAAGAGAGACTAAATTACAGTATAATTTAGAAAGAAAAATGCAAAGTTGTTTCTATTCATTTTGGGGATGTGTTGCACTTTGCAAGTGTTGAATACATGATAATCTAGGAACAGTATTCTCAGGGATGGAATAAGCACATTCAGAATTACAGCATGATTTTTGTATCCAATACTCACCTTTGCAGGAGGAGTGACAGGTTTGGGGACTAATCCTTTATAAACACTTGTGCCAGTTCCATTCCTCACTGGCTGTGAATGAAGACTTCCCACTACCGGGAATCCAGATATCCGCAGTTCTTTTGTACTGCCTTTTTTAATGACCAGCATTCTCTGAGATCTAGATTTAGGATTTAAAGGGTACTCTGGAAAAAAAAAAAGAAGTGTGTGCGTGTATATAGATATGTGTGCATGTGTGTACGTGCATGTGTACACAATCTTGCCAGTTTTTAGTTCCTAAGGTACTGGGCAGCCATATGATCCAGAGCAAACAGCATAAATCAGGAACTTAGTTCAGTTTTAGTTCCACAAATGACAGACTGTGCAAGCCGGGAAAAACACAGGTTCTGTTCCATTTCCTACTATTATCATTTTAAAAATATTTCACTTGGCAATGCAGGAATTGCAGTTTTTGAAAGAAAAGATACTCATCAAAGAAGTCTGCTACATGGTTCTAGAGAATGCTGCATAGCAATTCTAAAATCGAAATACTGGTAGTTATTGATAGTTACCCAAACTACAAAAGAGATTATGGCTTTCATATTCCCCTTAAGGTTTCCTAAAGAATAATTAGTTATATATTTATTAACAGCTCAGTTTAGAGCTCCAAACTGAGGTTCCATAAACATGAGACAAGATGTGCACTACTCTTTAGACCATGGCAATGACCAGTTTCTCTAGCTCCAAGTCTCAGATGGAATTAACAGGACAAAATTTCCATATTCATTGGAGCACAAACTAGGAGACATACAGTCAGCTGTCGAACTAGAGAAACTGACATTTATCAGTATTAAGGAACATCTATTAAAAACAGTTCTAAAATTGCCAAAAAGGGAAAAAAAAAGTATTTTTGTACATGCATTCCACTGCTGAGTTAAGAGCCTTTTCAAGGATTATCTCCTCTCCCTGCAAGCAATTCTACTTCAGAGTCACTATATCCTCTGTTTAAAAAAAAAGCCCAAACCCTATCTTAAAAGCATTCCATGACTTTAGCTTTGTTTAGCAGGTAGATGCTACAAAATATTAGTCGTAACTAAGCTTCATTCTCATTAAACCTCATGACAAGACTTTCCAAAATACTTGCAGGCTCCCATCACATATACGCAAGACAAAATGCAATCTAAAAGATGCATAGATTTTTAACAGATATTAGAAGGGACTGTAACATTCCTCTTCCTGAATACTGTTTCCTTTTAAAGGGAATAATACCAGCCTTAATTTCAGTTTTTCAATTAAAAAAAAAAACCAAGACTCTTTCATTGAAAGATAGATTATCACATGCAAGCTGCTAATAACACAAAGCCAGAAAGCTGTCCAATTATCTATGACGCTGCAAAGGTTTATAGCAATTAGATACTTATATTGAGATGTTGGCCTATATCTAATGCTACTTTAGAGTGCAAAAAGTACTGGTCAAGTATGAGAACAAGAATCAGAAAATTAAAATACCTTTAAAATCTCAGTCTCAGCAGTAGTTTAAGTAGACAAGTAAAAGTAAAAGCTTTAACATTTAATTAATTATTTTTACATAAAGATAAATATTCTTATTTTGAGTACATTTATTATTTTAAAACCCCTGCCATCTAAAGCTACCACCTTCTTAGGGGTCCACAGTTGACTACATAAAGATCATTAGAATTGTAAATGATAGCCTAATGTAATCAGATGAAGATGAGAAAACAGTCCCAGACTAGAGGTCTGCTCAATGCTCATGCTGAGGATTGTATTTGTTATACAAATAATTCAAAACCACCACCAACAGTGTAAGACATTTGCTTTCAGGAAGAGAGTTTAAATCTCTGCAAGCTAACCTCCACTTCCAGCTCTCTCAGGGTTCTCTCTAAACTCTTCCAACTCTGTCTAATCAGTCAGAAGCATTCTTTTACAAAACCTTCATCTTGCAATCAATGCCACTAATTTAGGAGACCAACCTTCACTGCACTTCCTCTTGAAAATAAAGATGAAGATAAATTCTTGACATCTTTACAAAAAAGATGTGTACGTGTTCTGGCAAAGAATACTAGCTGTGGCTGCATCTGTAGATGTAGACCAGTTGACTGATATTCAAATGTGTTATCCCTTTAACAAAAAGGTACCTACATTGTAGTAATTTTGAAGTTTTCTCAATCTATACCTTTATAATTCTAAAAAGAGGCTTGTGTTTCAAATAAAACAACTTCAGATCTCTGCTACATTTCTGCATTTAAAAACATCAAAAATACTCACCCCACACACCTGCAGCTAGAGATTTATTCTGGTTTGGTTCCCTCTCATATTCAGGGTTTAAAGATGGCTGAAAGAAAGATTTATCATTATTAAAAAAGTAACTCTTGAATTGTAGGATGAATGAAATAAACAATCACAATCACACCAGCAGCACGACCTCTGCTGACAGACTAAACACTTCCCCCATGAACCAAACAGGCCACTTGTTTCTCTTCTCCAACAAAATATCTCAGGCAGCAGCCAATGTCATTATATGAAATGCCTAGAGAAACCAAAATACAGCAATCCATGTTTCTTCAAAGAGTAAGATCACCCTTCCCCTTACATCCTAATTGTAGGTTGAAGCATGGGACCTCAAAAGGCCACAAGCATGAAGATTACCTTGTTACTATTTCAGATTTCCAATAAGGTAACTGTGTAGAATTTAATACATACACATACCACAGCAGACTGGAATCCAACTGTAGTTTCACTTAAATACATAAGTAACAGTAATAAACATATACAGTGACAAAATCTGGATATAAAATGAGAAACACGTTAATGGACAAACTACTAACACTCTCTTACCTACAGAAAAGGTGATTCCTTAGATGACGATCTGAAACTGGTAGAATCTCATTAAGTAACTTATAATGGACAAAATGCTACTTGCACACAAAATGAAACATTTTTTATTGTAATTACAATTTACTTACAAAATCCTCAGCCTCAAACTGGTTGGGTACTTCTTTGTCTTCCTTTTTGCAGATTTCATTATCAGGTACACTGTTTTCATGCAGGCCTTGGCCTTTTCCACAATGGAAGGTGCTGCTACGAGTACGAGAACCTCCACCATGATATCCCCCACGTTGATTTATATTTTCTGGACCATTTCTGCCTTGTGAACGCCAACCATTCCTCTCTTTTCGCCCAAAATGCCCTTGGATTTTTAAATTTTAAAGAAATGCAATTACAAACAATTTAAAAAGAATATTCTACTTTGCAGAATTGTTAAAGTTAAGTCAGCAGCTCGATATACTGGGATACGATAGCATAGTAAACAAGTTTTCTTTCCCATAAGCAACAGGGAAGGATCTTACAAAAGAGTGCCAGAGAAAGAAGACACCCAGCCAATGCTACGACAAGTCAAACTCTTTTTCTGGCTGCTCATTTATATGCTGTTGGCTAGAGTATTAACTCAAGACTCTTATTCTGCTCAAGAGAAAAATACACCTGAAATCATATTACTTTAACCAATCCTTAGTGCTCACATCCTCTCCCAGATGTGTCTTTCCATTATCATTCTTTTACTGCAGAAAAAGAATTTAGCATACATGAGCTATCATCATCAGACTCCTTTTCTAGCTAGGGTTACAAGGAAATGATGCAAACACATTCACAGTATTTCATAAATCATACCTCCATTCGGCCTTCCAATGTTAGGATCAAATCCCTCTGAAGAGTTGTGTCTTCTGCGATTTGCTTCGTAACGATTCTCTGTCCATGAAAAATTTTCAGAATGTTTCTCAAAATTCAGCGATGACTGTAAAGGAGCACAAGTGGTAGACCTGAGATCTGATTAACAACAAAACTTAATCATCAGAACTGTAACATGCACATTGTTCACAGTATATACAATTTATTCTTACAAGAACTTTGAATGACAGACCATGCAGTAGTCCTCACATTCAGAGGTCAAGTTCAGAGGTGTGTTGCCATCTCTCAGGCTAACAAAGTGGAAGCTGCATCTTCTGCTCCAGGACACTGAAACAGCCCTCAAGTCACATGCTTGCGACACAAGGTAAAAGTGTCTACTTTGTTTTGGCAGCAGAACAGAGCACAAATGACATGTGTCGCAGGAGAAGAAAAAATTTTTTAAAAAGGTAAGAAAGGACAGAAGATCACAATTTGGAAGGCAAAAAAGAAGTCTGTGGTCTTAATTTGGATTTTCAGAGACTACACACGTGCATTCCATAGAAAGCAAGGAACCACTTCCACCCAAGGCAGCTATATCCAAATAAAGCATGATTCATTAATCTTGTCATTTTAACTTAATAAGGCAAATACAAGTAGTTATGAAATACTAATAAAATCTAGAATCAAAAGTGTCCAGATTCATAAAGATACTTCAAATTTTCAATTTAGAAGTACACATTTGAGAAAACTTAAAGAAATAAATATTTAATGTATCAGTAGGAGGTAGTTTATAAACTAAAATCTTATCTTGAGACTAGCACTAAGAAATCAAACCACATCCTCACTAGAATTCATACCTAAAGGGATTAAACCAAAAAATATCTTGCCTTACACAATCCATGTCTTCCTTATAACTTCTGTCTGGGTGTACCTTTAAAACTACTTCCTTCTTCCCACCTACTCCACAGAGAAAATCACACACACACAAAAAAAGATACCCAAAGCTCTATGGAAAATGCCCCTGTAGAGCTCAAGGTGCTGTTCAATATTCACTGCTTAAAATTCAAACTCAAATAAGTGTATATTTAAAAATCAAAACATGTATTTCCAAATTGTATAGAAGTCAAATGTACAGGGACTACCCTCTCAATCTGAGACCTAGGAAGTGAATCACTTGACAAAATCTCCTTAGAGAGAGAAAAACCAGAAAATTGCAAAAAGTTATTAAAAGTACTTCAAAAATTACCAAATTGATCTAAATATTTAAGTAAAAGAAAATCCTTAAACAGATTTTGACTAAGCTGCCAAAAATTTCATAAAGTGCTAGATCTACCTGTCCTGGGTGAAATTTTAGAAGATGCTTCATGTGTTCATTTACATACAACTTCTTAATATTGCTTTTGGAATTTAGCGTTCTTTTTTTGTACTAACTTCAAAACAATCAACATTTTCACAAAGTATAACTGACAGCATTTTATATATAGTGTTTGAGTTGTACATGGTATAATGAATCTGAAGCTTCTAAATAGTGTGCAAAGATCATGCAGTTTGCATTTTCCCCACATGATGGAGGTACCAGTCTACGAAGCCTCTCAAGGCAGAGATGACAGTAAGCTTTGTAATAAACAGGAAATTTATTGGCAATTTCTGGAAGTTGAGAAATTATCTGACTTAGTTCAGCAATCAAGAAGAAGGGATAGAAACAACAGATTTTAAGAAATACAAGAAGTCTAACTGCTTAACAAGAAGCAAAAGTGAACTTGTAAAACTTGACTTTATCTATCTGCAATACCCCGTAGCCTTTTTAGAGCAATACTTTCTTAGAAGTTTTGTCCATATCCCAGGATGGTTTCACTATTCACTTCTTCCCATTCCACCTGCCCATCTGCAATACTGCACTGACACAAACACGTTAGCTCCAGACCTGAACAAAACCCACTGAGTGACAGATACACACCTATTTAGGTGGATTTTGTTGTGTAATCGACAGAGAGATGAGAAAAGCTTGCTGTTAAAAGGAAATCAGCAGCAATAGATGAGATGGATTTCAATCAAGCTGTAATCTGTATGTCACATTAAAAAGCTCATTCACAATCACAGCTTCCTGGTAGCTAGGTTTCTATAATGCCAGCCTTGAGCTATGTAAGGAAAAACATCTCAGCTAGCAAGGGCTCAAGGGGAAAACCAAGCTCCTGTAGGTGTAATCCCTGAAAGTGATTACATTTAAGGAAAATAAAAATTGACCAAGCAGAGCTCAATTTCTCCTCCTCAAGACCAAACGTTGTTGATACCATAGCCTCACCCCAGCTCCATTCTGCACAAAACTTGAGACACCTTTGCTTCCTCACCCCAACCTTCCTTTCCATCTCCATCCCTCTTATCTCCTCTTCTCTTCTGCTTTTTTGATATACATGAAGCAGAAAATAAATCTATTTTAGGAAACAGAAGGGACAGGGGGCCACAACATTTGAGACCTGTCTTGTAGAGGAATTACAGCTCTAACTCTGTAAACTAAGAACTACCAAACAGACTTTTCAAGCACTTAATATCCAAATGTGCTGTATATCACAGAACGGTCATCATTGAGGGAGCAGGCAATAGAGGGAAATAAGGTGCATTCCGACAACGACACACAAATATTAGAAGAGAGTAAGAGAAGAAAATCTAACTAAACTCCATGAGGCAAAGAATCACAGAAGAGAGCAGGAGCCACAAAATACACTTGCAATGAAATTTCATACAATTCAGAAATGAGGTGACAAATACAACCCGTGCCTCAGATATATTCTAGTGGTACAGGAGTAGCTCTGGAACTTACTTTTATCCTGTTATATTGGCACATAAAGCATGCAAGTAAAGCTCTTGCAGCAGACTCTTCAAATATGTGGTGAAAATTGTTTTGCAGTTGTGACACCATACTAAATTAAGCTCCAAATACTCTTCCAATTTAAAACATATTAAATTGAAAAAATCAGATCGAAATAGTTGAATGCATCAGAAATCACAGAGAATGTAAACAAGGAGTCTGCATCTTAATTTGGATTTTCAGAGACTATGTATCTCAGAACAGATAGGCCTGATGTTCCCAGAAGCAGATTATACTTAACAAATAATCTAGCTAGGTGAAGGTAGAAGAAACATAAACAGAGTGATATAAGAAAGGACATTTAATGACATGACTAAAAAAATGCAATTATGTTTGTGTAGACAGACACACTGCCAGCTATCTATGCATTTGACAATACCACAAGCCTATTGCCGTAAGTTTCTCAAGACTAAGCATTTTGCACGGACATGAAAGACTGCGTGAAGCTTATATAAATAACAGCGAAGAAAAGCAAAGCAATTCTCATAGCAGCAGATACAAATATTGAATTCAAACTATTATAATGAAGATAGGTCTACAAATAGGGAAGCAGATGACAGGAGTTTTAATATCCAGTGCTGACTCTGCTTCTGCATTTCCACAAATTAATGAACAGTAGAAAGATAGGCCAGGAAAAAACATTTCTGAGAAAGACATACTCAAGACTTCCAAGAATATTTACAAATTCTAACAATTAAGATATTGTTATTTCCCATTTCCAAGCTGTCCCATTACATAAAGTAACAGTAGTCTAGATGAAACAACCAGAGTCAAGACACATAATGGAGTGAAAGCATCACACTCCACCAGTAGCAACAAGCATTCCACCACCAACTGCAGAGGCATTTCAGAAAGTCTAAAAAAGCATAGTTTTAATCACTTGGATGACCGGATAATACTTCTGTAAAATTTATGGGACACGGAGAAAAATCAGAAGCAAGAACAACAAGTACATGCCCTGTCTTGGTACTCCTAGCATAGAACACAGTAATTAGTTTCAAACTCCTGATGAAGGAAGCTTAACCCAACCACAGCTATAGCCATGCATGTGCTTCTTTACATGAAATACGCTGCTCAAGCAAAAACTCTACTGGAATCATCTGTCATCATAGTATTCACGAAAAGATTTGCATTTTTATTGTGATTGAGGTTATGACACTTAGACTTCCCTAATAAAGAGAGTGTCTTTTCAAAAGAACAGTACAAAACATACCTTTGTTGATGATGGTGGAGTAGGAAAATTAAGCCAGGCTGGAGCAAAGTCATGCTGCGCCATTTAGGTCCAGTCTCTCCGAATCAAAGAAAAAAGGCTTAGCACCTCATGGCAAGTCCCTGTAATCAGAAGAAAAGTAATGAGTCCTTTCAGATGCTTATGTTACAAGGGGATTACACTTGTTGTCTTTTGTTCAGTGCGCCCCTTCTGTTTTCCTGCATTATTTTCCTCACAGATCTGGTTTAGAATCTAGCTATCCTTATCTTATTTACAGCATCAAATCTGTGCTTTTATTACTAAAGTGTCACATAAATCAAATATAACACAGGAATCACAAAAATACAACTGTAACATTTCTTCCTTTATTTCCTCTTATAAATGGGATGAAGCATCTTGTGTAAGGTCTGATCCAGAACTCTATGGCAAAATTAGTTTGCCAAAATACTTTCTGGTACTATCTACAGAGTCTGCATGTCCAGAGTGTCAAAATCCAGTAAAATTCTCTAGTTTGAAAAAGGGCCATAGAAGGTAATGGTTTACAATTAAAACCCTAGAATACTTTTTCTACCCTACATTCTTCTCACAGGTAAGAAAATATTTCTCAATAAGCAAGAGAATGCACGCTAATGTGAACTACATTACCTGAAACTGAACTATAGCACAGACAGGAAAGAAACGGATGAAACACTGCCTGAATTATACAAGTGTAACTGAACCATGCTCTGCACCTAGTCACTGAAAAATGTTCAATGACCCAAAAATATTTTAAGTATGATATATATGCTATTAGAAATTCAGCTAGTGAAAACATAATAAACACCCACACACATTTTATAGGGAGACCCAAATAAATGTGTATCCCACATCTCCACACAGCAGAGTGCAAATCTGTTAGTCAGTGAGCACAGATGTAGTCCACTTTCATCTATGGCTGCTGTAATGTTAGTATCAGCAAGAGATGTGGAATCTGAACTTGGTAACTCATAATTATTATTGTTCTCTGGCCTGAACCAGAATATTACAGGCTATTGCAGATTTCCATTGACAGACAAGACTGTTCCAGCTTCTAAAACGAAGTCTAACAGATTTGTTAGATTTAACTTAGTGTAAAACTGTACTTAATTGAGCTGCTGGTTCTTTTTAATGACGTGAGCTCGTACCGAAGTTTTTAGGTACCTCCAATACCATAGTTAAAACTGTAAGGTAGGATGTACAATTACTACAGTTAAAGAGAGACAAGGTTAAAGGTATGTCTCACTGAAATAACTAACTATAAATTACTCCGCTGAAATCATTCAACACTCACTTCTAAACTAATTTCAACAAAAACTCCAGAGAAATTTTCTAAGTATTTGAGTTATATCAAACCAGTAAAATAAAAATGAACAAAGTTCTAGAGTCAATGAACCATCACAGAAATGGATTCTCTTTCTAAAAGGAACCATGTTCACTTTTATTGATACACTCCATTCAGCAATAGTATATAAAAGGGCATATGTTTACAAATGAACGAAGAGATGTCAAATTAACACACAACAAATTTGAGCAGATTCCAGCAAGAAAAAAAATGTATTCTCCTTCACTTAGACACAGTTCTCATCTCCAAGCAGAAGAATCATGAAATCTTCAGAAATTATCAAGACAGATTTTCAGTACTTAAAGATCAACACAACAACAACAAAGTCTTCAGACTGAGGCACTTACAGTCTGAAAAACAATGAGTAAGATTAGGTTTATACCAAGTAAGAACATAAAGATTCCACAAAGTATTACCAAGTTACTGGTGCATCAGCTATTTTTCGCAGAACAACAAATACCCTAACACTCTAATTTAATAGATTTATCTTACTGTTTTTAGAAAACTAGTCAAGCTTCCTAACATTATTTATGCAACTGCCATGAGAAGAGTTTGTTACTAACTCACTAACATCCTTACCTTTTATCCTTTGCACAAAAGATTAAATGATCACCAAGTATCCAAGGACTGGAAAGGTATTTTGTAAAAAGACCTTTTCCCACAGCTCACTGACAGTGGCTGTGTATTTCTTCACGCAAAAATTATTCTAGAAGCAGATTCAAGTCTTCCTCATGTTCTCAGCTAAAAAAGCTCTAAAAAAGTTTTTATCACTGCTGCTCTGTCAGATGAGTCAGTCCCCTTCTTAGAAAGCAATAAACAAACGGTAAAGAAAGAGACCTGGGCCAAAATTACACAATATTCAGAGCACAAAGTAAGCAACAGAATACATATGTAAGTTTCAATAAGGCCATACAAGACAAACTTCTGGGCTAATTCTTCCAAACAGTTTTGATAAAAAACAGCAAGAAAAAAAGCACAGGTGTATTTCCAGAACACTACCTGACCAACTTCAGAGGTTTGTAGTTAAGGACTAACATGAAAAACAAATCCTGTGGATACTGGATACTCCACACCAAAGTCAAGAAAACATTTTCTTTCACCTAATTGTACATATGATTGGTCTAGCAATTAGACATGGGAACAGAGTGTACTTTCATTATTAAACCTTTCTAACTTTGAATAGGCACAAACATCCCAGCTGTAATTAAACTCGGAAACAAAGGGCAGGTCAGGAAAAGACATTTAAAAACTGCTTTAGAGGACATAGCCTACCCAGCTTAAAGTTGCTGGTTCCATATTTTACCAGGTTTCATAAACATTCTTACAGCTGCTAGCTTTCTGATGTTGCCAACAAGTTTGCCCTATATATAAAAACATTTTTATTACAACCATGATCTCTGTTCAGACAATCTGACACATACTTGATAGCTCTAGGATACTCTTTATTCTCAGGAAGGTATTTTTGATAAATTGAAAACAGATCAGAAAACATAAGAATGGAATGTCAGCAAGGCAACTCTGCTGCCACATGCAGGATTTACTATGCTTAAAGCCTTTGTGATCAGCTTGGTTGCCAACACTAGTGTGTTTCTTGCTTGTTTTCCAACTTAAGCTAGACCAACAACTAGCAAATTATTCTGCAACACATTCTAACATTAAAAAGATTCTTTTTTTCCTTCCTTTACTGCTATTCAGGTCCCCTATCTAAGCCATACCAAAAAATCAGAGATGTGTCTGCATTCTGCGTCCACCAAAGCACTGGCAACCCTTACTCAGATACATACTATCTACTACATTTAAACAAAAACAACATTTAAAGTATTTGAATAGAATGAAAGTCAGCAGTATGACATTGCTTTAATTACACTGACACGAAACCGTACATCTACTAGCAAGTTTTCTCCTGCATACACACCACATAAATGCTGCTCAGTAACACTAATAAAGCAGCTGATGTACTCCCAGCATTAATACAGCTATGAGAAGTAAACTCAGTGAGGTAAACACCACAGATTCAAAGACAATTCCAGGGCTTTCAGAAACTCTCTCAGTAACAAAAGAGCAGGCCCGAAATTTATCATGAATGTTTAAGCCACCATCACCTATTAGCACAAAATCTGCCATTCTTCAACCAAACTGTGGAAAAAGCTAATTTGGCTCAGGCTCTCCGCTGCTGAAGCAGAGCTGCACAATTCTAGAAAGGTAAGAAAAAGATACTGAAATACTGCTATCCTCATACTATTAACACTCAAATACATTTAAACATCTTTAATCAGACTGGTCGAACTATTGTCTTATCTCAGGAATAGCCTCTTGTGACCAATTCAAGTAATGTGTACTGACCTTAGGGATCTCAATAAACAAAGTCTCTTGTAGCCCATAAATTTAGATAAAAGTCATGTGTTGCTGTGTTGTGGATAATAGAATAGTTCACAGCAAAGGAAGAAATCCTGTTCTTAAGTTTTACATCTTGAGGGGGGGATCTGAAAGAAGCCCGTAAAACATTTTTCTTCAAGTAACATGCAATAATTAATCCAATATTCAACTAAATAAAATTTAATTCTATAGTTTTGCGAAGCATGATCTTCAATAATAAGGCAGTGACTGCCAAGGAACAATGAACAGCTGGTTCCAGATGATGTACAGTGAAGAGATTTGTCATAAATATTACTCAGTCATCTACTTTGAGCCACATTTGCAGCTGAAATAAGAACACTGCACCAAATACATTCAACCAATACAGAGAAAAGGTTGGGCTATGCTTCTTTTATGGTTGAGTCAACAGGTTCTTTTGTGACAGAAACTATTTCTCACCAGTTGTAAACCAGCAGGAAACACTGTATTCCAAACAAATTTGTGTTATCTGCATAGCACCTGGGAAAAACTCATGTATTGCCTTTGTTTTACAGAAATAAGTAACATGCTACAAAAAGGGAATCAGAAAGCAACTGCATGAATCAGGAGGCAAGACTTCTGGGAAAAGGCTAAGAAACAACACCTAGAGTCAACACGCAAACCTGCAAAAACCACAAAAATGACGCTAAAACAAGTATCATTAGTTTATCTTGTGCTTACCAAATTAAACAAAGAAATCAAACATTAAAGACCACAGTCAATTTTCCCCACACCACTACACTTTTCTTTTATAAATCCCCACAGAACAAGATACAAGTGAAATCGCACTTAAAATTAACAGCAGAGAAATTCAAGATTTTATTTGGTGTAATAACAAGCTATTACAGTGATCACAGACAAGAAAAGTCTAAGGAAACTATCCGGCTTACTTTGCGTCACAAAATAATGACATGAGATGTATTTAGAAAGTGGTTATGAACATCCAAAGCAGTAAATTCCAGCAAGAAAGAACATATCTTAATCCAAAACACCACCAGAATCACAAGGTATCAGTCACAGAATATTGAAGGTGGGTGGACAGATACATGGTCCTGACAATCAGAAGAACAATACTCTGAAAGAGCTTTAAGACTTAGACAAATATTTGAACCTGTCGATTTCTATTATGCTTCTAAATCAGACTCTAATAATTGTAATTAAAGAGTTAACGTGCAGGATGATGCATTACACAAAGGTAACACTATAAAAGCTAATCCACTTTTTCCCCCATTTTCAGTGCTAACCATGCAAGAATGATGTCTCTCCAGCAACTTTTTTTTCCTCTCCCCTGCTAACTGAAATCAATATACAGTTTTAAAAACTAACTTTCTAAGCATGAAGAACACCCATTAAAACCAAAGTGTAAATAAAATTCTGATTTTTTCCCCCAATAACACAGATAGAATTCAATACAGTACGAAAGTAAAAACACCCTTCTATTCACGAACTTTAAGATTATCTTCCTTTCAGATCACTTTAGCAAAGTGCTTCCTCAAACTTCATCTTAATATTAAAAATTTTACTTTGTCTGCAACCTTTAATTCACTCTTACTGGGACAAGCAAACTTATTAACATTTAAGTTTCATTTGCAAAGCTTGTTCATAAATTAAAACCTCCACCATGCAGTTCTCACATGAAGCAGGGGCATGAAATACATAGATCAAGGAGATCCAGATAAACAAACTAGCTGAAATAGTGTTATGGAGTACATCTTGACTTTAACAAACACAATTTGTCACATTTTAATAAAGTTATGTAATTTCTTGCAGTGAAAATCAATTTCTTTGACACTTTTTTCTTCCCCCTCTATTTATTTACTAGAGCGGACAGGAGAAAAAAAATGCTTGTTCACTCTCATATCATTTGTGCTAAATTTGGGACTGCTGCCACCACAGTCATGTCAGTCATGGATTTCACGCCCTTCACTCTGGGGCAGTTCCACCAGCAGGCAGTATTTCCAACCACTAGTGCAGCCCGAGAGCACCACAGGCTAAGCACAGTGCAGAACCCCAGCAAGCATCTGCTACTCCAGACTGTATCTCTGCATAGCACATCAAAAATGGGAATACACTGCAGTCACACACCAGACTCAGTACAACGTAACTGCAGAGCCACTACAGACAGAATCGTGTGTATTTACTACTTCACTTGGCTGCAGTACTACACCAGGAAGCAGTTGTGCTGCCAAACATGACCAAAAAAAAAGGGTAAGACATGAAGACAGACATAGACTATTTTTCCCCCATGCCAGGCATCCATGAAACGCTGGAAACAGTTAGCACAGACAAAGCTTTAAAATAAATAAAATTAAAACTAAAATGAAAAATAAAATAAAATAAAAAATAAGCTAAACTAAAAATAAGATAAAAATAAATATAAAAAAAAAATTTAAATGAAATTCAAAATACAGATAAATATATTTTTTAAAAAATAAAATAAGAAAGTCTCCAGCTCAAACTCTGGAAAATTTACAGTGTAAGCGTACTACTATTTTCACATAGTAGAAAGTCACACCATATCTTCCGCACTGCTTCTGACAACACAGTAGAATAGCAAATTACTTTACAGAAGTATTTAATCTGGCCCTAAATGTATCATGAAAACAAAGGCTACTGAGATCTGGAATAAACCAGTTACACAAAAAAATAATTCACCTGATCACTCCTGGTCCCTTTTAAAGACAATCCTTTATCTGGAATTTCTTCTAGTTTCAACTGTATTCATCAAACCTTTACAAAATTTAAAAAAAAAAATCTCTCTCTATTTACACACTAAAAATAGCCACAGAGCATCTCTGGAAGGGCACAATACAGGAACTGGAAAAATGACTGTTCTGAGAACTCAGCTGGAGGCAATCTCTGCACTGTCTATGTAAGTGGACAAGAGAGCCCATAGATGGCAGGGCAAAATAGATCACCTTCTGAAATATTGCAAGATGGCAAAGCAGAGAAAGCAGATGTAATCAAAGCATTTGGGACTTCAATTCCACGTTCTATTTTTCTATAAACAGGTCAAATAAGAAAAAAAATAGGCCCGATTATTAAGATACAGAATCCTGAAAGGACCATGGAATATAAAATAATATGCATTCAATTTAACTGCTGTGATTTTTTTGAGATTTTCATTTTTCAGTTTAAGTAGCTCTAACTAGAAGAAATACATTTAGCATGACTTTTTTAATATACTTACCTATAAACACTGTAACAATTTCACAACTCCTAAGGATCAAGAGTAAAAACATGTAATCCTACCTTTTTATTCCCAGGTCCACACCCTTCACAGATTATAGCAGGAAAATCTCAACAATGCAACTCTTTATGACAAAGAGGCCTATGAACTTTAGGCACCACCTTGCAACAAAGCTACCTTGCAACATCTTCTGACAGAAACCTGTCTTACTCTTGTACCAACAGTCTCTAGTCCCATCAAAAGTATTAACAAAACTAAAGTCTCGCTCATAGTTTTCACCTTCACACAACTCTACGTGAGAAGTGAGTTTAATGGCTTACTAATTTTAAATTTTGAAAGAACCTTCTGAAAAATTAAAATATAACATCCAGAGATAACGCTGAAAGACTAACGGCCAACTTTTACTTCCCTAGAACTTCAAACCAAGACTAATGACCAACTTTTACCTCCCTAGAACTTCAATTATTAGCCTCTGCCAATCGGAAAGATACTGTGGTCCCTTTATCATATTTGTGGTCCTGTACTGAACTCTCTCCACCAAGTCCCACCCTTTCTTGCATCAGGGACCCTGTAACAGTGCTACACAGGCTGCACGGGTGACACAGTCATCCACATATGGCCTCACCAGGGCTGCATACAGGACAAAGCTGAACTCCCCTCTACCTGCTGGCAATACTCTTCCTAATGCCACCCAGAGAGATTTTGGCTTTACTCATTATGAGGATGCAGTGCTGGCTCATGGTTGGCTTGCTGTTCAACAGGACCCCCAGGTCCTTCTCTGTAGCTGGCATATGCAGCTGTTATTCCAGAAAATTCACATTTTCCCTTTGCTTCATGAAGATCCTGTATCCACATTCTTCTACACAGCAGCACAAACATCAAGTGTGTGTATCAGCCAGTTCTCCCTACCTTATATTACCTGCAAACTTGCTGAGCATAAACTCTGCCCCACTGTACAGGACTTTAATGAAGATGTTCTACAGCAGGGGCTCCAGTCCTGAACCCTGGGGTACACCGTAACAGCTTCTTCCAAATGGCCTTTGTGCCACTGATTACATCCCTGCCGAGCTGTGCCTGACCATTCAGATAGTTCTGGATACACTTCATTGCTCACTTCTCCAAACATACTCGTCAGCTTTTCCACGATGATGTCATGGAGACAGTGTCAAAAGCCTTACTTGGGTCAAGATGAACACCATCCATTGCTCTCTGTTCATCTACCAAGCTAGTCACCTCATGTAGAGGGCTATTAGCCTGCTCAAGTGTGACTTCCCCTTCATAAAGCCATTCTGACTGCTCTCACTCACCTTCCTGTCCTTCACATGTTTGGAAACACGTTTCCAGGATCAGCCAGTGTACAACCTTCCCACGGACGGAAGTGAGGCTGACTAGCCTGTAGTTCCCTGGATTCCCCTTCTCATCCTTCCTGATGTCAAGATTAATATTTGCTCTCTTCTCTTACTCAAGAACCCCTCCCAATGACCATCACACCTCTCAAAGATAATAAGGAATGGCCTTGCAATAACATCAGCACTCATGGAAGAATGGAACACCCTTCACAGAACCCTCTGCACCCATGGAAGCATCCTGTCAAGCCCCATGGACTTACAAGTTTTTTAAGTGCTCCCTAACCTGATTCTTTCTTCACTGAGGGTGGAGGAAAAAGCACAGCAGAGCTTGAAGGACATGACAAAAACATGAGACCAGAGACAGTCCCCACCCAATTTTAAGGGCGTTGTTTAACTTGTCTAACCAGTATTCAGCTGGCAGAGACAGTCCCACTGGAATTGAACAGATCCAACCTCAGGGAAGTCTCTTCCACCGAAAAAAACAAAGGTATTTCTCTAGCTCAGAAAGCTGTCTTCAATACTTAAAACAATTTCATTACTATACATAAGATACATTTGGTAACACTATTTGTCCAAACTGAGAATAAATAAAAACAGCTTTGCTTTTTCATCATGTTCTAACACGAAGAAACAGATAAAATAGTGCCATTACTATAAGAAAAAAACAGGCCAATAACACAGTAAAATAGCCAAAACTCCTACATTTTAAAAATTTAATCTACTGAAAGTTGTGTGCTTTTGGAATGGATTTACCATAGTATAACTACATCCTATTTAAATGGAGTTCACCAAAATTTTGTAGGAAAAACAAATTTTAAAATAAAGCTAAAATTGGAAAAAAAACAAACCAAACCAAACCTGACAGGTGAACTCACCACCAGAAGACAAGGAAAACCAAGACAAACAGTTCTGTATTTTCAAGCTCTATACTTATGCTCTATCTCTGTGTAGTCTATATCATTTTACAGGAAATAGTTTCTGTGACACTTGGGAACTTGAGAGATTGTCAGAAGACCATTAAAATAAAAGGCAATATAAACTCAAACAGCTAGGAATACTTGAAGCTTGTGAATGGAATTTCAAATTTAGTAACAGGGGGGGGGGGGGGGGAGAGGTTAAACCCGGGATTTCG
>VZRV01010563.1:0-50996 GCA_013398115.1 Falcunculus frontatus
TTACAGATGGACATGCTCAGATTTAGGCGAGCATTGCAGATTCCAGCTGCATTTCCTATAGCTGGCATCAACTATATCGTGGAATCATGGCATGGTTTGGGTTGGAAGGGACCTTAAACATCATCCCATTCCACCCCCTGCCATGGGCAGGGACACATTCCACTACCCCAGGGTGCTCCAAGCCCCATCTAACCCAGTCTTGGACACTTCCAGGGAAGTGTCTTCCCCAGGCTGAACAAACCCTGTTCTTTCAGCCAGGGTTAATACTAAATACTAGCCAGAAATAACACTACCCCAAGCGTAGGTGTGGGGTCTGCAATAAACTGCCTTGGCAGCCGTGATTCCATCAGCCACACAGCAAAAAGATCATTTGGAGAGTAAGTATCACCAGCTTCTGGGTGACACCAGTGCAAGATATTGCCTCTGCAAAGCAGAAAGAAGAAGATAATAGAAGAAAAGTCATGGAGATGATCCTACTGCAACTTGTACATGCATTAGTGGCCATAGAAGAAGTGGAATAATCTTCTCAGCCAGGTCACAGCAAAGCTAAAGGAGAGGTTTAGGCCTCTGTGGACACAACCCTCAACTTCTACTCCATGCACACATTAGATGCCCTCAGGGAGATGTTGGTGCAGCTGTGCCTGATCCTACCTTTGAGCAAGATTTTTTTTCTTGCTGCCCTGAAACTGCCTGAAAGCAACTTCTTGTAACTGTTTAATTAGAGGTGACTGCCTCTGCAGAGTGTGGGCTTGGGAAATAAGTCACTTTTACATTCCCACCTGGAACACTACACTGCTGTCATCCAAAGCACGGAGCTCCATCCAACACAGCCCTGCTGGCAGGGAAAGGGCTGGAGAGGCTGCAGGAGACTCCCAGAAGGGATCAGATCCCTCTCTGCTTGCTCCGCTCTACCCCCTGCCAGTATTTCAGCTGAAGCCACAGGCTAGAGGTGGGCAACAGCTCAGCCATATCCCGCTTTGTTCAGAAAAAAGGACAGCAGACTTTGCAAGTGTGAACTTGTCTTTAAATAAACACACACAAACTGAAAATTATCTTCTACCGAGCAAGGAACCCTCCAGCTTCAGAGTTTCAAAACAATCTCTCCACTTAAAGTAATTTCTCTGATTTTTTTGTTACAGTTTGAACACAAAATTCAGCAAAATCCCCTGCTTTTTTCTGTCCTAACTTTGGCTGAAAATTGTGAACCGAAGTGACTAATAAAGTTTTTGGGGGGAAAAGATTTGGAACCAACTGTGGACGAAAGCACCAGCTGTAAGAACAGACCTGCCAAGGAATCTCCCCCGGCCCCCAGACTTTGGTACCAGTGATCCCTGACACAACCTAATCCAAGAGAACCTCGGGGAGGGAAATGAGCAGGGCACCTCTGCAAGGGCAAGAAACGCTGTGCTAAAGCCTTCAAAATTTGAAGACCGGTTTTACTACAGCACCTTCACTAGCCACATGAAAAATAAAACTGATGAGAGGAGTCAAAGGGAATGGGAGACCCCACCACTGGGCAGGAGACAGTTTAGTCAAGACAGAAGGCAGCCTTGAGTGTTCAAAGAGCTGTTCTTTGGCCCCTTCTTCTCATACCAGATGGATTTTCTGGCTGAGACTTATCTGTAATTTTCCTCATAGCTACTTTACAAAGGGAACAGAGCAAAGAAACCACTTGGATCTGGTTTCTTAGAACAGGAAAGAGAATATCCTCAGTGCTGTTTTGGATCTCGTAAGTCACAGGAGGCACCTTACCCCTTACCTCCCAGTTCAAGTGTTTGCTGCATTTCCTTGATCGCAATCCAGTTTTTGCACTTTCCACTTGACTCTAAATTCCACAAAAGAGCTTGATTAGGTTCAAAAGTGGAGCTCAGGAAAGCTTCAGAAAACCTCCTGAGTCTCTTAAATGTGTAAGCTAGAAAATCCACGTGTTCCAGGTCCTCACACCACAACGTGGAAATACCAGCTTGCCCCAAAGCTGGAACTAATCCAGCAGCCTAAACACCATCAAACTAGGGATGCTGGGAAGAGACTCCACACATCCAGGTTTTTCATCTGGCCTCATCCCAGTGATGTTCTGGGGCAGCCCCAAGCGTGCCAAAATGCTTTGGTGTTCTAATCCGCATTAAAGCCCTTGCACAGAGCTCTATTCCACACTTCCCAAATCCTCTTTTCTCTTCAGCAGACAAACCCCCCTGATTTTCATACATTCCAGAAATGCCTTATGTTTGATCCTAAAAGCAATGATGACTCCACTGTCACGTTTCTGATGTCAACAGTGTCACATATCAATGACCTTCTTACCTGATCTCCACGTGGAAAGCAAAGGGGCTACAACAGTGTTACACAAATTGCTCCCAGCAAGCAGAGCTTTCTGCAGTGAAGTATAAAAAGTCAGAACTCCTGCACTTTCTGGGTCTTTAAGGGTGAATTCCAATTTGGAGGGGTTTAGGGATACAAACAAGGACCTAGCTTTGATGTGTACGTTATCCTGGACTGCTGAATTAAAAGAAATAACACAAGATTTGTGTCCCCCTCACACATCCGGCACCAGGCAGCCCCTCAGCTATCCTGAGAACACCGGCTGGGCACTGAGCCCTGCCTGGTAGAGCTCCCACACTGACTCAAAACCTTCTCGATACTGCAGAAAAAAAGACTGTGTAGGAGTCGCCCGTGTAGAGGAGACTCCTACAACATGGTCCAAAGACAATCAGGAAAAACTGGACTGAAAGTTATTAATAAAAACCCATGTGCCTCAAAAATAGCCACAGGATAATTTCTCTACCAAGTTTTAGCCAAAAAACTTTTAAAAGTACTTATAAAGTCATTAAACCAGTCATTTATTCTTGCTGCCCATTTGCTTGTGCATGTGGAAGAGACTCACTTTTTCATGGTATCACTCCAGTACTGTTCTTTCCTTTCTTTACTTTCAAATATTCCCACTTTACATGAATTTTAATGCCATATATCAGTTAGGAAAAAAAAAACAAAACCACAACATACTCAGAACACTGAATCCAGTAAGTTGTTTTTGGAAACTCTTGGAAAACTGTAACACTACTGAAAGGAACATCAAAAAAAATAAGTGATCCTGAAAAAAATAAAAAAAGGAAACCCCCTACACACACATGCACATCCTGATTCATTCCCTACTACAGCAGACTTTAAGGAGAATATACTACTATAAAAGAAACATACCCTCACTTTGGAAGCCATTTTCAATACACACAGAAATAGTATTTATACCTCCTCCATGCCTTATCTTCTACAACTTACATCTTTTAGTGATGCTTACAGCTGCCTCCCCCTCAAACACTGGGTCTATTCTTTATTGAAAACCTTCCTAAAAATACAGAGGTGGAAAATTACCTTGCACTTTAAATCTATTATGTCATTGAGGACGGGAAACGAGAAATAAGGGAGTTTGGAAAGACACTCTCAGGCCGGAGAGATATTCATCTGTAATACAAACCACGTAAACGTGTCATCTCTAAGAGGTGCACAAGGCATAAAAGCAGTTTAATGATACACACAGCATTTTGCAAACCCAAAATCTCACAGGGTCATTGTCATTTCCATCCTGCCACAGAGGTTACAGGCAACGTGGCCACAGCATTCCCCAGGACCTCAGAAGCAACCTCCAAATTTTTTGTGTATCCCTTTCACTCCATTGCCAGCTCCTGTGTGGCCAGCCCAGGGTCCTCATGATCCACGAGCCCCACAGAGTGCCCCTTCTGGGAGAGGGCCACCACACAGCCTCCCATGGCTAGAGCAAGGCAAGGCAGGGACTAGCACAAACAATTATCCCAATTTGTCTTTGAAGATTAAATTCTATCTCCCAGATTTTATTTTCATGCTGATGAAAAATATTGTTTTTCACTGTTTTGATGATCAGGTCCTTCCAAGATTTTAAAAAAAGTGTAATGATTGCAAACACTGATTTCTATCCACGGAAAACTGTACATGCCAGGAGACAGCAGCAAGGGTGCATCAACTTCAGTGAACTCCCTGCCAGAGCAGCTTCCTGAAGTTATTACAAAACTCAGTTCCAGGCTGGTTTGCAAGATCACAAACCCTAATTAGTGCAATAACGGGGGAGTGGGGGGAACAAGCCCAAAGCCTCCTTCTGAATAATTGTCTATTTATGTATCACTATCACTTCCACAGGCTAATTATTTGCTTAAGAAAATACCTTTAAAAATCCTCTCGTAAAAAAAAAAAAAAAAAAGGCATTTGTTTTTCCAGTGTGGGGTTTACACTTCCAAGTTTCAGCAACACAACGTACCAGATATTTGCTGTTACAGATTTGCTGTGGGGAACCAGAAATACTTGCGGGAGGAAGGGCAGGTTTTGTACTTTTTGTATCTCTTACCGAGAGCCGATACCTTTTCAGCAAGAAATTCAGCAGAATCGCAGTGGTTCGCCAGCACTTCTCCAAACTTGAATGAAGAGGCAGCTCCAGAGGCTGTGTTAATTGTGCTGGAGTGCCTGCTAATGTCGTGCTGGAAGCTGCACTTGTGGCTCCAAAATACAGGCTAAAACTTTGCAGTTTCATTTTAAAGCTTGGTGGCACTCAAAACAATCTTCGGATGCGTCCGAGAAGACGCAAAACACAGAGCTGCTTCTTCATCCCCCACCCTCCCCAGGCTTTGCACAGGTACCAGGTCTCTCTTCCATGTGTTCCAGCTCTCACTTTTTTGTGTTAACAATTAATTATGACACATATGTCAATTAGCACTCCAGCCCTGTGATCAGTGACCCACGTGCCTTTGAAAGATGGGCAGCTCCATCCCTCCAGGAGGAGCCACCAGAACTCTCCGTGAGGGTTCCAAAGGGTTAATCCCCGAGCGAATTCTTCAGATGTGTAATTTAATACTTCATAACTGCTGAAAATTGGAGCCCACATAATTTATTTTCTTTGGTCTGGGCACATTTGCCTCATGCTTGGCTGTGGCTGACTTCAGAGAGACACACCTAAAGCCCTCAAGTGTCCCAAGTGGCCCGTGTCAGTTATGCAGAGAGATTGTGGTACTTGGAGGCAGCCCAAGGATTAGGTGTTCCTGAGAAGGTTTTCTTGGCTCCACAAAGCCCACGGATGTCATGGGAATAGGGCTGCGCTCCTCCCGCCGCCTCGAAGGCCGCGCATCCACGGGGGATCCGACCGCGCCGAGACAGCCCTCGCACAAAGGTACACATTAAAATAAACAGAACGTGCCACCAAAAAGCACGGAGAGGGGAAGGAGGAATTGCTGAGCGGAGACGGGGAAACAATCGCTTCATTGTGGAGCTGGAGCGAGGAATTGCAGATCCGAGCTCCACCTACAGTCCCCTTTGCAAAGCTGACTCCAGCCCTGGCTTTCCTCCACTGCCTGCTCCCGAATAATTTTTTTAAATTTTTAATATTTCTATTTTAATTTCTTTAACAATTATTTTCACTGCAAAAAAAGTCATCTGCATTTCTATTTCAGCTGAACCTGTACATAGCTAAAGCTACTGCACTGTCCCAGTACTTTTAAGGTTAGTTTACTTGCTGTATTTTGAAAGTAAATAGCCTGCTTTTTCCTGGAATTTATTTTAGGATTCCGTCTCTATCACTGGCTTTCATTTGCACCAGCTTCATATCGTCTGACAGTATTTCACATTTTTATTGCAGCTTGATTGCAGTGCAGTAGTTTCATCATTCCAGGAAAAGAAAATACATATAAAAAAATGTTTGTCTAAATTGTACTCTTGCCCTCCTTAAAAAAAAAACCAAATTAAATCAAGCTTCAAACACGATTGGGGTTGCAACTTTTAAAAGCAGTAGCCAGCCTCTGAAAGCATCAAGGCAAATATTCCTATTTTCTACTTAAAAAAAAAAAAAGCCTTGGACATAAATTCAAGCTTTGATGTTGGTGCCATACAATAGTGTATCTCCTCCAGAATCTATCTGTTTGAGGCAGAGTGTGGGTCACACGGGGGAACTGGTGCCCTGGTCCCCAGCCTGGGTCACCCTCGTGACCTCACCACACTTGGCTGGAGCTGCAGGAGGCAGCAGGGCTGAGGTCACCAGCCCACATTTCCTACCCCCAGGGATCTCACACGGGGTTTTCAGCCACAGGATCCCTTCCATCCCATTACTTGGGATGCAGCTTTCCCAGGAAGGAGATGGAAATCCCTCCCAAAAAAAGCTGGATGCACAACAATTGGTCTTCAGAAGTTTGTCTGGGCAGGTGACCAGTACAAGGCCAACCTCCCCACACCATCCATGGGGAGGAAATGCCACCAACTGGGCAAACAGGACAGAGCTACAGCCAAAACTCATCTCCACCAGATCCAGAAGGGATTAGAATATTAATGGTGTGGTCCAGCTTTGGGGCAACTCCTTCACTCATGTTAATGGTTGGACTCAAGGATGGGAGAGGTCTTTTCCAGCCTGAACAACTCCATGATCTCCTGCCGCCTCATGCACCTTACAAAAGGAGCACTGTTTCTTAAGTGACAGAAGAAACCAAAAAACAGAATAAACAGGTCCTTTGAGCACATCATGTTTCCTTTCTGTTAATTCAGGCCCACCAAAGCCCCTGTGCTAGATCAAATCAGTGAGCTCCATTTGGTACCCAGTCTCCTGGCAACACCAGGTCTGTAGAGAAGTGGAAGCCCCCTTCCATTACAAGAATTCCTACATTTGGATCCCTGCCATAACACTGAAAGACACAAATTAAGATGTACACCAAACCAGGGAAGGAGGAAAGGAGGTGAGCAAGACAAAAAAGCAAGATTTAACTCAGAATAAGGTAGGGAATCATTAATTTGTAAAAGGTTCTTGGGTGTTACCATGATCTACTAACACAAACCAAGGGAATGGAGCATCTCCGTGCCCAGGAAAGGCTGAGGGAGCTGGGGCTGTTCAGCCTGGAGAGAAGCCCCAGCTGAGAGGGGCCCTCAGCCCTGGGTGTCCCTGGCTGCAGGGAGGGCTCCAAGCAGAGCCCAGGAGTGGCACCAGAGGAACGGGCAGGAACTAATCCCAGGAGCTCCACCTGGACAGGAGGAAGAACTTCCCTGGGCACTGACCAAGCCCTGAACAGAAGCCAGAGAGGGAGTGGAGTCTCCCTCAATGGAGATATCCCAGAACCATCTGGACACAATCCTATGCCATATCTCTGGGATGGCCCTGCTGGAGCAAGGAGGTGGCACCAGATGAGCCCTCTGTGGTCCCTTCCAGCCCGACCCACTCCATGATTCTGTGAAAAATTCTTATCCACTCAACATATGTGACAGAGCAGACAAGGAATTTAAAAACTCTCCAGATCTTGTGAGAATTTTTAATGATTATTATTATTATCTCACTTCATGGTCCAATATGTCCAAAATTTACATAACTCCCAAATGACATTCTTGCATCCTAGGTGACAAAGCCAAGTAGGAAAGACTGAGCGATTTGGATGCCAACAAGAGCTTTGGAAATGGAATACTCTGTTCCATCTCCTGTGCAGCACTTCCCCAGCAGTTCCCTCTCCGTGCACACTTTTACGAGGCAGATATTTGACCTGTTACACCATGATACATAAAATAATAATAAGTAATGAGTGGGTGGGTGATCTCACCAGTGTCTTTAAACCTCCTGCAATGTGTGGGTTACGAGGTTTGAATCACACAGAAGTAGCACCAAATTTGCCTGCTGCTTCAAAGAAACTGTGGGAGAAGGAGTGGCCAACTGGTGAGGAATAAAGGAAATTAATAAAACCTGAAACAAGAATGAGATGAGTAGAATAGAAAATATAACAAAAACAAAGCAAGAGTAACTACTTGTATATAAAAAAAAGTAGATGATGTTCAGTCAAGCTTCTGATGATTTTCATCCTTGACAAACACTTCCCATTTTGGAGAAGATATAGTGATAAATATAAATTTAATCTTATTTGGAGAATGAAGGAACAGGTAACATTGATCCTTCCCATCACTGTCAACCAGAGCAACTCCCTGCCACAGCTCCCACACCACAACAAATGAGACCAGAATCAACTATAAAGTTCACATTACAAAAAAAAAAAGAAAAAATATTAATCAAAAAAAAAAAAAAAATCTGTGCCCAGTCAAATTTCTACCCCTACATTACCCAGAGCTCCAAGCAGCCAGGACTCACAGGAGGTTATTTTGCCATGAGGCTGCATGGCCAGGCCCTACATTTATGAATGAAATTGCTGCCTTTTTTCCAAATGTAAGATCCGAGACCATGGATGAGTGCCACCTTTTTTTTTTTTTTTTTTTTTACAAAACCCTTAGGAGCACGAGTGTGCTGTATTTCTTCAATTCAATGCTGATATATCTGATTTCCCTCCAGGACAGACCAAACATTAAATAACACTGAACAGGCTGAGTGCGCAGCTAAAATACTTGCACTGAAAAGTTTTCATTCTCAGCTTATTTCCTAGTTTACAAAAGCTCTTATCAAAAAAGCTCTCTAAATTGGAATTAGTTAGTGATCCAGGTCTCTAAAGCCCAGGGACTGGAAGTGAAGATTTCTTAATTATACCAGCAGGGGCTTGATTTCTATTCTTAGTGCAGCTGGGTAATGTTGTTAGGTTCTTGCACAGCTCTGTTTCTCACTGGCAGGGGTAGCCCCTGGTTTACTTTGACAGAAATATAAAGCTCTTGAAACTGAAGCATCTTCACGTATGAAACAAAACATGTACCCCTCATGCACACATCCGACTCTTCAGCAGAGCCCAGGTCCCTTTAAAGCTCAGTAACTTATTACACTTGGGAATCTAATCACCACCGGCAGAGTTTTCACCCAAAAAACTTTTGGTTTTTATTTTTTTCTCCCAATGAGCCTTTAAATACCTCAGTTTCTCTCTCTTCTTCCTTGGAGGAACCAATTGCTCAGCTGTAAATTCACCTCCAAGAAGGCTAAACATCAACCCCGTAACAAATTTTTGGGATCAAGACCCACCAGATCCTGAGCAGCATCACAAGAACCCCCAGCATTAAAAATATCCACTCACAGTGACTCAACTTCTGTATAAGTCACTTCCCCTCCTGTATTACAGGGATGGACCCAACCTAGAGAACAATAACCAAAACCAGCCTTATACTTCATGGAGAATAAAAACATTCTATGCCAAGATTGATATCGCCACAGATTAGCTCTAAAATCCTCAAAATATTCTAATAAAATAAACCTTGCTGAATAAAACATGGTATAAAATACAGCAACACATGCCCATAGCTGCAGTTTAAGTGTACTGAGGGTAAGGGGTGGGGGAAAGAGGCATATTAGTTTATCTTAAGGCTCCTGGATAGAACCCAAAAATTGGGCTGAATCTCCAAGAAGGTCATATTTCTCCCATTAAAATATTTTGACTCACACTGGCAATGTTCTCTGAAGATAAATGAACTCTGGACTCGGAACAAGGTAAAGCTGTAATTATTAAAGCAACTATTTAAATCTCAATTTGACTGTTGCTGGTCACCTTGGTGAGAGAAGGCTGGTGGTCAGCCTTGCTTCCTGTCTCTTTTTTGACCACACAACACACAAAAAACTCCTGCAGGACGAGTCAACTGCACATCACAAGGCAACTGGTGGTCACACGAGATGCTATTTTTAAAAAAGGCACAGAAATGGTTGCATCTTTACGCTCCTATCTGCTCAAGCTGTTTTATCAAAACTCAAACTTTCTTGCTGGGAAACGGTTCCCTCTTTGGTACCTTTTCTGCCAAAACCCAACTGTAACAACAAAAGTTTATAAACAATGAAAATTCCAGCTGCTTGACATCAGCGATGTGAAGCTTTCACTTCACACTGATACAAATATTTACCCTGAGCTTTGGCAAAGCTTTCCTTGCCCATGTCGCCCTTAATCATACATTTTTCCTTGATTGAGTTATGCTTTCCAGTACGTGATTTGCTCTGGTTTACTTTTTAACACATCCCAGAGGCTTCGTCAAAATCAGCTCTGCGCAGGCCGTGTCATTTGGTAGCTGCCAAACGTGCTGTTCAGAAGGACCCTGGCAAACAGAAAAACAGTGTCTTTCTCTAACTGCTCTAATAAATGTGTTTGTTCTTTTCTGACCACCATTTATTTCTTAGATCCCACATATCCATAAAGCAATGAGCCAAGAAAGTAAGCAGAAACACACTCATTTTCCCTTTAATCTACTCCCTCGAGGCAATGCACTGACTTCTCTTACAGACACCTTATAGCTGAAGAGCTGCAAAGTATCGA
The DNA here is from genome assembly GCA_013398115.1 of Falcunculus frontatus. Taxonomy (NCBI): domain Eukaryota; kingdom Metazoa; phylum Chordata; class Aves; order Passeriformes; genus Falcunculus; species Falcunculus frontatus. The sequence goes on from VZRV01010563.1 coordinate 10,206, forward strand.
TGACTCACTTTTTATTATTATTTACGAGACAGAAAGGGTATTATCAGAGGGAGTAATAATAAAGAATCACTTGGTTGCTGCTTTAATACTCCCAAAACTAAATATACAGGAGTCAAAACAAATATAAACCTACCTGAGCAAATACGATCACCACGAACCATTCTGACAACTACAATTATTCTTCCAAGAGAAAGGAAATTTGAGAGATTTCCTCAGTTACATTCACATAAAGCCAAGTGCAACGAGGAGGAAAATCTCATCTGCAGCATCTAACATGGTGAGAAAATAAATTTCAACCTACTCCTGCAAGTGGACCCAAATTTTAACCAACATATTTTTGTTACCCTTTCTTTTTACACCTCTCTACATCCCACTGAGAGAGGACAAAGAAAAGCAGCAAAGAAAGGATGCTGAAGAACTCAGGGCCCTGGGCAGAAGTTTTCTTAGTATTTTTTAATTAATTAGATAAATCTTAAACCCAAGCCTGTGCTTAGTATCCTACTAAAGGATGAATCAGCTCCCAGCCCTTCCTGTAGGTGGATCAGTCATCCACGGGAAGAGACACAAAACTGCACCTGAAGGAGCTCCAAACAACAATCAATGGTAGGCAGCAGCTTAGGAAAGAAAATCAGCACCGCTTTCAGGCTGCAAACAAAGAAGAGAAACCTGAAATCCACTGCAAATACAAATGAGGGTCAAGGATGAAAATAAAGAACTCCTGACCCACCTGAACACTAACTCAGGTATTCTGCATTGAGTTACTGTTTCAGTAAAATGTTGATGCATAAATTACAGGATCCCAGATGAGTTGTTTGAAACACAAACACTTCAGCTTTGCATTTCAATGACAATTCTTTCTCCCTTTTGTTTTTTTCTTCTTCTTTCTCTAGTTTGCTTACTACTGGTGTTTCACATCAAAAGCAAGAAAACTCAGAAAAATACTTTACAGTCCTAACAACTCACTCCAGGTCAAAACTAGGCAGCAGATTCATAAATCTTAATGCAATCTTAATCTAAAAATTAAATATTTCAATAAAACCCATCTTTTGAGAATTTTAGTATTTTGGATTTAAGAAAATTTTGCTTAGTTTATGGAACACAATTTTATTGATACATACATTTCTGAGTCTTGGGGTCCTGGCATCCACCAGAAGTTAACACTAAGGCTTTAGGGAGAAGTGGCAAAAGGGAAAAGCAGTCTGGGATGACTTTTGTACAACAAATACTTCAGCAAGTGACAGATTCACACTTCAGGCTGGTCACCGCACATGACTTAAGCACAGCATCTGCAGTGAATTTTCACCTCTGGCTGAAGGAGGAGAATCACCCAGGGTGGCCCCTTCTCCAGTCCCAGCACAGCAGGAGAGAGAAGAACAATATTTGTGACATAATCACATTAGAAAATCAACCTGGAGAATTCAGAGGACAGATGAGATCCAGTGTCTTACACCTTCTGTACCTAACATCAGCATTAACCAGCTTCAGTCTTGGAAGAGAAAATATTTTTGAGTTGCCAGGAGCATCCTGAGTGTTTTGAAATCCTCCAGTGAAACCCCATTTAATGCCAAAGTCATTCAGAAGCCTCATATACTTCTATTTGCAATATATATATTTTTTAAATTTTATTCTAAAATCACATTAGGGATATTTTAACATTTATATTAATGCAGTATGACACGATCCACATAATTACACATCTTGTGGTACTGTCAGCCTTGCAGATATGTGTTTTCATCCCTTGAGTTTCTGGGTTCATTTGGAAATAAAAATATTTTGACCTGGTACTGGGGTGCCAGAATTCCCCTAAAGCAACAGGAAAAATGAATCATCAGAAAGTGCTAAAATAAAAAGAACCTAAACATCAAAAAATAGCAAAAACTACCCCAAAACACAGCAACATAATTCATTGGTTCATCTCAAAGACACTGGTGATGTTTCCTTTACCTAACAAGGTCTCTGTGTCTCAGCTGGTCATTCCTAAACCCTTCAAAAGTCGATGCACATAAGGCACATCTAGGAATTAATTTATTTCATTAAAAAGAAGAAATGTAGAGCTTGATTCAGGTGCCCAAACAAGACGATTTTATGGGTCCTCTGAATTGCAGGACGTGGGAACATGGATGGAGCACAACACCAGAGGATGCAGCAGGAGCTCCTCATTAAACAGGTACTCGTGGCCAAAATTCACTTCATTTACCACACCTCAGAAGGCAGAATTCCTCTCTGCCAACTGATTTGGGGCTGGAATTAGGTCCTTTCCAACCCAAACCACTCCATGATAATGGCATCCCAGATGACATCCATGGTAAAATCAAAGAGGTGAAACCCAACCCATGTAGCTCCCACAAAAAAAACCACCCAACAGGTCACAGCAAGCTGACTTGCCAAGAAAAGGGGAGTCTCACATGACCTCACAGGTAATTAACTCCTGTGACTAATGAACTAACAGAAAAACACACAACGATTTCAGCTTTCCGCAGATGAAATGTACCACCAAGAGTCCAAGGACAGATTTCCCATCCCCACACGGAAATTGCTGCGATTCCCAGAATTCATCTCATCACCACTCACTAATTTAGAGGAAAAAACCACGAAAAACATATTAAGGTGAATTAAAAACCCAAGCAAATCAAGTGGTTTGTTCTTCAAATTATTGAAATTTAATTTTTGTAAGTCACAGGTGAAAGGTACAGTTTGGACCAAAACCACTTTCTCATGTCTCCAAGGCTCATTCCAACAGAGAAAAATCACAAAACTTTCAGGACTTTAGATAGCACTGAGGAAAATATCAAAACTCTACTCAGGTAAGATTTTTGTTGAATCATTTCCTTTTTTTACACAGCATTTTCATTGACTGAAAGCACCTCAGGTCTAAACAAGTTAAGAGACTCTTATTTTAGTCTTAATTTCTTATGAATTCTAAGGGTTTCTGTTGCTGCAATGAAAAATTTCCAGGTTTCCAACCCCAAATTTCACTATGGATTTCAATAACTTCTCTGAAGAATTTCATGGGACTGAACAGAGGTAACAAATGACAAATACGTAATTTCTTCCAATGGCTTCTATGTTCTCTATATTCTATATTATTCTCTAATCCTTTCTCTCTCCATCAAATCTCATAAAGTCACCTATTAGTGTCTCTTGCCTCATAATTGTCTTCTCACCATTTTCAAATTCTCCTCAATAGCAGAAAAAAAGAGGATACTTTTCTCCTTTATCTGCAAACATCCATTTATATTCCCTCTTGTGTTTCCAAGACTGCAAGAATTGAAGTGGAAATTTGGAAAAAGGTTGTTTTTTACTAAAACAAGATGTTTTAAACATCTTAGGTGTTTACTAAAACATCATCCTAGTAATGGTGCAAGGAAATTCTCTGTTGTAGCAGTCCTCTGTTATTCCCAGGTGGAAAGTCAGTAGAGGGAGCACAAGAGCACACAGATAAATGTTAAAGGACTACCAAAAATCCTTACTTATATCCAAATCATTATTATTGGGGCTTTTTTTTTTCCTTGAATATTCCCATCTGCCTCACCAGGAAACAAATGCTTAAAAATGATATAAAGCAATCATGTTGTTTTGAGAAAAAAACAGATCCAAACCCCCAGAATTCAGCAGTGCAGATGAAGAGCTGGAAAGCTCTGCCTCACCAAAGAGAAAAATCAAACAACTCTCTTAAAATAGGCATCTTAATCATGATGCTGAGGAACTTCCTATTTTAGTAACTGCCACAAAGCATTTCTGGCCATGTTCAGTGGAGAATTTGTAATAAAATAGGAGAACCACAGCAGAATTCATCAGGATCCATCAGAAATGAGCAGCTCTGTCGAGACCTGGGACAAACGTCATTACATAACTGACAAGACAACAAAATTTGCTTGGGTTTAGATTCTGTAATTAAACACAAACCTCAGTCCACATTCATCCCAAACTTGCTGAATTCCCAAAGTTTTTTAAGAATTCCTCACATCTCACTGCCGGAAATCTCTGGACTCAGCTTGAGCGAACTTGGAACCATTTATGTTTTTTTTTATCAAAACTATGGGAAATTAAATTATTTTTCATGGTTTTGGCTCGATATCAACTACAACACTGCATTTCTGTGTGCGCTTCATTTCAACATTTCAGTTTTATTTGAACCTCAAAGTATGATCAGGAGGACAAAGTCCTTCCTCATATCACTGGATATAAATCCAGAGGAACGACAGTGATTTTATTGGTGCTATTCCAGGGTTACACCATTTTAAATGAAAAGTTTAATGTGCATTTCAAGGCTGAAGGGGGAGAAAAACCCAAACACCACCACCATGAGTCCCTGCAAACCGTGGAGCTGAACATTCCTCTCATTCCTGTGCACAAAACTGCATTATCCTCTGGTTTACAAACCCCTACCAGAGGGATGAACACAGTTACATGACTAAGGATGTGCAAGATTATGCCCTTGCCATCATTTTAAATTAATTATATAATACTGTGCTCTTTAGTCACGACGAAGTTCTTTGAAGACCCAGTAGCTCGTTTGGAACAGCTTTAAAACAGTGAAATATCCCACTGTAGATTATTTTTCCCAGAAGTACAAAATTCAGCCAAAACACAATATCTTATTGTTATATTTTTGCTTCCCATCCAAACCAACCAAATCCCTGTGAAATAAAAAATGTTAATATTTTCGTTTGTAATGTTTTTGCACAAGAATTATGGAGGGCTATGGTTTTGCACAAGAAAGGAAAGGAGACACAGGGAAAAAAAAATTCACAAAAATTTCAGTTGACAAGTCTGGTGTGCATTAAATATCTCCAGAACTGCCCTGTAAAGACATCTCCTTATTTCCTTCTACACCAACACCGCTCACACCCAAAGTCCTGAGACAGATATTCCACCAATTAAAAGTAAACAGATCCCTTCCAGCCTTTGCATCTCTGAGGAATTTTAACTCGGCCACCAGAAACTCCAGCAAAACTTCTCTTCCTTCTGCTCTTGATAGAATCACAGAATCAGACTCCAAATACCCAAACTCAAGCGTAGGTCTCACAATAAAGCCCACCCAAACATCCAGAAGAAAAATAAAACAAGGAACTTCTGGAATATTTAAAAACCTTGGTATTTTCAAAGGCCATGAAAACACCCAGCAGAATCTTCCACACAATTGCAGAATTTTATGAATTGGCCATCTGGGGTCTGAACTGCTACCACAGGACTGAGAAACTCCCACGGAGTATTTTAATAATCTTTTGAATCGAGTTACTGCACTGCTCAGCCACTCTCTTTTCATTCATGAATCATTTCCTTCTGCTGTCCAGTTCCCATCTCGTGTGAGCCGAGGCTGATATTTCCTTGTGTGTATGCAAATATTTATTTATATACATCCAACTGCCCGAGTGCCATCACAGCCCAGTATTTCTTGCACTCGTTTAAAGCAGGGACCCATTCTGAAAGGTCAGAGTGTATAAATCGTGTGTTGATTGGCTTTCAGTTAGCTTTATATCACATCTGTGCAGCTGGAATTTATCCTTCTGATAGCCAAGCTTTGCAAAAAATCGAGTTCATTACGTACATCACATAAATTATATATGAAATAAAAGAAGTAAGGGTTATATAAGAAATAAAGACAGTAACAAGGCTACCTTGTCACATCCAGGTCACTACCTTGATGCCAAAGTTTCTGTGACCTTGGTCATTATTTTAGGGCTCTGGTGGAGACTTACATCTACAAACATGAGATGCACAAATGATTAATTATTGTAGGTAATTTAAATTTTTTTTTCTAAGGCAAAACAAGACACCAACACCTGTGGAAATGGATTTTCTGAAGTTTTTTCCAGCAAGTCCAAGAGTTCAAAATTAGCACCCAGAAACTGAGACCCACAAATTGATTTTAAAATATCATTGTTTTATACAGAAACTGGATAAATAGTTTATTTAAACATCAAGCAGAGGCCTGACTGATAAACACTCTCTACACTAAACTGTGTTTCACATCACTAAATTACAAGAACAGGATAATGGGTATTGCTGAGTTACAGGAGAGTCTGGAAAAGCCCTACTTAAAGAAAAGATTTCAGCATCATTTTATTTAAAACAAGTTTAACATTAAACTGATGGTAGAAGTGTTTGAAATTGCTAAACCAAGAACACTGAGGCATCATTGATTACAACAGCACCCACACACAGAGGACACTTTTGTGAAATACAGGAGAGATGATGGCACGAATAAAAGACACAGCTAATCTTACTTTCTGGAGACTCAGAGCAATGCACAATGCTCTACTACTGTACTGGCAGGTAATCTACTGCCTCTTTAAATAAATCTAAATATTAGGGTCTAGCAGGGATCAACCTGAGAAAAATGCTAAAATATAACTGCTAAAGTTAATACTTTTTTAATACTTGCTTTTCTACAAGACTTAAAATGAAAAGGCTTTCCAACTATTATAAGATGTACAGTCTTAATCTACATTTCAATAAGATATTTAAAGGCAATGCTGAAACTGTCAAGGACTCTTTCTTAAGCCTGGGAGAGGCCGACAAAGGAGTGCTGACAGTTCCGTTTCCCGTGACACGGAAGCATTATTTTATCAAGAAAATGTTATTATGCTCGTATTCATCTTGGAACTCCTCTCTACAGACTTTTCCAACCCCCCCCCAGATGTATTTGGTGGCAGAGATGCCACTGCACCACTTGAGGTGTCAGGAGCCCTTCTCATAAAGGTAAATGAAGGGATCAGCATAAATGTACATTTTTCGGCCATGCTTTATACAGAAGGGCTAAAAGTGAAACTGCAGTGGAATTTCTACGACACCCATAAAATGTAAAAGTACTCTAAACTGTGCCTAAAATTCAACCTGTTGTTTTCCTCTAACAGCCAAACAATTATAAAGGGTTTTTAGAAGAGATTTTCATTGCTACAATTTCCATATCTGACATTAACATTTATATATATTCACTCTTTATGCTAAATACGCTCTTTTGTTTTTTTATTTTTTTACATCTTTGTTGTAGACATTATAAAAAGAGCACATCAAGCACCTTGTTAAATTAACTCTTTCATTAATAACGCGGCTCCAGCTTGAAAATAACCCTTTTACTCTTGTGTGAATGCATACACACAGCCCATAAACAGTTTCTAATTAGTCACATGTGGATTCAAATGCAGACTTGTACGCCACAAACCAACACTGAAGTGTATAAGAAACTGTCAGTCAGATCAAAAGTCAATCCAAAATCATCCCATTTGCAGAGCTGAGATGCTGTCGCAGTTAGTTAGCCCAAAATGTTTAAAACAGCAACCAAACTTTTATTCTAATTGAGCACGAGTTGAAAGGCTGCACACTTTGATGTCTTTGCTTTTATCATTTGTATATAGCTAAAAACAGCAGGGTGGCGGGGGGTTTCTTTAGTTTCTCTTAGAAATAGGAGACATTACTTCTTATTGAAAATATACAGGTAGGTCAGGCTGTGTTTCTGGAGCCAACGTATGGTTTTCAAGCATGCGTGAAATCACTTACAGCAGCACTCCTCAAAAGTGCAATTAGTGGAGCTTCTCAGTACTATTTAACCTTTTCTTCCTGTCCATTGTTGACCAAATCGTTAAAAAAAAAAAAAAAAGCATCTTCTGAATATTATCTGCAATGAGATCCTGCATCTCCTCAGGAAACCCGAGGACTCGGACAGCAATTGTCATTTCTCACTCCTTTCATTTTGCAGGAGGGGAAAGGGCAGCAGAGCCTGTTTGCAGGAAGCGCATTTCAGCAGATGCCTACAATCTGAGAACATGTTCACAGAAACTCGAGAGGCAGCAATGAAAAGTCCAGGCCTAATCTTATTATAGAAACACTCTGCTACAGTGAGGGAAACACACACAAAATGCCACAAAATGGGTGGGGAAGTAAAGGAGCCTCTCGCTGCACTTCCAGGCAGAGCACAAACACACCCAACCCAGGGCATCCTGGACCACCCCTCCTCTTTTTAATGAGACATAAAAACCTTCTTGCAAGGAAAGAAGTGAACAGTAGAACTTCCCACACCTCTCGCTTCACTGGGACCACAAAAAATGCCCCAAAACTCTTATTAACTTCAATAGACACCACGATGTTCCCAAAATCCATCACCTGCTGACAGTCTGTGCCTGTGCTGGCAGTTCCAGGGGTGAAGCTTAATGCTGTAATTTTCAAGGCTGCAACTCAAATCCTGTGTTTAGCTCTGGGACCCTCACTACGAGAAGGACACTGAGGGGCTGGAGCGGGTCCAGGGAAGGGAATGGAGCTGGGAAGGGGCTGGAGAATTCCTGAGGGAGCTGGGAAAGGGGCTCAAGCTGGAGAAAAGGAGATCAGTGGGGACCTTGTGGCTCTGCACAACTCCCTGACAGGAGGGGGCAGCCGGGGCAGGGACAGGCTCTGCTCCTAGGGAACAAGGGGTAGGACAAGAGGAAACAGCCTCAAGCTGTGCCAGGGGAGGTTCAGATTGGATACTGGAAAAATTTCATGACTTCAAGGGTGGTCAGGCATTGGAACAGGCTGCCCATGGCAGTGGTGGAGTCCCTACCCCTGGAGGGCATAAAAAACCATGTGGATGTGGCACTTGGGGACATGGGTCAGTGGTGGCCTTGGCAGTGCTGGGAGAAGGGCTGGACTCGATCTTAGAGGTCATTTTTAACCTGCCCAATTCTATGATTCCATGGCTCATGGTGCCCCAGCAGGACTGAGGCTGTGCATTGCTGGGTGCACACCTGGCTTTGCTCCTCTCCTGGTGGCAAATGAGCCTCTGTCAAAAGCTCTGCCACCACCAGTGTGAGCATGGAAAGGAGGGGAGGGAGAGAGTCACATCCTTCTCACAATATTTGTGGCCAACTGGCTTTAAATATCATAAAATAACAGCAGCAGGACAGACCCATGGCTAAGCAGCCACATCTCTGCCGACCTGGTTCCTCCTGCACTTTCCCCAGCACTTGTTGGTTTGCTGTAACTTCACATCCCTGGTGATGGGGCTGGAAATGCTCTTCCTGAGGACAACCACCCTCCTCCAATCCCTACAAAAGTTCTCATTCCCAAAACATCTTCTCCACTCATGTAGTTCAGCATTAGTTTAAATCCTGATTATTGGAATCTGAGGAATTTATTGCAATCTGAGGAACGCAGCTTCAGCACAGTTCTAGTGACTGAAAGGAGAAATTTAAGAGGGAACCTCAGGGCAGCTATTCCTTGGCTTGGAATTGCAACCTTCCACGCTAAGGCTTGCATAGTTTTTGTGCCAGAACTCACACGGGTGTATTTGTGACCAAATCATTATCGGAACCAACCTGGGCTGACAGAAAACAAAAATGTACCCAGCGCCACAGAAGGGAATAACAACTGGAGACTCCAGGGGAGGAAGTGGTGCACAGACTCCTGAAGTGTCTGCAGAAGGCACTTGACAGTGCAACAGCATCATCTGACAGAAATTACCATAAAGTTCCTATCACCTGAGGGTCACCACTGAGACCAAAAAACCCTTATGTTAGGGACTGTATGAAAACATGCTAAGGCAAAAATTCCAGTATCTAAAAACCAGATGGGAAAGGATTATGAGAAAATTATGACTTGCATTTTCCAGACAAAGAACAGAGGAAAAGCAGACCTATTTTGGTCTCACCTTTTTTTTCCTGTAAGGAATAGCATAACTTCACTGCTTCCAGCCAGAGATAAAGCAACCTTTGATGGTTTGTCCAAGGACACCCCAGAAACCTGCAGCAAAGCTGGGAACTCTGCACAGCCAAAGGTTCATTCATAACACCATTCTAATTCCCACGGAGTGTTAGCCAAAAGGTGATTAGGGAGAGTCTACTCAAACATTTTTCACAATGAAACCATTCCCAGTGTATTCCCCCCCAGAAATACCACATCAGGCCTTCTCCACACTGTGGGTGCTGGATATATCAGGCTTAGGGTGGCAGTGGGGACTACAGTCATTCCTACTACTTAGCTTTGGTCTGGAATTAAGAAAATGCTGCAGGATCTGTGGGAACAGGATATCTAGCAGCAGTTGCAGCCATTATTTCCCCTCTTTTATAGTGCTACCTTTTAAACTACGCTTGAGATCTTTGTTGTTGTCTCGTACCCTGTGGCACCGGCCTGGCGTGATGAGACTCGGGCGAGATAGAGCACATAAAAGCATCCACTGTAAGTGTGACGAATTGCAATGACAAGGTTGGGTTGGAGGTAACTTGTGAATGATCTGGTGAATTGAAAACGCCTGCGTGCTCTGCCTAGGAGCGGTGGAAAGAGAATATGGGCAGTGCCAGTTGCGTGCTCCAGGCAGGAGCCTTGCTGAGAACACAGGAGAAACACACCATACCTTATTAACACGCCCAGCTTCTCAACGAGCTCTTTGCAAAACAAATATATAGCATCAGCAATCAACCATATTATTATTAATAATGCGGTTCAAACGCGCGGAGGAGGTGAATTTGGTACGAATCCAGCATCTGAATGATGTAGCTGGAAAATGAAAAGCTCTGCTTAGGTACCCAGAGAACACAGGCGTTGCTGTAAAAACCCAACACGCGGCATACAAAGGCGTGCAACTAACTAAAACCCAGCTCAAGTCATGAATAAAAACAATGCCATAATTCTTTGCACTCTAGAGCATCTTTCAGAAATCATTCTGCATGCATTCCCTGGTAAATACAACATCCTTGCAAGACAGATGAGGAACAGTACCCTGGTTTTTCAGGATGGGAAACAGAGTCAATAAAATAATCCCACGCCCCAACATCGCTGGAAGATTATTGATGAGGGCACACGATGATCGTGACATATTAACTTTATGTGGCATTTTAGTGTGGCCTTTGGGGTAAGAATCTCTTTAATTCCTCCTCGAAGAGGAACACCAAAACCCCTTTCCCTTCCCCAAGGCATGAACATGGTGGTACTGAGTATCATAAACCCCCTCTTCCTTTATTTTCCTTTCACCATCTCCCCTTATGTGTGTCATCTTTATCTACATAAACCTACATGGCTAAAACTGCGTAGTACCCAGGATTAAACACACCTCAGTTCAAATCAAAACCTAAATTTATCGTCATAAAGCTCCTGGTGACACCGTATGATCAACACTTACAGATTCACAGAAAAAGCACACAATTTTTGCTGTTACAGTTAAACCCCTGGAAACAGTCAAAAATCCAGGTTTGAACCAAAATGCTAACACAATGCTTCAGTGTTTGCCCCCCAAAATGTAAAAAAACAAAAAAAAATGGCATTTTATAAAACAGAATTTACATGTTTCAACTGTGAGAACTTGCACAGATCATCTTTATGCCGTGGCATATTCAGGACCTGATTTTTAACTTAAAGCACCACTGTAATACTTGAGATATTTTTCAATAAAAGTCCAAGTATAAAAACGAGCAATTTACTTCCAGACGAGAGTATCAACTGGGACATCCATCATCCAAAAACCCCCTTCCTCACAACACTTCTTTTCTCTTGATAAGCCTTTCCTGGAGCACAACTGAAGAATTTTAACTCCAGGGAAGGTCTGGTATTTAACAACGATCTAAGATCACGGAGGTGTGTGTTACATTTTCCCAAAGTTGTCCAACACCTCTACATTTCCTCCACCCAACAACCAATAGGCCAATATCCTCCTTTAACACTTAAATACTGTTGCTTTCCCTCTACTTAACCATTACTGGTGGATTTAAATGACTTCCAGACATCATTTTAATATTAACTTACTTTAGATTGAGGCCTCCACATACTTTTACCCCTAATCTTTTTCCATTCTGCTGCTGATCATCTCAACCCAATATAGGACGTGCTTCTGCTTGGGAGAATCAGTGTTTCATTAACTCTGTTCAGGATTTTGGATGGAATCTGTGAGATATAATTTTACCTGTTTTCAACACTGTTTCAAAGAATATCCATCTGAAATATGTAATCTGCAAAAACACCATCTATTAAAAAATACATTTTTTCTTTCACCTTGATCTAAATAAAGTAAAATTCTATATTCTATTAGAATCTAGAGAATAAGAAAGACTGCTGGATAGCAATTAAATCAGCAAAGAAACACCTTCAAGCTCTTTATTTTGTTGAGCCATGAAGAGAAGTGGTTTAGTCCCTCCCATGGGAGCACAGGCTCCTATATTTATATTTTTTACATCATTTTTTGTGGGCACAAGAAGTACAGAACCAAAATGCAAACACCACTGTGTGGTTTTTAAGTGTTTTAAATATGACCATTATTGGACAAGCACATTTTATCACTCATTTAAAAAATTTTGCCTTATTAACTGCTGTAAAACCAAGAGCAATTTTTTCATACCTTTTTGTAAAGATAAGCCAAGATATCCCATCCCTGTTGATTAATGATGTTAACCAATGGCAACTGACATCCGATTGCCATCCAGAATGTATTTTCTCTATTAAAAAAATTGGTTCATACTTTAACAGAAACATTATTCAGAAGTTATACACCCCTATCTTAAATTTTCAAGTATTCTGTCAGGCAGAAAGGGAGAGGAAAACATGTTTCTCCCTCCTCGCTTCTCGTGGAGCTGATGAAAAGAAAAATGTTCCCAGTTTTGCTGTGCATTTTGCTGTAAATTTGTCACACATCTCTAATCATTCCTACTAAATGTGGTTACCAGCTTCAGTGACAGTTTTGTTGGGAGGAAATCACAAGCTTTAAAAAAAAAAAGACACAAAACGCGTGCACATTTTATTAGTTTCTTTTTGAAAACTGTTATCATTGCTGCAAATACCTCTCCATCAGACAAGGGGGAACACTGAGGAAACCACAGCACCTTATCACAGCCAACGAGTGGGAGTGAGTTTCCTTGTCCTTGCTGGAATACTGGTGGTAATTCCCAACTGAAAGGCCAGACTGATAACATATAGACCAGGGACAGTGCTCTCTTTAACCTAACATGGATATTCCAGAGCAGGATGATAACTGGCTGAAAACAGAACTAATTAATGCAGGAAAATTACACGGCCTCACTCTGCATTGCTTTAAAGAGCACAAATTGGGTGTTCCCAAACTCATCCATTCCAGGACACCTTCCACTGCCCCAGGCTGCTCCAAGCCCGGTCCAACCTGGCCTTGGACACTTCCAGGGATCCAGGGGCAGCCACAGCTTCTCTGGCAATTCCAGCCCAGCCCCTCACCCCCCTCCCAGCCAGGAATTCCTTCCCAATATCCCATCCATCCCTGCCCTCTGGCACTGGGAAGCCATTCCCTGTGTCCTGTCCCTCCATCCCTCGTCCCCAGTCCCTCTCCAGCTCTCCTGGAGCCCCTTTAGGCCCCACAAGAGGCACTGAGCTCTCCCTGGAGCCTTCTCTTCTCCAAAGTTGAGAAGAGCTCCCAACTCCAAGTTGATTTCTTCTGGAACAATCCCTTTATTCTGGCAATGGCACCATTATCTCCCACCATAAGCAGACACCACTACTTTCATGTGGCAAAAATGAAGAGAAATCAGGATTTTACATTATTTTCCAGCAGCTCCTTGAATTTAATGTATTCTTCCATTGAATAGGCTGAACACCCCAGCTCTCCCAGACTATCTCCAAAGCAGAGGGGCTCCAGCCCTCTGAGCATCTCTGGACAAGCGAGGGCAGCTTCAAACCAGAATTTTTAAGCTGGTTTTTATTTCTTTTATGAATCATCTGAAAGAGGAAGAGCTTTGCAAGGGGGAAGCTCCAAAATTGCCATTTCAAGTGTTTTGTTTTGTTTTCAAAGCATATTCGAGTTAGGACAAAAGGAAGAGAAGGAGAGCCTAAGAAGTGCTTTCAAGTAAAAAAAAGGGACAAACCGGGAGGGCAGAATTTTGGGGGAAGATTTCTGTTACATCCTGTACGTCCAGTCTCCAGGCAGAACCGGGGGGAACGAGCCAAAACACTGAACTCTATCAATGCCATTCTGGCTTCTGAATGAATGTGACAGTGAGAGACTGTGGGAAGCAACTTAACACAAATGGAAAATTTGCAAGTGAAGAACTATAATAATCGTCTCCCATAACAGCCAGATCAGGTTTCGAGGAGGTTTTTTCTTTGCTTTTTTTGTTGTGGGGTTGGGTTTTTTTTTTCCTTCCCCCACTCTGAGTGCAGTTGAGCTGGCACATTTTGTTCAGGATCTTTCTGAGAATGACTAACAATTTGCTGCTACTGATAAATAAGTTGGGTCACAGCACAGACAAACAGCAGCAAGGGTCTGAGTGAGCCCCACTCATATACACAGAAAATGATTCAGGTACAGAAAAAAACATTTTTAATTATTTCCACATCCACAGCTGCTGCAAATGAGAAGTTTTCTGCTGAATTCTGTACAGTGCAGCAATTCCCCAGCTGGGGATGGCAGCTCTTTCCCACCCTGGGCATGTGCCTCTCTACAAGCTCTACCACAGGCCTTCCCCATCCTTGTTTTAATGGAAAAAACCAGAGTTCAATCACCCCAACAGAGCACCACGAGAAAAATCAGTCAAAATGATGCAAATACACCACAGGTTCCAGATTTATCTTGCTGTAGCAGCCCAGGTGTATCTCCTACCAGAGTCTATAGAAGCTGACCCCACTTTCAGGAAACTGCCACAGAAAAAGCCAAAATTTTTCAAGTTCATGTGTTAACCTGACATTGCCAAAACCCTTCCAGATTCCAGCAGCACAGCCTTGTGCCCCCTTCCCCAGCCAAAACTCAACAATAGGAATTGGTAACATCACACACCCCCAATTTAAGGGAGGCAGATTTATTCCCCTTGGTTGCACCCAGCACTTGGACCAGCTGATCTCTTCTGGAACAATCCCTTTATTCTGGCAATGGCACCATTACCTTCCACCATAAGCAGACACTGGTATTTCTATTTGGCAAAACTAAGGAGAAATCGGGATTTCACATGATTTCCCAGCAGCTATTTGAATTAAATGCATTTTTTCCATTAAACAATTAGCAGGAACTAGCGCTGATACATACAAACAAATTCCAAAACCATCAGAAGCTACATAAATCCATGCTGATATTTGAGTCATCATTACATATCCCTTTTGTACTATTTAGAAAAACCAGATTAGATGTACATTAACACACTCATTGACATTTAGGCAGTTTACTGCAGGAAAATGAGAAAAGCAGTCTAGAATAGCAGATTTTTCTTCCTTTTTTTTTTTTGCAGGACAAGCAACTCAATCCTGATTTTGCTACAGAGACCCCTTTTTTCTACATCTTCAGCTTCATGCCCAAAGCTCTCTGTGTTTCATTTATACCACTGGCTTTGCATTTCCATGAATTGCAGGAACAGTTGCCATATCTCTGCCCTGGATTCAGCCAAAAAGTCTAGGATATTTCAATTTCTTAATTGACAAACATATGCCCACAATTTATGAACCTTTAAAGGAACAGATCATGGAGAAACCTCAGGAAAGCACAACTGAGCAGCCAGCCAACTGTGCTGGAGCAAGTGGTGGTGGTACAGAACAGAATAAGCCAGACACCAACCTGGAAATGAAATAAAACCTCCAAAAAGTCTCTTCAACACTGCACAGAACATGCTACAGCTCCAAGAGCCACTTCCTCAGCCAAAGCCAAGCCTAAAAGCAAGGAGCAGCTCTCAAGGACACAACCAGAATAATTTCTACCTTCCACAACCATCGTGAATTTTCTCTACCAAAAACACTTCCCAATTTCACTACAATAAAAACTGAATTTAAAGCCTTTTAGTCTTCATGGACCGCAAAAAAAGAAGACAGTGGGTCAAACTCACCCCAAAGCTCAGACCAACTCAGAGCCACACCACAGCTTCAAATCTCTCTTCATTGTTAACACCACACAGGTTTAATCCAAATCCCCCAAAACCAAGCCAAACACCACCACGGACTCCGTACAAGGCACCAAAACCACCAAAAAGACAAAAGCTGCATCACACTTACCCTGAGCTGCAGATGATGCTCAGAAGCAGGAGGAGGAGGTGATGGTGGTGGCTCTCCAGGCTCCTCTCACTTGGATGCAATAGGAGGATGTGTGAGCACACAGCAGAGCTCCCTTCCATCACACCCAAGGTGATTCCACTGCAGGAAGCTCAGCCCCAGCTGCTGCTCCTCAACCATCACTTACTCAGGTGAGCAGCAGCAGCCTGACCCAGCCCAGGAGCTTTTATCCTCTGATGACCTTGATGTCAAGCTCCAGGCCACACCAACCACTTTTTCAATCCCATTAGCAAATGTCCTTCAGGTGTGTCTCAGTTTTGAGAGGGCTCCAATTACCCCCACTGAAACAACAAAACTGTTCTCCTCTAACAGTGACCTACTCAAAAGCAAGAATTCTTTTTTTTTTTCTTGTTATTATCAAACCAACAAAACCAAAAGCTTTTCCTATGCATTGCTAGCCTGACTCCTCATCTGTATAAAGCACAACTGTTGAAGTGACTCCTCTCCCTGCATAACCCTGGACAGAGCTTTCTGCCTCACACACCCAGCTCTGGGGCTCACACTGCAAGGACATGGCAATCCATTTGAGATGGCCCCAAAAATGACCCACAGCTGCATCTTCAGGACCTCAGTTTCTCTGCTAACCCCAGAGAGGGATGGGAGGGATGAGAGCACTGCAGATCTATACATTAAATGTAAGTTTGAGAGTGTGGAGGGTACAGCCTGCACAGCAAATGAAGTGGCTGAAAGTGATGCAGTAAAGCTTGAACTGAGACAGGTTTTCTCTGGGCACATCCCTTGGGAATGCTCTTGGTTACTTTGGGTAATGAGGGAAAACAGAATTTTTCCTCCTGTAGAGAGGAACCCTCTTCTCCTCATGGCTGTGGAGCACAGGGGCTGTGGTCTCACCCACTGCTCCTCTGGGCAGAATTTTTCTTTACCAGTTTCCACCCCAGCCTAACTCCTGGGTTATTTACATTCTCCTCTAGTCCTGTGAACTTTTTTGTGATAAAGATTTTATTTTTTTCTGAAAATGCACCGGCATCATCAAATTACCTTCTATAAACATCACACTTTGTAACACCTCCAGGGGTTAAACATGTATTTTATTTTCCTTTGCCACCCACCTCAAGTGCTGAGTCACAGCCCAAATGGTATTTTTTTTGTGGAAACTCTTTATTAAAGGGCTGCTGGATGTGCACAAATACACAGTGACCTGCCAGATGCCTTCTGGGGCACCCAGTAGCAGGGAAGTGTTTGATATCAGTCATCCCCCAGATGTTTCTGTCCTTATAGGCAATGGAAATTGTTTCCTGTACACGTATTCTCTTGTGCCCCCAAATCTGCTGGGTGTTTTCCTGCAGTGCCCCTTGTGCCTCCCATACTCTTTCCCAAAGAAATGAGCCTATCACAGTCCATTTTTTAGCTTCTACCTCACAGTAAAATCTTTTTAAGGGTATTGGGGGAGGCTGAGCTTTCCCAGCTCCTTTTAAAGCTCTGTCCAGAGCACCCCTGGCTGCAGGAAGTCAACTTCCATCGCTCGATGGAGCTTTTCGTGCCCCTGCCTTTTCCCAGCACGTGCTGCTGATGAATTTTTGAACTTTATGACAAACAACTCCTTAAAAAGTTAATTCGCCTATTCAAAATGCGTTGATAGCTTCAGGAAAACCAACCTTCTAATTTACTCCGGTCTTGAGTTTTACTATCAAAAGCTTTCTAAAAAAGTTTTTTAATAAAATATTCATAACACCAAAACCTCTTCTAAACACAGAGTTTACGCAAGTCAAGGTTAATAAAGTGGTTTCCCCTTGAACTGGCAGAACTGATCATGTTCAAACAAGCCTCCCAGAACATACTCCTTTGAAATAATAAAAGTGATTTTTTTGAGTCTCCATCCAGCTTCCCAGTGTCCCTGCTGTATCCCTTTGCATTCCTGGCATCCTCTTCTTGGGAATACCAAGGTGGACCAGCTACCCCAGTACCTACAAACCCCACATCTGTGTCTTGGCCCCACCCATGAGTGGAGTTCTCTCTGCCCCAAGAGCAGTCTGCACATCCTTCCCCCATGATATGATTCCCCTTCCTTAGCAAATATTAACCTTTCCAAAAGTTCCTTCCAAATGTTCTGTTGGCTTTTTTTGTGTGTGATTTCGGCTGGTGTCAGTCTGGTACTTTTATGAGTCAGATCCCCCTAATTGCGAGAGGCAATTAGCACAGTTCATCCATAGCTTCATTTTCTTTTCGTGCCTCAGATTAAAGACATATTTCTCATATACTCTCTTTTTTTACATGGCATGTTACATTCAAATCTCTGCAGCACAGTTTTATGGTTATCATCCCACAAACCAAACAAAAATAGTCCAGAAAGTGCAGTTTTTCAGAACTTATCTTCATAAATGAACTGGGTTTTGTTCACTTCTTATTTCCCTGCATTCCTTTATTCCAAGCAATGTTCAGTAACCACTCTGAATCACTGACCTGGAAAAGGTTTAGGTTTTGGGGATGCATCTCCCTCTGCCTTTGCCCACCAGAACCCCTTTTTCATTTGTTCATTCCTCCACAAACTTTCTGCAGAAGCACTTAAAACCCAATTGCTAATATCACAAAGGCATTCCAGAATGAGCTTAATTTTGCCCTGTATGAGTAAGACTCCATTGCCCTTTAGGAGAAAATGATATTGAAGTGATATGAGAAACCACAACTGGGTTGTCAGCTCCGTCTTCCAGCTCTACTGGGTCACGAAAGACACTTGGAAAAGAAAAAAAAAAAGGGATGGGGGAGCTTCAGAAACAAACTCCAGCCATAAACCATCAGAGTGTTGAGGAGCTGACCAAGGGCCACCTGATCCCAGTCTCCTTGAGGACCACAAAACACTTCGAAGCATCTGGATCACTCCTCTCCTTCAGGAATCATAGAATCACGGAGTGGTTTGGGTTGGAAGGGACCTTAAAGCCCATCCCATCCCACCCCTGCCATGAGCAGGGACACCTTCCACTAACCCTGGCTGCTCCAAGCCCCATCCAACCTGGCCTTGGACACTTCCAGGGATCCAGGGGCAGCCACAGCTTCTCTGGGCACCCTGTGCCAGGGCCTCCCCACCCTCACAGTGAACAATTTCTCCCTAATCTCTAATCTAACCCTGCCCTCTGTCAGTTTGAAGCAATTCCCCTTGTCCTGCCCCTCCATCCCAAATCCCTCTCCAGCTCTCTTGGAACCCCTTAAGGAACCAGAAGGACATTTTGGGCTGCTTTAAAAATTTTATTTCCTACTTAAATGCAGACAGTGTATGAGCACTACCAGGTAGAACCCCACTGCTAAACTGGATTTCTATGCCGCAAAGCCCAGATGGGAGATCCTTTCAAACCCTCAGCATTTTGATCATGTGTCTGAATGTTTAGGTCAAGGTAGAAAGTAAGCTGGAGAAGAAAATTCACTTTAGCATTGCTTTTAAATGTCTATTAATTTGCTCAGCAAATGCCAGGTTTTTATTATTAATAAAATATTTTCGAAAAAGTTTCATAAAAATTTTTACAAATATGAAGTGGGAAATGAAATATATATATGTATATATGTATGTATAAAGGTAAATAAAATGCACAGCTAGTGTCTTATCAAAGATCTGAGTGTGGCACGAAGCAGATGGGTAATAAAAGGATACCACTTACCCACTCAGCTGATCTGTCCCAACTGGAAAGAGGACACTAAGACCCACAGGTACTATTTAAATAAAGGAACATGCACCGTGTGGTTCAAAGCATTGTGTAAAATCTCATGTTACAAATGCCAATATTCTAATAAACAGATCTATCCCAGCTCACATGCCTTTGGATTTACAGCTTTCTGTTATTATAATGCACCAAGTTAAATACACAGAGCCACAGTCAGAGGTGACACAAATGGTTGTGCAAATGGGACACTGCTGAGTGTGTGACTGGCAGCAGAGAAGGGAGGGGACAGGGCCAGAAGCACCCTGAAGTAGGGAGTAGCTGGGCAGAAGGAACAGGAAATAAATAAAATTATGCAGATGACTCCTATGTAAATTCACCACACCTTTTTAAGGTGAACTGTACAGTATCTGTTTCTCCACACCAATAATTGTCAAGATCCTGGGTGTACAATATTCAGGGGGCTGGTGCTGGGTGAAAAAACTTCAGGACTGAGCATTTTGGCTGAATCCAGGATGTAAGTGGTTTTTTCAGGGAAACAGGACCAATACTTGGAGCAAAACCCCACAGTAACACGGCCAGGGAAGTGCAGAGAGAGGTGTCAGACAACGACAGTCAATTAAAGAGGGTTGGGTATTTTTTTCAGTTGCTTTTTAAAAAACTCTAACTGAAAATCTCGGGTTTTCACGAAATGCATTTGTAAATTAAAAGCACACAGCTTGAAGAGCAATTATTGCTTGGTCAGAAACACTTTGAGTAATGAGGAATTGCTTCCTGAGCAACTCCCCGCTGTGTAGTTACTCAGCAATGGCTGTTCCATGAAGAAACCAGGATGTAGGGAAGAAAACAAGTCTTCCAAGAACTTTTGCCAGGCACTTGCTGATTGTGGAGTTAAGTGTTGACTGCTGAGGGCAGAATTCAGTTCAGTGATTTAACTGAGCAACTGCAGGGGACAGGACACAGGGGACAGCTTCAAAGGGAAGGAGACCAGGGTTAGATGGGATATTGGGAAGGAATTGTTCCCTGGGAAGGGGGGGGGGACATGGCACAGGGTGTCCAGAGAAGCTGTGGCTGCCCCTGGATCCCTGGAAGTGTCCAAGGCCAGGCTGGACAGGGCTTGGAGCACCCTGGGACAGTGGAAGGTGTCCCTGCCCATGGCAGCGGAGGCACTGGATGGGCTTTAAGGTCCCTCCCAACATAAACGATCCTGTGATTATTTCATTCTTCTTAAAGATAAAAATGAGGAATTGAAACCCATAAATCCCAGTGTGGGCAGATGAAGTGCAAACCCAGCAGCTCTCTGTCCCCCTCACATCAAAATTCCAGGTGTCCTCTGCAGACCTACTGTGAAAGCTCCTTGTCCCTCTGTGTCTGATGAACCCCTTAAAACACAATTTGGGCTTTTTACTAAGAGGTGGAAGCAGCAGAGTTTGTCGTGGCATGTGTAAAATAGGAGAGTATGTGCCAACAAATTTATTTTAATGAATTTAACCTGAAATAGATTATAATTTACATCATCAACTATGTTGTTCTTTTTCATCTGCAGTTTCCTGCTAGTGCTGTAATATTTTATATCTAAATATAATCCATATCTATATATAATTTGATGTGATATATACATGGTATAGATATCTCTGTATAACATACAATATACATTATGTATATCTAGATTTAAAATACACATCTAATAAACAGATATAATAGATAATATATTGCAACCATGTATCTCTATATAAAATACACATTTTTCATCTACAGATATACTTCTATATACCCTCACATAAATCTGTATCTCATATACACCTAAATGTACATAAAATTAAGCACATCCCTGGACGTTTGCAGGAGGATTTTGTTTTCTCTGCCTGAAGCAAACACCACCCACATACCTCAGGGTTCACCCAGGATATTTCCATTTCCAGTGCCACTAAAAGTGTAGGTGTCTGACCACCAGCCCGACGTGTGCCTGTCGCTGGGGACAGCAGGTTCTTTCATCTTCTTAATGGACATTCCTCTCCGAATGGCTCTGGCCTACCTGACTATAATCCTTTAAATTTTAATTCACTTTACATTTAGCCGAGTCATAAATACCATTTAGGTACCAATATTCTGCTTTATGCAATCCCTAAGGTGGTGCTTTTATTTTAATGAAGCCATTTGCAACTTAAGAGGAAAAAATATTCCATCTTTGATTGAATATATTTGTCAGTTTTATTCCCGACTGGCATTTTTATGTGAAAACTTGAATAAAACTAGGGGATAGCTGCTTACCAACTGGGATAAAAGTTTCAGTTTGTTTTTGCCTTCAAAATTAGCTGAATAAATGGTCTTTGAAATTCATTTCGAAAACATCAAAGTTAACC
The DNA here is from genome assembly GCA_013398115.1 of Falcunculus frontatus. Classification (NCBI taxonomy): domain Eukaryota; kingdom Metazoa; phylum Chordata; class Aves; order Passeriformes; genus Falcunculus; species Falcunculus frontatus. The sequence goes on from VZRV01010563.1 coordinate 32,128, forward strand.
TCAACCATAATCAAAAATAAAATCCAGAATTAAATTACATTACAAATGAAAAATTTCCTTGGTTATTCGGTATTTTAGAAGAAATTACACAAGAGCAGATAACAGAACTTTCTATTAAAAATGTAACTTTCTGTATTATGGAAAAGGAGCGACTTGCTGCACTTCCATAATTACATAAGAAACCAAATATTTGAAGTGTTCAAATATTATTTGTTTTCCCAGGTTTTCTATTGTGCAGTAGTTTTTCTCTAGTAAATACCTTTCATTTCAGAGGGGGAGAACATGTGTTTAAACAATCCTCTTTTTCCTTCCTGTGCTGATACAGAAAATGAGGAAAATTAAGGTGAAATCACGTAACTGACAGCAAAGTTCCAAACATGAATCTGCACAAGGCCCTTGAGGGTCTCCCTGTAACAGAGTAAATAGGATTTTATTGTATTTTCACTATCAGAGACCAAAATAAGAGTGGAACAACCTGGGACAGTGGAAGGTGTCCCTGCCCATGGTAGGGAGTGGAACTGGATGAACTTTAATGTCCCTTGCAATCCAAGCCATTCTATGATCACTTCCAGTCGTGTTTAGAATCATCCAGATTATCGTTAAAAATTATTCCAAATAGAAATATTGCCCACAGAAATTCTAAACAGGGCAAACATCAATACAGAATAGAAAATTCTGGTTTTTGATTCCCTTGAAATCATAATAAATTGTTTCCTTCCGGATCTCTTCACAGAAAGAACAGCCACTGAAAATGTTTTCCCCAAAAAGCTGTTGAAAAGTGTGCTGTCAGAAACACTCTTAAGGACAATTCCAGCTTTAGTTTTACCCTCATAAAATTTCACTGAGGCAGGTAAATGGCATTATGGCCATTTTATACATAGTAAATTGCATCAGGGATCCCGGAAGGCAGCGAGCTGCCTGGCTCCTGCTGAAATCAGTCTGAGTTAAGCATTTGGAAGTACCACAAATACTTAATATTGTGCATAAAGCAGATCCCAGATCTCCAGAAGTCAGGGAACTCTGCCTACCCCGAGGTGAACGCCACCTTGGTGAGGAAAAGGTGCTCCAGAATTAGTTATTAAGTCATAAAGAGTTATTAACATCAGCAGTTGTCTAAACCTTACCCAAAAAATCTGTTAACCGAGGGGCAAGAAAGTTTTAAAACTATTTTAAGCTTGTTTTATGAATGTTATTGCAATATAAAGACAGGTTTGTTTCAATATTTAATAATTTTGATGAACTGGCTAATTTTTTTCCATTTATCTGGACACAGATAATTATACACTAACCTGGACACTACTGACACATAAATATGTGTCCCAACTAACTGTACAGCGCAGACATTTTCATGATTACTGCCAAAAACTGTTCCTCGGATGTTTAAAAAAGTGAAAACCTATCCAGCCTTTTGGTTTCATCTCGACCCACACCATCAGCCTCTCCTGCTCTTTGGGGAAGAGGCAGTGCTGGGAAAACTGAGCACCCCCTGCTTGGCCAAAATGCTAAAAATGAGAACCACTTGACATCAATTTCAATATCAAATTGCTGCAAAATCTGAGCAAAATCCGTCCCTGGAGATTGTAGAGGCCGGAATATTCTGGAATACCCTGCTTAGGCCTGCACGGCCACAGCACCACCACAGCATCGTTATCCTGTTCCCATGAACCATCCCAATGGAAAGGGACATTTAGGTTCATCACCTACTTCAGGGAACACCTGGGAAAGTCCTTCGGGTTCAGCAGCAAAAATACGATTCCACCCAGACTACCACATTTGGTTTGATCCACAGCTCCTGAAGTCAGTGGGAAAAAATGCAATTAATGTCCAACCAACTGATGGATTGGGTCAGCACTCCAGTTTTCTGCACATTCAGATGTCTATTTTCTTGAGCTCGGCCAGAAGATGTTAGAAGTTTGGTTTTAATTAATTGAATGCTAATGAGCAGTGCCAAACTCCCAAGAATGAAATCCTCTTTGCACCATGGTTCCCCGAAGTCCTTCAGAGCCCGAGAGGAGCAGAAGGGCTCCACACCCAGGGCCACGTGGGCACCAGGGCTTGTGGTCAGACCCAGGGCTACCCACGCTGGAGCTTCTCTCTGTTCCAACATTTAAAGCGAGCACAGAAGTCTCCAGCAAAGGGATTTAGGTCAGTATTTACATATTTGTCCAGTGACATTATGGGTGCTGTCAGCTAATGCAACAAATGCATTTGTTGTTTTGATTGTTTATGGTTTGGTTGCTTAGGGTTTTAGCTCTGTTTAGATTGTTGATATCTAGCAATGCATATACTTGGAGTAAGGGCAAAGGCAAGGTCAGCGCGCTGACAGATTCATTTCAGACCTTGCAGAGCTGCTGGATGCTCTCGAGGCAGTTCTTACGCCGACAGATGAGCTCAGGAACAGTTTCTCTCATCACCAGTGAGAGCTGAAGTTCTCATCAAGCAAATATTGTCGGGCAGTGAGAGCAGACAGCAGGTTTTGTCTGCTGTGGACCCTGATTTAAGGACTTGGAGGCAGTCTGCAGTGTGACTAAAGCAGGAACACCAGACAGCCCTGGGAAAAATCTGAAATGTTCCTGCTTGTTCTTGTGAGTCAAAACAACAACAAAAAGTATTTATTAGAGTAATTATTAGTGTTCTACACTGACTTTTTCTTCTTTTTTGTTACATGTTTTCCTCTGCTACAAACCAGAGTTACAGACCTGGCCGATTTCCTATAAAGCAGGGATATCTTGCTCACCAGCAAACCTCAAGATTTTCTGGAGGACACAAGGCACAGTTAAATATCCTTATTTTATGGGTAAAATGAGACACACCCCGGGTGACCTGACTTGCCTGCAATTGTCCCACCTGACAAGAGTTAGATGCTGTCACCTCAGTACCAGGTCAACACTTCAGGCAGTGAGTAGGACTGTCCACATCTCTCAATAAACCATTATCAGATTTCTATATAATTTTATAGAGATGGTTATAAGAGTAGATGGTGGAGTACATGAGATTCTGGTCTAGCTTTCAATATCACTGTACCTTGGCTGCACCACTTATTTGTGCTTAGACCAGATTTAAGTTAAAAGCAGGTCACACACATCAGTGCCAGGTTACCTAAACGTCCCATTATTTAAAAAGGAATAAAATTAAAATGTATAGATACAGTTAAAACCCTCACAAATACAGTGTTTTCCTGCACATGCAGGTTTGATAAATACCTCCCAAGCCATCTTTTGGAGACACTCCACCAACAAGCATCCTGAGGAAACAGTACTTCCAAAGCATCCCAGTACAGGCGTCACCCAGGGCTACATCCCATCCCTGTGACTTCAATTCCCTACTGGCAATCAGGATTGAGTTAAGGACAGCAGGGTTTTGCTCTCTATGGCTTAATAAATGCTCAAATAAGTAAACACGGACCAAGGTGGGTTTTGTCAATGTTGTGAAATCTCATCCAGCAGTGAGTGCAACCAGCAAGACCTGAAACCACTCTTGGACCCATGGCCACCCTGGTCAACTCTTGATTTATACTATTTTATAACATTATTTTCTCAAACTTCTCTATTTTATCTTTATTCCAATCTACCTCTTTTATAATCATTACCTTCAGTGCTGCTATGGATTTTAACCTCTTCTGAACTCAGATTTTGTCTTCTGCTGTCTGCAATTTGTTTTAACCCAAGATCTTACTCCAAGTGGTCTTCCACTTATGGCTCTGCAGTTCATGTTTATAGTGGCAGAGTTTAAGGACAGAAGTAAATTTCCTTATCTTTTCTAATCACAGACCACCACAGCACTCACCCTCCAGAAGCCCATACACTGCAGCCAAGAATTTAGGTTAGAAGGGAACATTTCAGGCCCCAAGGAACTAAACCACTGTGTGACAAGTGGGCTGTCAATAATTATTAGGAGAATCCATCTGATGGTCTACAAGAAAAGATCCTTCAAGGATCTTCAAGGTGCTGAGACTCTCCAAGAGAGATGAAGGAGGTTCCACAGAAAATAATGTAAGAGGAAGGTTATATTTTTACCTGTTTACCCTTTAAAAAGGCATTTTCATCCTCCAAATTAACAACCTTTCCCCCCAGCATGCAAATAAAGCACCATCATGTTTCTTCTACACTTCCCAGCACAATGCTGTCCATAATTAGCACAAAAATTGGTGTATTTGGCAATTTCAATGCTAGAGTAAGTATTTCCTGAAGGGTGTGAGGTTGAGGTTGGGCTATTTATGACACTTCAGAACAAAGTGAGACAGGCAAAGCTAAAGTCATCCCCAAAGTCTACTTTATCTGTCCCCCACAAAATTAACAGTGTGTCTGAGTGAGCTGTAACACACGTGTCGCATCACACGCCACTTCTCTGGAAAGAAAGAAAACGTAGGAGACATCCACACTCAGAAATTCAGTCACTTCAAATTTTAACAAATTAATAGTCACTTCTAACAAATTCAGTCATTTCAAATTTTAACTTCTGCCTCCACCAGTCTTCCTCTGGCATGAGACCCTGTGTTTTGGAAAATCTGAAAACCAGAAAGGAAATAAGAATTTCACGTGGACCTGTCTAGAAGTTGACAAACGTCCCGATTTTTTGGAGGTAATGTATTACAGAGCTGGCATTAACTTTGTCTGCTTGATTTTCACTCATTACCTCACACCAGCCCACCTGACGGCCCATTCCTCGTCATTCCCACCAAAGGCAGGAGCCTGCAGACATCCACACTGGTCTGGCTTTGGCTTTATTTAGGATTTTAAGGCAGTCTGAGCACATGCAGGTTTACAGAGCTGACACAGAAGTTCCCACAGACTGAAAAAACTCCTAAATATCTGCTCTGCCTCATCTGCATGTTCTTGGGCCACCTCAGAAAAGGACAAACCAAGTGAGATTACACTTCTTTCTTTCTTTCCTTCCAGCTGATAAGGTATTTTACCTTCCCGTCGCCACAGGCTATGAGGGTGCACCAAATTGGTTTCTGGGGCTCAGCTGATGTCTGTTAATTTGTCAAGCCACAGTGACTCATTCCCACAGCCAAACCCCGAGCAAGAGTCAGTGCTCAACACGAAACACCTGATGCCAGCAAGCAAAACATGGCTGGAAGATGTCAATGTGCCATTACGAAACACCCGAAAATGTCACAGAACTTTTCCTGTCGTGGTGGTGGTGGGTCCAGTCAGGGATTTGGCTACAACCCAGAGTCACATCCCAGCACCAATGGCAGTGATTCCCCTCGGAATCGCAGCATCCAGGATCTTCTTGCTCAGGCAAGTGCACAAGGCAGAAGCAGGGCACTGACTGATCACTCACAATTACTGCTTTGAACTGAAGCCTGGAGTCCATGGGAGAACTCTGCACACAGCATTTCCCTCCAGCCATGTCCACATAAGTTAGAGACATGCTGTGACCTTTTATATTTATTTTTCCCCCAGAAAAAAACCCCACAAATCTCTATTTTTTTTTCCTTTCCGATTTAACAAGAATATTTGAGGTTCGCTCTGAGATGGGGTTTTCTTTTTTAATTTTATTCTACATTTCACTGAATATTACTGCTTTCATATTTAACTAAAGTTACTATTCATCATTCAGGCTAGGAAGAATTTTCCATCCCCGCGATTTGTTTGTTTGGGGTCGGATTTTTTTGTTTCGTTAAAGCATGTACCACACCTTACAGCTCTGGGCTTCACCTCATTATTTCTAAATACACTCCTTAATTGACTGAGATAACACAAACAATTTTCTTATTGATACAGAACCTTGTGTGCAGCCACAAGAGGAAGGCAGGTCGGGATCCCTCCTACACGCTGAAGGAGTGTCAGTGCCAAAAACAGCATCGTGGGTACTCAGAGCAACACTGCTGTGCTCTGACACTGGGGCCCAGCTGGACACGGACCAGTGAAGTGTGACCACAGCTCAGAATCCTGGGCTCATCCCAGAGTGAGGGCAGCAGGGAAAGGGGAATTCTGCCCCTGTGCTCAGGTGAGACCCCACCTGCAGAGCTGCCCCAGCCCTGGTGCCCAGCACAGGAAGGACCTGGAGCTGCTGGAGAGAGTCCAGAGGAGGAATTCAAAGATGATCAGAGGGATGGAGCAGCTCTGCTGGGAGAGTTGGGATTGTTCAGCCTGGAGAGGAGAAGCTCTGGGGTGACCTCACAGTGACCTTCCAGGACCTGAAGGGAGCCTGCAAGAAACATGGAGAGAGACTCTTTACAAGAGCCTGGAGGGACAGGACAAGGGGAAATGGCTTCACACTGACAGCGGAACAGGTATTAGATTAGATATTATGAAAAATCCTTGCATGTGAGGGAGGTGAGGCCCTGGCACAGGGTGCCCAGAGAAGCTGTGGCTGCTCCTGGATCCCTGGAAGTGTCCAAGGCCAGGATGGACACGGCTCTGAAAAACCTGGGATGGTGGGAGGTGCCCCTGCCCATGGCAGAGGGGTCAGAACAAGATGATCTCTCTGGTCCCTTCTTACTGAGGCTGTTCTACGCTTATGTGATTCTTTAAAAAAGCATAAATTTATCCAGCTCAATTTATTCTACTCAGAGCCTAAAACTGGCAATTGAGGAAATTAAAACATTATGGGAGTGGAACAGTGGGGTGCATTCTGCAAACCAGCCCAGGCAGGACCTGGTTTAACTTCTGGTTGGTTTAACTTAAGCTTTTCAGAGCACAGTGGGTCCCACTGAACCCTCCTGGAGATGTCACAGAGCCATGCAGGTCTGGTGCAGCTGTAAGAGCAATTTACAGCGAGAGCATCCCACGGTTATTTTCTTGACACACCGCATAATACCCAGATACTGAGCCCTAGATCAGCCACAGCAATATTTACTTCCAGCAGTTTCAGTGAATACCTGTGAAAGGATTAACAGGGCCATTAGTGGCAGTAATGATTATCTCCTCAGTGTCACGAGGTGTGACAAAAAACTAAGGTGCAAAATTAAGCTCTTCACTAACTGAAGGGGATTTTTGGCTTAGGTGGTTATACAAGAATAGAGGATAGACTGTGCTTCACCTTACAAAATAAATATTAAAGATCAGTAAGACACAGTCCAAGACATTTAACAGGGCCTGGGTGGCCACGAGAGATATGAAATAAAACCTGCTTTATAAAAGCAAACAACACTAATTATTTGGACCTGATGAAAAGACTGCAAATTAGATATCCCTGAATGCTATTAAATATCACAGTCACTGGGTCTTTTAGTGTAAAATCAGCCTCTCTGGTTTAGGGTAAAGATGTCAAAAGTTTATTTTATTTCTGTTTGGCAGTTTCAGACTGTAACAGAGCAGATAAACTGGCTCACATTGGGTTTTTGAAACGTGACAGGGTGAAAAACAGGGTGAAAAACAAGTGTTCTCCCATGTCCTCATCCACAGCACCCAGCCTGTGCTCTTAGCCTGGAGTAGGAGTGGGTCCATCTGCCCTTGGCCTTTCCTCTGAAAGGAGCAGTTTTAGTCAACTCTGATAAATTTTGGACCAAATGTGATTCTCAGTAACCTGACTGCTACGCTGGGTTTGGGAAAAAAAACACAACAAAGATTCCTCCCAGTCTTCTCAACAGCACTGGAGGCTTTTCTGCTCTGAATTTGCTGTGCTGGAGCTCCTTTGCTGCAGGATATTCCCTGCCAAGATATGCACTTCTAGGAAGAAATTATTTTCTGGATTTAAAGCTGTGTGGATCAGAAGAAATCCTAAATCTGAGCCAGAACATGAAGACAAGCTTTAATTCAAAGTCGAGCTTTAATTCATCCATTGGTGGCATGAGTGACTTCTACACAACCACGTCGCCATTGAAGAGCAGTAAGAACCGCTTCTATCTAAATAAATGTATGTAAACAAAACCTAAATTGGTAGATTTTCTAAATCTAGATAAAAAAATTATGTAAATGGTGTAATGGGTTATAAAACTATACTCCTACACAGACAGCCAAGTTTTCATGGATTCAGCCAGCAAATGCCCATTAATCCATGACACAGAGGCCACAAAACATGACTTAGAGCTTGAAATTTTTCAGTTTGGTGCAACTGCTCCTGCAGTGTTTGGATTAAACTGGCCACAACCTCAAGGCTTGAATTTCTGTTCCTGACCGTGGAGATTTCCTTTGGAAAAAATACAAATTAATTGACTTCTAAATATGCATCTCTGAATATGTCACTGGTAATATGGCAAGTACCAAAAAAATGTTTAACCTTGGGTTTTCACACATTGACTCTTTTCTTTTGGAAATAAATATACAAATGAACCTAAATATGGCTGTCTTTTTCTCCAACTACTCCAATTAATTGGCATTTTGAGATTTGAATAGAACATTTAAAATACAGACAGTTGCAGCCACCTTCCCCAGACCCATCAGTCACCTTACAGCATGCTTTGGTTTTGACATCTTCCCTTAGGGTGTCCCACAGCCCTCCCAAAATTGCACAACTACTCCTGATTTTTGCCTCACATCGTCCTAAATGTTAATTTCCCCTGTTTATGTGCAACAACTTCTCATGGCTTCAACTGTACCACTGCCTGAAGAGAAAGTAATATTTAGGGCTCTTTAGCAATAACACTGGGACTGTAAATCTTCATCAGACCTTTAAAAATCCTCCCTCAGACTGGACAAAATTCCCCATTAATTCCTCTACGTTGTCTGGCAGATATTAGTGGGAACAAACTGTGCTGCTTCCCAAGATACCCAGTGCTCAGGTCAGCATCCAACATCATCAGTATCCCACACACTCAGGATCCCAGGAAAGGGAAAACCAGCAAGAGCTGGTAAAACCCAAGAGTTTAAGTGCAACACATCATCTTTTCTGTCTGACAGAAAACTCCCTCCACAGCTGCTTTTCAGCCTTCAGAGTGACCACTCAAAAGGTATTTCCTGATGATAAAACTGGGGTCTCTCGTGCCTTCCAACTGGTGAAGTATCTAATAAGCAGCAGAATCGCTGAGCTGAAGATGCTCTGAGGCACTGAAGGTAGGCAAACATTAAATTTAGCAGGTGCTCCATGTGCAGTTATTCAGTGATTATTCCCCTTCTACTTCCCTCTGTTTCCAAAACCTTGCACTTTCTCTTGCAACGCTCTCCCAAGGTCTTTGAGCTCCCTCTCCACTGAAGAGATTCACTTCTGCTCCACCAAAGTGCTCTGTATCAGGTCCTTCCAGTCAAAATGGATTTTGAAAGCTGAAGTTGTGCTGGTCCTGGCTCTCGTACGGGGATGAGTTTCACTGCCAGTGAATGTGCAAATTCAGAGGCTCCACAATGCTTTACTCTCAAATTTTCCTCCTGTACCAACACCTTTTATTCCACGTGAAACTAAACTCAAGTCATGGAATTTTCTTTCGATTGGAGAGGGAAGGAAGCACTTCTAAGAACTTACTATACCTTCTAAATAATTCTACATAGGTATTAAGAAAAATATATTGCTTAAAGTGACTGAACATCCTTCATCTCACTTCTGATTTTTTTGATTCTTCAGATACACTTACAAGAAAATTACCTTTGCCTCAAAAAACGAATTTAACTTATTCCCTATCTTTCAATACGTATTATTTATGTAATTCATGTACAGCTGCAGTTACTGTGTAGAAAAAGCATCCTCAGATCAAGCTATTTTCCAGATGCAAAACATAAATATATTTTCATTAATTCAGATATCCTTTTTTAATTATTATTTATCAAGCAGTATAACGTTTCTTTAGTATTTATGTATAAATATATATTAACTCTTTAAAGATAACTTGGTATGGCTTCACTTTTCCTTATTCTTTCCTGAGCCTGATGCCTGAGAATTATCCCACGTGGGATTTATAAACACAACGTTGCAGATTTACCTATAAGAGCTCACTTATTTTCTGATGAAAGCAAAGGGAGGAAAAACAACAGCAAACTAACAAGAACATCAAATTTAATCACAATAACCATTTTTATCATGAGAATTTATATGAAGGAAGGTATTTTATGGCTGTCATGAGACACTTCACCTATAAAAGACTGGGATGTCTGCATTCATGCAGTACATTTGCTGCACCTTCCATTGCCTGGAGCAACACCCTACATACAAAATTTTCCTTCTTTCTTTATTTTAAACATCCTGAAAAGCAGAATATAAAAATCCTGCGTGTTCTTTAGCATTGCTACAGGGGTTAAATTGTTAATGCTTTACTTTCACTCCAGTTTTTTATCAAACTTTCTTTTTTCTCTCCCTGGGGATAAACAAATGGACAGCTTTCCTCTCTAGTATTCCTCCTTCCATTACCATCACAGCAGAATGCATCTGAGACTATAATAATTCAGTGATGAAATACAAAATGTCGCAATGCCATCTCTCTTAAAGTGAACTGAGATTTTGTTATGCCATTTTAGGTGCACTAATAGCTCCTAAAGTCCCATGGAGTATCTTAATGTGAATTTAATGAGCTGATAGCATATAAATGACAGTACTGTGAGGGTGAAGGTGACATAACCTTTTTCCTTCTGTTTGATGTTTGTCTTTGAAAAAATACAGATCTTTTCGAAATGTGCCACATTATTGCAACGCGCTGCATCCTTCAGCGAGGAGCCTGCCATTGTTTTAGCATTTTACAGCCCTTTTCTGCACTCTTCATGGCACAGCCACTTTTTAGTTCAGCATTAAGGTAATTCAAAATCTAAACACTTCTCCTGGCAGCACAACGCCAACAGTGCTTATGGCCACTGCGTGGAGCGTCCATCCAGTGACAACCCATCCATTTTGTCATGCTGGTGCCACTACTGGTGGCATGGAACTGGTGAAAACCTGTCTGAACAACATGGAAATCATCCACCTTTATTTCCTGGGCATCACCTTTCCATGTCCTAGCTGAGAGATCTCCTCACCAGCACTGACTCCCAAACTCCACGCGTCATTATGGGAGCGCCGTCATTTGTAAGGAGCTGCCTCCCCTCGCTCAGCGGTGTCACAGCCCATTGTGCACCCAAATCCCAGCCACCTTCAGTGTGGTAATGGGCTGGAATCCCATCAGCACTGGCTTGCAGCAGCACTGACACTGCCATGCACGGGGGAAGAAGATGGCAGAAGATAAATACATTGATAATCAGCAGCAGACCTATAGAGAACAACTGGCAGATTAAGGAGGCACCCAAATGTATGAGGTTATTAAAGCCTGCCTGAGTGCAGCAGTGAAGCTTTTCCACTGTAGTTTGAAGTACTGTCCTTAAAACCTTTCATCCAAACTTAAGAAATGACGTCTCAGTGGGTTTTTTCACCCCTCCAACCTGAACACTTAGAGCTGTGTCAGCCAGTGATGTGTTCATTTCTAGGCTAAATGTTCTGCAACTCAAAAAGTTATTAACTTTCACTTCCCTTCACGCTCCTTCAAAACAATACAGAGATACAGAAATTATCAGTCTGGAATAACCTGAGTTGGAACAGACCCACAAGGATCATCAAGTTCAGCTCCTGGCCCTGCACAGACACCCCGACAATCCCACCCTGTGCATCCCTGGGAGCGGTGTCCAAACGCTCCTGGAGCTCTGGCAGCCTCGGGGCCGTGCCCATTCCCTGGGGAGCCTGGGCAGTGCCCAGCACCCTCTGGGAGAAGAACCTTCCTCTGATCTCCAGCCTGAGCCTCCCCTGGCACAGCTCCAGCCATTCCCTGGGTTTTGTCACTGGTCACCAGAGAAAAGAGATCAATGTCTTCCCCTCCTCTTCCCCTCCTGAGGAAGCTGAAGGCTGGGATAGGTCTTCCCTCAGTCTCCTCCATCTGAACAGCCCATGCAACCTCAGCTGCTCGTCATACATCTTCCCCTTCACCATCCTCATAGCTTTCCTTTTATTATTTTGTTTATCCTATTTATTTTATTAATCCTCTTACTATTATTCTTCATTATTTAAACTTTATAGTGAGCCAGGCTTGTTTCTTTTAATTTTATGCTCTTTTGAATATAGGTCAATCAAAGGTTTCATGGTGTCGATTTGTTTGTTAATTTTAAAACACTTGTAGGACAGACTATGAATCATTTCATAGACAGGGTATGTGCTATCTTTTCATACAGTCCCAATGCTGTTACATGAAGTACGTAAGGCCGAGAGAAATAAATTTACAGAAGTTATTTCTTTCCCCAGTAGAAATGCTAACATTTGCTCTTCTGAGAAAGACGTACCTTGGGCTGCGTTTGACAAAGGGGAAATAAATAAATAAAAAATAAGCAGCTTACGTGTTTCAAAAAGTTGGAATTTTGGCAATGTGTGAAATTTGTTTAGAAAAACCTTTTCGTTGCCAGGTGACGAGGCAAAACATATCACATATGCTTAACAACCAGCTTGTACATATTTTGTCTTTCCAAGGTTTCTAGGGCTGGTCAGGCACAATGATGCATTACAGCTGAAGGAGCTTCCAGCAGGGACAAATGTTTGTCTCCTTCCAAAAGAATTTTCCTAATCCTTAAGAAAAACAACTCAATGTTTCTCATTGTTGAATGATTGAGTAAGGACTAATTCTGCTCAAAATTCATGGTATCACGAGTCGTAACATATATTTTGTGTTTGCTGGGGATGCAAACTGCTGGGGTTTTGGTGTGCGGTGCTTGTGAGCATTTCATGGTCTATCTGCTAATACAGATTTCTTACAACAGTCTGACATCTCCTCCCTGTTCCACTGTCAAGCAACAGCGCAAGCAGCATTAAAAATACGGATGTCTAAGGATCAGTGTGTTAAAACATGTCCCACCACATTCAAAAGCTACTGCTGGCTCAGCCTGAGCACCTTTGCATCACGGATGTTCCCATTTCACCAACATTTCCTTCCACTGATGCACACTGGCATTTCAGAGGAACGGAATAATCAGTTATGGTTTTGGAGGAAGTCAGAAAGAGCCAGAAAAAACCCAATCGGCACCAGATTCCCCCGAAATCCGGAGGCTCATCCTTCCCATCCCAAACCTCAGCTCTTGCTGTGAGCATTCACACGGATCCCACGGCCTGCAGTTGGAGATAATGGACTTCACACATATGAAATTAATTGTGGGGATAATTCTGGAACAACTACCTTTTCTTGGAATCCCAGTCAACAGTACTCTAATAAATCACGGTGCTGCTCATGTTATAATGACCATCAGTAATCAAATGCATCTGCACACTCAGCCTGTTTGCTGACTTAAAATACTAAAAGGGAAAGAAGAGTTTGGTGCCCAAGTTCCCACATGCCTCATGTACAAAATGGACACAGAGGACCTGATTGCTCTCCTCCAAACATTCTCTGCTACCTGCAATTATTAATTGTTTGTCATTATGCAAATCTGCATCCTGATCCCAGTCTCTTTAAAATGTTCGTACCTACATAATCCAAATATTCTCTGGGTTATTTTCTTTCTGTTTTGCATTCCAATTTTTAGTGTTCCTGAAAGAAAATTTCGGCATGATTCATGAGATTAGAGTGTTTTATCTCTAATTACCCTTGTCAGTAGAAAGCCATGAATCAGCTTACAAAAAGCATCATGGATTCATTTAGAACAATGAGCCATCATTTTGTTATTTCGCTGTTCCTTAGAGGAGTTGCCCTCACGTCCTGGGTGTATTCAGCTGAGCACTGGCTTTTAACAGGTGGATTTGGTATCAAAAATTATCTTATCACAAACTTTACAAGTCTGCCAGCCCTTTCCTCCATCCTACTGCACCTATTCCCACCTACCCTGGGGGTAAAACCAAGCACACACACAGAAAACTCAAAGCTAAGGAACTTTCTGTTGGAGAGCACAACTTCTGGAATTAGATATCCACCAGGAGCACTCGTGCCTGCAAATTCCAGTTTGCTCTCCCTGCCAGTGAACCACGCACGCCAGCAAACCAATTTCCTACAATCCTCATCAAAAGACAACAACAAAGGGCTGTAATGATGGCCAAATCCAATTTATTTAAGAAGGAAAAGGAGACCATACACAAACCTCTCTGCACGACTGTCCAGATGTGCCAGGTTGCTACCTGTAGTCATTAATATGCACTGGACCTCCAATGCCTTAAAAATTTAGATTTATTTTTCGCATGCTTTTCTTTTTCACTGTGGATTCTACCCCTTTGAAATACAAGGCATCCATTTACTCAGTGTAAACTTACACTGTGAGATATGATTCCAGATGAGGTATTGCCTCAAACAGAAGATGAAAAATATTCCATGCATTTTAAACATGAATCCAAGATCATAAGTTACACTAACGTGTAATACATTTCTGCTGTTCCCTGGCAGGAGAGAAAACCAAAACTGGCAGCTATAGCAATTGTATAATGGTAATTATTGAGAGAAATAATTATACAAAAACCTGCTCAAATTATATACAGGATGGGATGACTCAAAGCGAGAAGAATTTTAAGTGATAGTTAATACCTCAGAAAACCTCACTGTGTGACACAAGGCAGCAAAATCAGACAAATAAATGCATCTGTTGACATCATTCTACCCTCTAAAGTTTGTAAAAAGTGGGCAAAAAGCAACTGTTCCCACTCAGTGGAGATTTCAGGGCAGGCAGGTTTACCAGGGAGGCTCCCAGCAGCATCAAGGAATTCCTAGACAAAGGAAAGAAGGAAACCCTAATGCAATTTTATTCTAAACAGGCTGTAATCAATTCTTTATATTCACTCAACAGCTCTCAGCTGCAGGTGGGTTTAGAAAATTAAGGCACCTCTTCAGAGGTGAGAAATGGAGTGAGATGTTGCAATGGATCCAGGGAGCCCCCGGCTGCTGAGGCTCTGAACTCTCGTGGGCACCTCTAAGGTTGTTTCTGTCTGTTCCCAAAGATAAAACTTCTCACTCCAGAGTTTTCCAGCTGTGGTTCTGGTGGCTGCCCTCATCCCCTTCACCCCAATGTCTACAGCGCTCTGGATGAAACACGCAGCCACTGAACCATCATCCTTGAAAAGCCAAGGAAGCCTCAGCACATCTTCCCTGTTCTGCTGGATCTCCTTCTGCCTTTCCCACACTGCGTGCAAGATTCTTGTTCTGTGTTCTGCTCCAGATCTTGCTTCCCAAACACCTCGCCCTACTTCAAAAACTTCTGGTTTTCACGTTCCCTCCCTCCTTCCATCTAATTTTTAAACCTCTGTCCTCACTTCCAACAATTGGCCAAAGCCCTTCTCAAGAGAAAAGGTTTCTCATTATGTCTATGGGAAAATGTAGACAGATCTTTAATTTACCTTTACTAGCTACAATTTTTTTCCTAATTATTCCTTTTAGCCTGTCACATTACCTTATGTCTGTGTTGCTACTTCACTTCCCTCTGTATCACATCTAACTTGAAATTGGTGTGACTCAGCTGAGGCTTACAAGACAATAAAATATTACTTAGTTTATTAATATTACTGAGTTTATTTTAAAAGTTTTTCTCTTTGCAGAGATCACACAAGCAAAGCATCCCATGCGCCATCCTGTATTAATAATAACTTTTCAAAGTTTGTATTTCAAGAAAGATGACAAATGCTTCAGGACACAAGTAAAAATGGCAAAAACTGTTCTGCTGACAAGTCAGCTCTACACAGTGCAACTTGCTCAAATTGTCATATCAAAATTTGCTTTTTCTGAAAAGAAAAAGCTGTTACTTTATTTGGCAAGGTGGTTCAAAAGTCCAGCTTAGCTCAGTTCTTTTGTGCAGAGGGAGGAGCAGTGAGTGGTTTGTATCATTTACAGTTAATTCCACCATTTCTTTCAGCACTCAAGATATTGTATTTATTTCTTCAATGCACTTTAATCATATCACTGCATTCTTTCTAATTAAATCAGTTTCCTCTGTACAGTCCTTTAGTGTTATCCTAGGAAACAAAGACAGGGCCATAAAACCAAAAGCCCACCACAGACCCAGACAGTTAGAGTTGCCCAAATTTAAATTCGAATGGTACTTACAGGAGGGTAATAAGGCATATAATTTCAATTTTAGGGTTTATGTGCCCCCCCAGTGTTGTTTTCATTGATGGTTTTATCTTCAAGACTGCTCTGTAAGGCAGTGAGGTGAAATTACCCCTAATTTAGGGGCACAGACCCAAAGCACAGAGTGAAGTTGGTTCATTCGAGGTGAGTGAACTCCTTAAGAGTTGGTTGGTTCACTCAAGTCTGTGCCAGCCTTGGGATCTGGGAACTGATATTCCCCATCTTCCTCGAGGATCTGACCACCAGAACCAGCTGTCCTAAGTGCACTAAGTCCTTCTTGGAAACTTTCAATGTTTCCTCCTTGGAAACATTGAAAAGGGGATCCTTTTCAATGACATCAGCAGAAACAGGGAAAATACCCATATAACTACAGAATAAAATACAAATCAAAGCCCTGCACCTCCCTGCAAGGTGAGAGAAAAGCAGCCCCTTGGGACATACACTGACGTTTCCAAGAGCAGGAATAGGATATTTAGCTTCATGTAAATTTCTATATCTTGCTAAAAAGGAAGATGTTTAGGTAAAATCCAGACACATTGGCTTTTCCTACTTCAGCCACTGTGTAAAGAAATTGCTGAGGTTTTCAAGACCAGAAGGAAACTCAACTATTTTTACATCACTTTTATTGAAAAAAACAAAAAAAAAGTTACATACTTTGGAAGGGGAAAGAAGCAGCTCTCATTCCAAAAAGTCCTTAATTCCTATATCCCAAGGCAAGAATTCTCACGTGGAGGGTTACAAGGTCACCCATGAAGCCGCTGGCAGTGTCGTATTTCCCATCCCCTTTGTTGGGGTTAACACCTTCTGCAAAGCACAATCAACTTTTAAGGCACAAGATAAAATTTTAACAGTGTTCCTAATTAGTGCCAACAGTGGCAATTTCTGTGATGGCTACGAGGGCCTTAGTGAAGGTCCATAAACTCCATTTCACTTGGGTCAGCCATCTATCAGGGGATAACCACTGCTCCCTGTTACCCACCTGGACTGGCTGCAGGAGGAGATGCAGAATGGTTTGGTTGGAAAAGACATTAAAGATGACCCAGTTCCAGCCCATTCCATGGGCAAGGACACCTTCCACTATCCCAAGTTGCTCCAAACCCCATCCAACCTGGCCTGGAAAACTTCCAGGGACAGCCACAGCATCTCTGGGCAACCGGTGCCAGGGCCTCACCACCCTCACAGGGCAAGAAATTCTTCCCAAAGACAAGGATGAAGCTGCAATTGCCATTCAACTGCTTATTCTTACAGCATATGATGATAGAAATTTTTGTCAGGATACCTGGCAGCAGACTTGAGTTTCGTTTCAGGGCACAGCCTTTGCTGGTGTGCATATTTGTTTACACCACTGTGAAATGTATATTCAGCTATGTCGCTCGGACAAACTCTTCCCAAAAAATCCCCACTAGAACAGCAGTGAATGGGATTTACAGCTCGAGCTCCCGAGCACCTTTACTGCACAAAAACTGTTTATTAGCACAAGTTTTCCCTTTGTATGTTGTGTTTACTTGTTTCCCAGCAGGGTCTGCTGATGTTAATGGACTCACAGCAGTGCATTCTACTTCTGTTATTACAGGTCTAATTCAGTCATTAACATTTCATTAATGGACTGGCCTCCTCGCTGTTTGCATGGCTGTCTAGATATTGATGAGCTTTCTAGTATAGAAAACTGGTATTTAAGGCAGACTCTTAAAGGTTTATTAAGATGCTCGTGAACCTTCATCGCATTCTGTCATTTATTTTAGCAGATAAAAGCCAAACCCTCGGATGGATTTGCATTGCAAAAGTTTTCAGCACCTGAATAGAAAATTAATTCCAAGCGAAAACCCCAAGGAGAGGGAGAAAAAAACAAAGATTCCAGAGTTACATCACTTGGATACAAATCTTGAGTTCCTGCCTTAAAACCAGTGTGGCTCAGCACTGCCAAGTCCGCTGTGCTCTACCTTGGAAGGAATTGCATTGCCATGGGACACAAATTGATTCCTTTTTCCAAGGGGGTTCTGCAGCTCCTCTAGCTCCCAATTTCAAACTGAACTGGAGTTCCTAATACTTCCCACAACCCACTCCATCAGGAACAGCCTTACCGGTCCAGTGGAATCCATCAAACTAAGAGGTTGCTCAGAATAGCAAGGTGGTGGCTTTGGGGACCTTTGACATGATCACCAAAGAGGAAGATTTATCACGATTTTTAGACTTCAGTAACCTTCTGGCTTTATCAACAGTGTATTGGAATCTAAAAACAGTCCTGACAATACCTGTACCCCAGTGGAAGATAAATATTCTTAGGAAATTGCTCAAAGGAGTTATGAGGTGCTTCCTCTTACAACATTTCTGCTTTTTCCCTGCTAAAATGTGTGTTTTCAGGCACCCCAGAGAATTAAAATACACTGCATCGTATCGTATGAGCGTCTAATGCAAGTACTTCGTGAAAGTTACTAATTTGATGTCATAATTACGCTTGTAATATGAAATTATTAAACACTGTCATATTGCACAGTAAATGGAACTTATATTGGTGTAATAAAATGTATTCCAATTCCATTACAATAACTTCAGCATAGTCTTTAATGGGACCCACAGTCAACAAAAGTAAGATGCAGCCAGGAAAAACACCATTGAAGAGGACCCTATACTACAACATTAGGTCACAACAGATATCATTTGTGAGCGTCTTTATGTGCCAGTTTACATTTATGAAAACCTGCAACTTACGTTTTCCTGACAAAATGAGATGTTAAAAAGTCGAGGTAGGATTAGAGGCCAGTAAACAAAATCCCCAACGTAATTTCCCTCAATAAATTCTGCATTATCCATGACTTTGACTTCAGCTTTATAAAAGGAGCTATAAATGTTATTGATCCTAAATTCATATTTTTTTAAGGATCTTCCTGGCTCAGTCAGACAGGTCTATGCCAGGATGACATGAGAATAGATTGCTTATTATGAAATGTGAAGCTTATTATTTTGATAAATGTAGCAATGTTTGAGCAATCAGAGAGTGGGGGGGGGG
>VZRV01010563.1:51033-87979 GCA_013398115.1 Falcunculus frontatus
GGGGGCAACAAGAAGGGAGGGACACTATTTTAATAGTAATATGTTCAAATGGTTTTTCTCCTCAGTAGAACTGTCCCAGCCCAGAATGTATGAGCTATTTATTTAATTGAGGAAAAAAAAAAAAGGGAGAGGAAAAGAAAAAGGAAAAAAAATAAAGAAGAAAAATTGTAAGAAAAGATGTCAAATCCCCATCTCAACATTTTTCTTTTGTCTGTCAGGGTAAATAAAATGAAGAAACAAACCACAACTGGAGGGGGGGAAAAAACCCAGTCAGCTAAAATGTCATGACTTGCTTCTCTGCAGGTGTCAACTTGACTTCACCGAAATGGCACAAAACTTTGATTTTCTCATCAGGAAAAAAATGTTTATTCCCTCTACCAGACCTAACAGATAAGAACACACTGTGTGTAACATTGCATATTTTGATCCTGTGTCTAACTGTTCTTGAGACACACGCTAAAAATATTTTGTGTGCTTTGCCTCAAATTGTTGTCATGAATTATTGAATTGAGCTGTTGCTTTTTCATTAAACTGGCAGCCTTAATAATTTAAACACTGGTCTTTAAGAGACTTACTGTATATTGAT
The DNA here is from genome assembly GCA_013398115.1 of Falcunculus frontatus. NCBI lineage: Eukaryota > Metazoa > Chordata > Aves > Passeriformes > Falcunculus > Falcunculus frontatus. Next base: position 51,620 of record VZRV01010563.1, read on the forward strand.
GATCTTCATGGGAAGAAAGAGAACCTCCCCATTATTTTATATCTGCCTTGATTTTTTGGTAGGGCTTTAATGCACTGCTTGATTTACCATGCATTACCGGATGCCTGTATTATTTTAGCACACCAAACAACATTTTTCTGCATTTGATTTGTCATTGAGATTTTAGCTCAGATATTCTTGTCGCCAGTTTTTCCAGGCATGGGGAAACTCAGACCTTCTCAATGTTCAGGCGTAGCTCCTAGGTACAACTTCAACTTACCCCAGAAAATGAGGTAGGAAATAATCTTCAAAGTTATAAATGTCTGTGTGGCCCTGGTCCATTGGATAGCAACCTTCTCGCACGTGAGCAACATCTGCTGCTCCAAAGGAAAACCAAAAAACTAAGGGAAGTGTGAAAGAGCTCCGAAGTTACAGCCTGATACAATAAAAACCTCAAATTTCTTCTCAACTAATTTGAATTTTTTAAAAAGTGTACTTTCTATGGGGTGACAATCACTGAAAAATGAAGGGTTTGGGAAATTTGTTGGCAAATAATTGCACTGGTGGCTTTACAAAGTCCCTTAACCTTCTGAACCTCTCTCAATTACACTGCAAGACATCAAGGCAAGAAGTGTTTCAAAGTACCTCCCCAAAACCCAGAACAAACTCTCAATTCCCACAGCCGCCTTGTGGTAGAACTAGAGACGATAAAAATCAGAAATTCTGGGAGTCAGCTGATGTCTCTGATCCACGGTGATGTGTCACTTAAGTAACACCAGTGCTCATTCTGCACAGCACAACAGCAACAAAGATTACAAATATTAACTTCAAACACCACATAAAGTATGAATAATCTCTGTTGCTACAAATTTTTTAAATGCATCATATTTCTTTCCCACATATGTCCTCGTAGCCTCATAAAACAAACTGTTTCATTATATGGGCTTGTGTACATATATCACAACACGTTAGCTACTGCTAAAAGTAAGAAAATAGATTTTGACATTGGAGAATTATTTTTCTACTCTCCTGTGCCTCTGGATCTAAAGGCAGAGCTACTCAGCTGTTTAATCTGGCCTGAGTCCAGGACTGCATTCCATGGTGAGATGCCAAGAGCAGCGATGCCACATGAAACAGGAGTTATCTTCTGCAAACTCACAGTGATCACAGGCCAATTTGTATTTGAACTGATAGAAAGAACAATCTCGTTTCGTTTTCTTGTCCGGTCAGGAGTGATTTTTTTTGGGCAACTAAATTTTGTCTTATTAATCAGAAGACGTATGAGATGCTGTGATCGCTTCACTACAGAAAATTTGCCAAGCCTTCCATCCCATGTCCATCAAAATGCTTGGCCCTGCCTTCCCTGAGCACGTCTGCAGTCCTGAACTACAGCAGAGGCTCACAAATTGCAGAGAACAACCATTAAATGTGGGGTTAAGTTATACAGACAAACTATTGAGTGTTGAAATCTAAACGTATACGAAAAAGAAACACTTTTTTGTCCATTTTTACACTTTACCACTTGTCAAAACTGTCAGGATGGGAAAGCCTGTTTGCCTTCTGTCCTTCAACTTAAAGTAGCTGTATGTGATGCCCTTTTAATTAATCCCCAATCCAGTCTGCTGTTCAGTTTATTAGCTGCCGAAAGTTTACATGATAAAAAATGTATATATTAAAAGTGGTAAAACTAAGGCGTTTTCCCTGTGGTCTATGAAAAACTACTTACCCTCTAACATTTGAAGAAAAATAAAGAGTCCAGGAAAGGAAGGATTGTCATTAAAGCATAGAACTCAATCAACATTCAGGTACCACCAGCAGAAAGACAATAAAAGCTAGAAAATTATGTTTATGCTTATCGCTATCACCAGATATCTCGAAAAAATATCCAACTCAAACCATATGGACACAAATAACCAAAAAACTACTGAAGGGTAACATAAAGAAATTTCATCTCACCTGCAGCATCTCTCCACTCTTCCTCCTGAAGTTGTTTCCATTTCAGATTGATTTCGAATTTGCTAGAAATATTCAATTTGTTTATTACAGGCAATACAATCTCTTCCTGATACGGGGACATTGAAGTACCTCCTGGTGCATTAGGGACAGCCTATGAGCAAACACTCCTTTAGTCTGTGACATCTCCTGGGTGAAAACGGGGCTTTAAAAGCCTGGTTCCCCATTTCCTGCCCCTGGAGGGTTTAAATAGCTGTGAGGATGGGGCACACCTGTCACAGCAGGTGAACAGGAGTGTTAGGAACCAGTTTAATTTGGGGCTGTGTACAACACCCCTTGTCAGAGGCGTGTAGGGCAGGGGATGCACATGTGCCACGTGCAGGAGGCAACCAGCAGAGGATGGAGAAAGCCTGGGCTCTGGGGAGGCTTTGTCCGGCAACCATCTCATGTCTGACATAGGCCAGGCAGCCAGCAGGACACTGCACCATCCGCAGAGCTTCACCAATGGACTGCAGTGCAACCTTGGACCGGACAATGCCCTCCTGCCAGCAGGCAAACCTTCCGAGGGGCCAGGGGGCATAGAAGTGACTGCGACACATCCTCGGGGGATTTTTGGGTCTTGTGGTTTTGCTTTGGCTCTAACCAGTGGGGCTTTTGGACTTTATCCTTTTTGCCCTGATTTCTGGTTCTACCTTTGCTGGCCCCTGCTCGCTCGCCCTCTCACAGGGCCGGACACCGGGTGCCCTCCGAGCCTCCTGTGCAGCCCGTGTCCTGCCCTACCCCTCGCCCGGCCCAGCCACCGTCTTACCTGCTTCTCCCCATGCTCCTGCCCGCCTCTCTCCATGCTCCGCCGGTCCGGCCCGGCGCTGTGGCCCTGTGGCCCCGCAGCTCCCGCCTGCTCCGCGCTCACCTCGTGTCTGCTCACGGAGCTCTGCCCAGACACCTCCAGCCATGTGCGGCTCGAGGGCACCGCCCGCGCTTCCGCTGGGAACTCCCGCCTTTTCCTCTGCCTCCTCCCACCTCTCTCTGTCCACTCTTTTTCGTGTTCCTTCGTCCTTCTCTATCTTTTCTGCTCTCTTTCAATGACAGCTCCCTTTCTGCTACCAATAAACGGCTCTCAGGTACGATGTTGTCTTGTTTGGCTTAATTTCGTCCTAGACCGTCTGTGTTCAAAGAACTCCTCGCAGCACCCCTGACTCCTTGCCCGAAGATGATTCTTCCACGACGCAAAGCTCTGAGTTTAAACAATAATAACATACAATATGATTTTACAAGCAGCACATGCAAGAGTGATTAACGAGCTGGTTTCTGCAACAGCATCTAGGTGTAAAATGAGCAGGTGTTTCATGATGCTGCAGGTGCCGTGTGTTTCCACATTCCATCTCCCCTGGATCTTCCAGCTCTCACGCTCAAGGAAATCATTTTCATCTGTGCTAAGAGGACACAAACATAAGTGTCCTGGCTTGGTATCATCCTGTAGTGCTTTGGATGAGAGGGAAACATGGGAAAGATGTAAGGCTGTAGAGGAGGGGACTCGTTAGGGAAATGTACAGCGGCACATCAGAATTGTCCGTTCCTATTGTCATAAAAATACTTGCAGCAAGAAAGAAACAATCGGAGAAAAACTGAAGGGATGTATTAGCATCTAGTAGATAATTGTATACAACCTTCTAGAGACCATAAAAGAAAAATCAACCAAAATAGAAGGGAAGTCCTGGTTGGTTCAGTGTGTGCTAAAGGTGATGAATGTTTTTCCTATTGAAACGAGTTGAAACTTGGAGAGATGTGTGAAAGGAGATGGAAGAAGATGCTAGAAATATAAAATGAGCATCAGAGCTGACAACCTTCCAGTCTGCACCATCATCTTTTATGACTTCCACCAGTGCTGGCTCTGAGCCTGCGCTGCTGCAGGTTCCCTTGGCAGTGTCTGCACTGGGCATCGCAGCCCTCATCCTCTCTGGAAGGAGCTGGGAACACTCAGCCAAGGGCTGTGAAGAGAATGCCACCAGCCCTGGGTGTGTGAGCACCAGGATTTACGTGAGGAGCAAAGACCAGCGAGTGAAAACAGCTGTTGCAGGCGTTACACAGCTTTGCAGGCATTACACAGCTTTTCATCCCCGAGTGCTTGGAGGCCTCCAGAAGGATGCTCTGGGAGGTTGCAGAGCACCGTGCAGGTGGAAGGGGACCTCTTTCAGCATTTCAAAGTGTTTCTCAGCCTCAGGGCTGCACGTTCCAAGCAGGTTTCACTCGCACATTGCCTCTTTTCCTTCGGACAGAACCGCCCTGAAGGTTCACCTACCCTGGCTTCAAGGTTCAAGGCAAAGGCACAAGACCTTCCCAAAGCCTTGGGAAAATGTACTTGCTTTTGAAAAGCTTTTCTTTATTGTTTTAATGAAAATTCACCATGGTTCTAATGGGAAAAAAATACCTTTAGCGAGAAATAAGGGAGGGGGGGAGGGCTCATTAAGTGTGAAGTTTGACAAGTATTGGTGAAACAAAAGACCCCAGCACATAAGTTTAAATACCAGATAACTCTGTCACCCTGTGATTGCCAGGAGGAGTGAAAATTCAGGTCTCCTGTCTGGAAAAAGTATTACAGGAATATATTCTGAACTTTGCACGGTTCATTTTTTGTTACGAATTAAATCCATCATGAGATTTATTGAGATGCCTCATGTTTAATAAAATACTCATAACAGTTTGTGATATTTCACAGGATAAATAACAGGATTGTTAGCTGTGTTTGTATAGCAGGTCTCAGGATAATAAATGGTTCATTCAATAATGAACTGACAACAAGTTATTCAGGTTATAAAACTATGGGAGATAAGAGTCAAAATAACAAAACTCAAAGAATCAGACATTCAGACAACACTGGAGTCCAAAACCAGGTTGCTGCATCATTTAAATTCTGAAACCATTTGATATAAGAGGGTGGAAATTTCCACATAAAGCATTTTCCAAGGCAAATCCACAGCAGGACAGTGGAGACAACTGTTCTTTTATTTCTGACACAGCCCAAGACATCTCAATCTTCTCATGTTATTCAAATCTAATAAAAGATTAATACCCTTTTAGAATAAAATAATATAAAACTATCTGAAGATAAACACTTAAAAATTATTCATCCTGTCTCTGCCCCTCAAAGAACACATGAACAGAGAAAGTTCAATACATTTTAAAAAATACATTCTTTAGAAAATATGAAGAAGTGAAGACTCTCTGAGTGTATTTGACTTCTAAATAAATTGCTTTCTTTTTTGGAATTGCTGAGAAGGCAGACACTCAGTGAGGTCAATGAGACTTACTGATTGCACAGTGTTACGGAAAATTAGGCTACTTATTTGGGAACTAAATACGGATGTTAAGAGCATTCAGTGAAGTCACACTTTTGAACATTTTGGAGCTGGCCTACATTTTTAAAGAAAACTTCGAGACTTTGAGCAATAACTTTTTGGACGAACCAGATATTTATGATGTCCTTTGTAGCAATTAAAGGCAATTCACAGAACTGAAAGGATGATTTGGGCAAGGGGGAGGTGGCTTCAATTCCTGTAAGGAGACATCAATTTGCAATCAACTCAACTTAATTAGGGTGCTCCCAGTTCTTACCAGTTTTGACTCTGAGGTATTTAAAGGACAAGGAGTGAGTCCCCAGGATGGTGCTTGCCTTGGCAGTATTTGATTCCCATCTATATGTCAGGATAAAAAATGATGGAGAAGAGACAACTTGAAGAGGAGGCACGAAGGTAAGGGTAGCAAAGAACCACTTTCTGTTATTGGTGTGATTGTTCAAATTCAAAGAAAACTCTCCAAAAGTCATTCTCATCTATTTTTGTCCAGTTTATCTCCAAAGTTCACCCATCCGAGTGTCAGCAAGAAGCTGAGATGTTCCTGTTGTTTAATTCTTTGATGTTCACAACAACAAAAATGACCAAATAATAAAAAATTCCCTCTCCCCCCACCCCAAAAAATAGAAAAAATTAAAATGAATGTTTGAAATGGCCATTTCAAACTAAAACAACTGCTATTGCTATCAATTTAAGTAATCGCTTTCCCAGCTGACAGATGCAAAGCTCTCCCTTCAGATAATGACTTTTCCAGCTGACGAGAGTCAGGGAACAGGAAGTGTATGTGGGGATAAGTGTTTGGGAATTAGAGGACAGCCAGAGTTTGTGGCTACCTGTATTATCTGCAGGAGGTTATTTTACTTCCACTGGCACATTTTTATCTGAAATCAGCATAAATGAATCTTTAAAAATATGTTTCGTGCAGCAGGATACTTTTTTTACAGTACTGGGCAATTTTAAAAGTTGTTTTGTTTTTTTTTCTTTTCTGCTTGAGATTGAACTCGTTCCATCAGGCAGGAGCTTCAGTTTTCACCAGAGCTGTCACAGGGCAAGGAGAAAATGGTACATGGTGTTTGTTTCTGTCTGCACTCCAGCCAAACCTGTTCCCTGATTTCCAGCAGGGTTGGAAATGCAAATGCCTCCCGGCTAAAAGAAATAAAGATCTTTTTTGAGACATGGCCCAAGTAGAGAACTGGCAAACTGAGCTATATTCGTACCCTTCACTGTCCTGTGGAGTTTTCAGGAGGTTACTCCCAGTTTGCAAAAGGGGAACCTCAAGACTTATCCAACACTTGGGGCATTTTTCCACACCCTGAATCATCAGTGCTGTCAGATGTGGCTCAAAAGATGCAAATAATCAGCCACTTCCTAAATGATCCCTCAGTTGGGCTCTAAGAGGCCACATAGAGTTACCTCTCCAAAATGGGGGGTGTTACTCACCTGGACATGCCAGAGGGGACACATCATGTCCTTGTCCATGTGAGAGAAGAATGTCTTTAATTCTCTGTGCAGCAGGAAAGGAGAGGCCACGTTAAACCTCTCCCTGGAGCTGTCAGGAGAAAATCACTGATGATCTGATGGCAATTTCGTGAGCCAGCTTTTTCCTGTAGACCAACATGACAGACACCACTAAGTTGCCCTAAAATAACAGAACTTCCATTCTGCATTAAAATAACTCTGCTGGGCTGATCATCATAAAAAGTTATAACCCAACATCAAATCTGAGCTTTTACCAGGAAAGGAAAGGCTGAGGAACTTCAGCTACAAGTCTGTAAAAGTATCACCATAAGCCAGCACATATGACTGTCAAGCTGATATGAAATGAAATGTTCCTCTTCATGATGACAGACTGAAATTTTTATTGGGTTTGACCAAATCACAGGCAAAATACTGTGGGGGTTTTAATCTTGTATTCCCTATCCTGCAGTATTAATACTGTAAAAAACAAAAAAAAAACCAAAAAACCAAAACCAAACCAAAAACAAAAGAAACAAAAAAAAAAACCCCACCAAAAAACCCCTCACCAATTTTATAAAGAAATAAAAGAATAAAACTGTTGAGCAGTCTTCATGTGAACATTACCTCAAAACTACAAGAGCAGTTACCAGTTTTTCAATTTAACTCTTGCCTTAAGATGTCTGTTTCTATTTCTTATCTCCAGATAAAATTTGCTTCGTAGTAATAAATGGAATATGAGGCTTGAACTCAGTGTCTCTGTTTTTTCTCTTCTGCTTTCACTGGAGGTATAAAACAGGGTACATGAGAAAAGTAACACAACACAGAGTATGGAATGGAAATGAACTATTAAAGTCGTGATAAGAACTAGAGAGAGAGACTGTGAAATATGTGTGGAGTGAAATATGATCTCCTAAAAAAGAAGGAGTATATGTTAAGAAAAAACCAGCATGCAAAAGTAGCTGCATTACATGTTCATACTCCATGCTCCTTTCTTGTGAGACTCTGTCACATCTCACCCCAAAATTTTCCTTCTATTTGTGTATCTCTAGCAGAGGTTTTTTTACAAAAATAGAGTTTTTTATTAATGACAGCAAGGAGAAAGGAGAAGTGATTGTGGCAAGATACAGAGTTTCACATATGAAAAAAGGAATGCAAAATGTGGTGGAATCCCCATCCCTGGAGGTGTCCAAGGAATGACTGGACATGGCACTCAGTGCTCTGGTCTGTCTGCTCTGCTCTGCTCTGGTGGGATCTGTCACAGCTTGGACTTGATGGTCTAGAAGGTCTTTCCCAACCTCAGTGATTCTATGGTTCTGCAGAAGAGCAACCACAGCCTTCCACAGAATCTCCCAAACATGGAAAGTCTGTTTCCTCATTAAACAAAATTCCTTATTGAAGCGTAAGGGAGGTCTCACAGCACACACTGATGACAGGAAAAGCAATCCAAAGCTCCACATATTGTTTTATTTACTTTTTAAAAAATTAAACTCCATTGCAAAGCTGCTTTGGCCTCACACCCATGGCATCACACTCTATTACTTCCCTTTGAAACACATCTAGTAAACTTTAAAAGCCTATCCCTCCAAAAGCAGAGGCCATACGAATGCTTAAGGGGTTAATAAACTCTTCCAGTATACCAAAATTACAAGTTTTATGCCTCAACCCTGTGCAGTTGGAGCTCCTAAGAGAGGAGTAATTGCATTGTAGTAACGTTAAGGTTTGATTTAGGTTTCTCCATGGGCAGGATGAAGTGTGTCTTACTCCTCAGGTGTGAGACTTGGCCACTCTGCCTTTTGCAATATATTATCCCAACACTGTCAGAAAATGCTCAGCAGCGCCAGTTCTTGCTAAACTGGGTGTGTTATAAATCCAGGGGAAGGAGGGGATTTCTTATGCCAACAATGCTTCTCAACCTTTACCTTATTACCACACTTCTTGGCCGCGTCGAGATAAAAATCTTTTAAATTTTTTTTTTTTTTTTTTTGCTGCTTGTGTGTGAAATCTCTCATAACGGAGCCAAATGCAGGGAAAGTTCAGGGCGGTTTTACGACTCTGTTTTATCAAAAATTTTGATCTGCAAAGCCTGAACGTACAAACTCGTGGCTGTGGGATGAGGTCAGTGAAACCACACCCATTCCCTCGACAGACCTTCCTTCTTCTCCTTCAGTGGACAGCTTTACGTGGGCCACAGAAATATGCCCTGAATGAGGAGAAGCACTTGCCCCTGGATTGAATGCGGTGCCAAGTAAATCAAGAATTCTCTACGTGGCGGATTTCAGCTCCGTGTGTGCTTGAGACACATTATCTGTGAGTTCTGGAGGTGAAGTCCCTTTTTAATGAAATTCAGCTGAGCAGGAATAGCCTAGAAACACCAGCAGGAACGCCGAGGGAGAATGACAAGACAGGTTTGGCACAAAGGGATGCCTGAAACGAAATAACCACAGTGAAGATTTCCAGAGGGGAAAAATGTGGATCGTCTTGTAAGAGGGAAAGTGTGTGACACGAGGAACAGGGGGAATGGCAAACACATGTCAAGCAGCACATTTTATTTACCTTTCATTAGCATGTCTTCCTGGGAGAAGGTTAAATACTCCAGGAGAGGGATGGGATTTTTCTCATGTTAACTAATCCAGACAAAAGTGAACGGAGATTTGCTTTCTTCAGCATTCATTGATATTAATTGCTTTATTGAACTAGCTGTGGGAACATGGATTTCCCAATGCCAGCATAAAGGATCATTATTTATAAGCTAACTGATCCCACAAATTCTACACTTAGCTCAACATTTCCTTTGGAAACACTGTAAGAATCTTTTAAAAAATCATTATATTTCATACTTTACACTAAGGCACACCAGCTAAACGATACAGGTTTTCCAGGAAAAGAAAAACAAGTTTTTAAGGCACGCATAAAAGACTCCAAATCAGCTCTGAAATGCTGCATATCATTGCATTTTTCCTCCCTTCAGTTTTCATTCTCTCCCTTTTCCCCTGACTTACAGGTGTCCTTAGTTACAGCTATCAGCAAAAACAAAACACATATGCAGGCTATAAATCTGTATTTGTGTACTAATTCATAAGAGTAAAATAACTTCAGTTGCTCCTTCCAATTTCCTTTCCCTGTTCAATTCATAATTGTGCTGCAGTACATTGGGCTTAAGCTTTCAGGAACTCCACTTTGTCCCAAAAGGTTGCTTAGACGGAGACCTGAAAATGTGGGTTCTGGCTTTGAGGAAAGATATTTAGCAGCAGAGAATCCAAAGCCCGATAAAAGCAACTAAATAAACACTGAACTCTTTAATCAAAGCACTAAGTTGTCACTGTAACCCTTTGGAGATAGCTATGGATGACTCAGTCCATCAGAGTTCATGCAAAAATATACCAAGAAGTTAATAAATTTGAAAGGGAAGCCAAGAATGAATGTTAAGTTCTTTTGTTCCAATATATCCTAACAATGCTTACGGCATTGCTGCAGCTAAGCTCAACTTTGCTGTTCAAAGACCAATTTTGGGGCTTTATGTGCTGCTTTAAATCATAGCTGAGCTAAACATGGTATGCAAATTGCAGAGTGATAAATGTTTGTCTTACTTATGTTCCTTCCTCTTTGTATCACAGTCAGAATCCTTCACCAAAGCCCCCCAAATGCAATCATTTTTGGCATAGTTTAGATGCCAAAATTGCAAGCTACAAAGGAAGAATGAGGATATACTTTATAATCATTCTTTTTCTGCCAGAGAGAAAGAAAAAACACTTTAAATGGCCTGAAAAGAAGCAAAGTATCCTTGGAGAAGACACACTTGACTAGAAAGATCATATTATTGCACAGAATTAGGTTAAAGCAGTTCCAAAGGTAAGAAAACTTTTTGCCTGGGACGAGCAAAATGCCAGGATACTGAACATACATTTGAGAATCCTTGGCCAGGTGAGACACTTCTAGGTTTGCCTTATTAATGCAAAAAAGATTATTAAAAATAGAAATTTTACATGGATATTGTTGACAGTCTATGTAGGAAAAGTGCCTCGTGGTTGTGCTGATAACCAAAGCCCAGACGTGATAACCCTTGGGTTAAAGAGATGCCAACTGGTTGGCTCCAAAGCTCTTCAGCAGAATAAAGTGAACAAGTGAAGACAAACATGTCCATCAAGTTTCCAGTTAAGTAACCAGTTTTGAGGATGGAATTTCCAAAATTTTCAGTTTTCAGCACCTTCAGAAGAAAGGACTTGTCGGTATAGGACAACCAGGACTCGATACCTTGTGACATGTTTATGCCTAGGACTTGAGAGAAAAGAAAGAGCTTGGAGGGCTTTGAGAGAGAAGAGGATCCTGAAGCCGCAAAGCAAAATACCCAGAATTTATCAGAAATCCAAAATTCTTAGAAATCCAAGTTATGAGACAAAATTTCAAGTTTTCTTATCAAGACATTTCATGTTAGGCCATTACCACAAAGGAAAGGAAGCACTTAGGAGCCTCCTCTGTGTTATTTCCAAGACAGCATTTTTTAGCTCTTTCCTGCGTTGCCATTGCTGTTCCCTTTGCGGAACATTTCAAGGGTTTGGGAATCCATTAAATTGAAGATTTAATTGAGTTTATCTTGCCAATACGTGGCTTAGTTTAGTATTATTTGTATGGACATGTGCAAGTGTGCACATACACACTGCAAAATTGGAAAGGGACCCGAGGCTTGCTTAGGTGGAACTGGTCGCACTTTGTGTTCAGTTGAGGCATTCAAAGGCAAACCTAAAAAAAAAAATATCTTTACATCTTTTACTCGAATTGGGCTGGCATGGAAAATCATGTTCATATTGTACTCATTTGTGGTCTGCTTCTCAGGAATTTTAACAGATGACAATTCAAAGATAAATTTGCTTTAAAAATAAATTATGAAAAATAACTGGCTTCCCGGCTCCTATTTCATAATCTCGAAAGTATGTTCAGATTTATATAATTAAAGGAGAAAATAGAAGTCTAAAAATGAAACCCGGTTTTGCATTAGAGCAGCCGGCATTAATAGGATTCTTCTTCCAATTCCTTTGTTTTCTGCTGTGGCACCAAATTCCACCACGAGTGGGGGAAACATGGAGTTCTGACCTGCTCAGGTTGTGATTAATGCCATGGCCCATTAAAACATAAACGTGCTCACAACGGGGCAGGTGCTTTACTGAGCTAAAACCCAAAGTTGGGACACTTTGGAACAATTTTTTCCACCTGTTTATGAATTGTGGCTTTTAGCACTCATTCCCTTCTTCAACTGAGATGAAAAAAAAAATAAGACTAATTTGCTTTCCTTCACACAGCGACGATTTGGAAGCTGAGAATGTTACTCTGTAACCCAAAAATAGTAAAAAGGGCCAAAACAGCTCAAATATGATCCTGAGGGAGGTGTAGAGTCTAAGGTCTGGCTGCAGCCTTAAGATCAGATGTATCTCTGTTTCTGGAGGGCAGCAAATTGCCTGGCTGGATGTGGAACTGAGCAGTAATCCAGTTCTGGGATCTCCAGCACAGGGGGGACATGGAGCTGCTGGAACATCCAGAGGAGGCCACCAGGGTGATCAGAGGGATGGAGCAGCTCTGCTGTGAGAAAAGGCTGGGAGAATTGGGGTTGTTCAGCCTGGAAAAGAGAAGCTTTGAGGTGATCTAAGTGTGGCCTTGCAGCGGCTGAAGGAGCCAACAAAAAAGATGGAGAGAGACGATTTACAAGAGAAAGGAGCAACAGGGCAAGGGGAAATGGCTTCAAACTGATGGAGAGTAGGTTTAGATGGGATACTGGGAGGAAATTCTTTCCCGTGAGGGTGGTGAGGCCCTGGCACAGATTGCCCAGAGATGCTGTGGCTGCCCTGGAAGTCGTCTCTGGAAGCATTCCAGGCCAGGTTGGAGCAACCTGGGATAGTGGAAGGTGCTCCTGCCCATGGCAGGGCCTTGGAATGAGCTCAGCTTGCAGGTCTCTTCCAAATGCAACCATTTCATGATTCTAATACTACAAGATCCAGGGATGTCCCAAGAAATTTAAAAGATAGCAAACAAATGAGCAAGTGAAATAGCAAATACAACCAGAGATCAGTTTGCAGAACCAAAAAATCTGGGGCTAAGTGATATGGTGCAGTTTGTTGCCCCTCTGAGTGATGTTAATACAATGAAACTCACACCTGAAAGGAAAAGCAAGCACAGTTCAAACATGGAATCACTGAAAGAAGTAATGCAAAACCACAGTCAAATTTTACCCTGGATAGGCCTCAACTCAAATCTAAAATTATCCATTTGGCCTCATTGCTTTCACCAACTCTGAGGTGTTTGGGTGAAACATAAATTGGATAAGAATTTGAAAAATCAACAGCTCGTGTTAATAGAGACGTGGAAACAAACAATTTTATGAGCTAAAACCAACAGAAAAAAAAACCAGGATAAAGTGTTTATCCTTTTCAACCAATTTAAATTTTCAGGCTTCCAAATCAATTCAATGAAAATTTCAATAAAATTGTCAATTTTCAATAAAATTGTGGGATTGCCTCTTTCTCCTTTTCTGTAGGACCTGCATAAACCCTGGGTGTTGACCGTCCCTTTCTACCTATCCTTACACCCTTTTCCTGCTTTACCTTCGGAGTGTTGCACCTCTCCCTCTTTATTGCCCGTTCCTTCTTCAGCCATGCCACCCCTCAGGTGACATCCATCCTCTCCCTGCCACTCCTCCCCTCATCCATGCTTACATCATGTCTGTTCCAAGGCCATCTTTTCCCATTTTTCCACATCTGTGACTTCCGTGGTGGCAGTAAGAAATCAGCTTCCTGATGAACAGCTTGAGAGATGAGCATGTATTCATTTACGGACACATCTCTTAAAATAATTGAGACCTGTTAAAATGGGTAGAAATCTTGATACATGATATGAATATAACGTGATTGACTGGATGATCTACAAATCTAAGTCACCACTCAATTCCTTGTCATGTTCAATATTGTGCCCAGTTTTTCACCAAATTATTTGAGTCAGGGTCCCTGTCTTTGTGTGTGTTTTTAGAGGTTTTACTGCAATAGGATTCTGACATAAATTATAGTCTTTGGATTGCCAGCAATTTTGTTAATAAAAAACAACAATAATAAAGCAAAACAATTCCTTGTGGTAGGCTAATCTTTTAAGCTGTAAAAGCCTGGATTGATTTCCGACTACTAAGTCATCTCTTGTGGATGAGAAGGATTGAGCAGCTTTCTGGATACCAAAAGTAAAAAAACCTGAAATTGAAAACTCCTCATCCACTCACCAAGCAGGGTGGAATTCCAGGGCATGGAATCACCAGATGGTGTGGGTTAGAAGGGATCTTAAAGGTCATCTACTCCCCCTACAATCAACAGGGACACCTTCCACTATCCCAGGCTGCTCCAAGCCCCCTCCAGCCTGGCCTTGGACACTTCCAGGGGTCCAGGGGCAGCCACAGCTTCTCTGGGCACCCTGTGCCAGGGCCTCTCCACCCTCACAGGGAACAATTCCTTCCCAATATCCCATTTATCCCTCTCAGTTTTTCCTCAGAAGGGGTGTTTCACCCTCCTAAGCATCTCCTTGTCCCTCCTTGGAGCCCTCTCCAGCAGAGCCGTGTCTTTCCTGCGCTGAGGACCCCAGAGCTGGGCACAGCAGAACATTAAATTATAGTATCAAAATTCAAAAGGCCTTGTCAAATTGGAGAAAAGACTTGAAATTCCTATTTAATTAAAGAAGAAAAAAATATGCTTAGTTTTTATGGTTAATTAGGAATAACCAGAGTGTTAAATGCAGAACCGGGGATGTTCTGTTAAGGCAACAGCTCTGCAGGAGAGTCCCAAAGATTGGAATCTTAAATGTTATGGTACTGTAGAAAAGGGATGCATAACACCTCAGGAAGCCTATGGATACAACTGGAAATAATGTGGAATATTCTTCTGCATTCCTTGGTCTTGATAATACTTGATCCAATCGTAGCGCTATAAGCAGTCATTAAATACCCAGGTCAAAAAAGATGTGGACAAATTGGAGACAAACTGAAAGAGAAGAGTGGGAATGATAAATATCTAGAAAATCAGAATTTCAAGGGAGAAAATAAGAGGTAGGGAGTTAGAATTGTTTGCTCTATAAGAGAAGAGATTGGGGTAAAATACAAAAGGAATAAAAATGCAAACCCAAGAAAATAAAACCCTCTGGCTATTTTCTTTGGTGAAATTTCGGGGAAAAATAAAAAAAAGAAGTATTTGGTCGTATGGAAAACACCCCTTGAAAATGAGAAACATTTTGTGCAATTTCATTAGGATTTACATCCTTTAATGTGAGATAGACTTAAAATCTATTTTTAACCAAAGAATCTTATTAAAGTAAGAAGATTGCCTGGTTTACTACTTGTAGTTGTTTCAAGCAGTGGTGGTTGATGATGCTCTTTATAAACAATAGGGAATAAATTTAAACAAGCTAAAAGATGTTTAATGTAAAAAAACTGCAGCTTGAGAAAAAATATGTTGTTGTGGATTGCATATTTTACATGCAATTTATGCTGCAGTTTCTCTTCATTAACCACATCTCACAGATTTTTCAAAGCACCAGCATGAATATTATTAACATGTGTTAAAAATGTGTTTAAAATAATGTATAAAGCTCTGCGTTTAAAGCAAAACTTTAGGTATAATGAACAAGGGTGTCTGTATTTTATTTATTGGTTTGCGTGTGTGTGCAGAAATGCACACATATATTGCTCGTGTTTTAATTAAACTGAACTAGACCTTAACAAGAACATCTAATTCATAATTCTCTCATCCTGTTCTGTAGATTCTTATTATTTAAAGCAGATATAATCCATTCTGAAATGTGACATATAGAAATTACCAGCATCTCCTTTTGCTGTGTTCCTTTCCTTACCATTGGTTTACTTTTGCTACAGGAATAACTTGTAGCTTTCAGTTTTAATCTGTGCTGCATCCCTGCAGCATCCAAAATTTCTTTTGGTAGACTGGTATTGATAAAAATCATTGAAAATGGCAGACATGGGTCTTGAAAATAGCAAAACCCAAGAATTTGAAGTGTGAGCAACCAACAATACCTCTCATTTCTGGTCTTCACTTCGTGCTTAAAGCTGGGGCTGTCAAGGGTGAAGCCTCAGGAGGATTCTGGTTTAAGCAACCCTGGCTGATTCTTCAAGCCAAGACTTGGTCCTGCTGCCTGGACAGCGCTGAATAGAGGAGAGCATTGCTAGTGGATTCGTGCTGTGCCAGAGTTCCTGGAGTCAACACAGGTTTGAGGACAGCAAAAGTATTAATTGGCCCTATCAACATTATTGTAAATTAGAACTTAATTCAGCGGGTTCATGCACCAACGTGATCAGGTAATTCACCCAAACAAGAAGGTTTGTGAGCACCTACTGGGACATGGGACACGATTTGAAGACATGACAACTCTTTTTCCACCAAGATCTCCATGCCACACGTTGGAGTTGCCTCCCGCCTGCTGCACTGCACTTCTTCTTGCGCTCTAAGCATTTATGGAAAAGACACCATCCGAGCCTCCCAGGCTTTTTGTAATATCCAAATGTATCTCACTGCCAAAGCAGAGATGAACCAAAGCTCCCATCAAATCATAAGCACAGCAGATACATTTATCTTCCCCCACCTTGTTCAAGAACCTCGGATATCTTTGCTTCTACTAAGTGTTATTTCCATAGTGGTGCATTTCTGCCCTTTACATCAGGCCATGTTAACCAACAAGAAGACAACTAGATAAAAATAGCGAGTTTTCTCTCTTCTGCCAGCAAGCAATCAAGTCACTGAGGTTGATATGCAACCCCAAATTCTCGGACTAAGAGTTAAGGCAGCCTTTCCCTGGGGAAAAGCTAACTTCATTTCTAAAACACATTTGATTTCCTTTTTCTAATCTCTCCGTAGCCTTTTTACACTGCTGCGTGCTTTAATTTTGCTTTCAGTCAGAAGTTTAAAAACTTTAGCTTCTAATAACTGGAAAAAAATGGTTATTTAAAGATAACTGCAACTTGCTTAACATGCCAGACTATCATATGCTCGCTGCTTTGAAGCTGCAAATTAATGACGAGCAGGAACAGTGACTATCTTTCAGAGGAAACTGACCTCTTTCTAATGGCTCATCGCTAATGTCATCTGTCTGCTGCATCTCATTATGGGAATTTCACGGAGTAAGAAAGTATCTTAAGGCTGTGCACAAATAAAAAGGACCTTCTAGTATTGAGCACTTTGAAAATTTTTGATCTCTCAAAATACCTTCCTTAGATACTGGTTTCCCCTTTTGTGCATGGCACGCTGCTTATGTCATCTATTCTCTGTGACTAATTATGTTAATTTTGTGCCATAAAAGTAACTGAAGGCTGTTAAGGAATAAAAGCTTTTGAGTGGCCTTATTTCATAAACACCCCTTTTGAACAAGGCGCATTTAGTCATATTTGCAGTAACAGAAAGAGTCTTGTGCTAAAAATACAACAAAGGCTCTTGAATATGGCCATTTATTCCTACTTTATTAGGTAATTTATGAAAAGTATGAAGGGAAGCCTTTTTGTTACTATAATTTGCATAAAGCTGGTGCCCCATTAATGAGATAACTTCCTGCCTTTTGTGTACCACCAGCTGGAAATAGAAATATAGGAACTTTTCTGTCTCCCAATTACTTAACCTGCTGAGTTCAGAGTTGGAGAGTAAACAGGATTCATATCAGTCAAAGAAGTTGATTTCTGCTGCTCTATCTAAAATATTTTTATTTAATTAAGGAGCCAGTGAAAGTGAGACATTAAAAATACACTGAAAGTCCATCAGCTCCACGAGACCAAGGCTTTAGACCTGGCTTCAATTCTGCACCTGTCTTTTTGTGCTGCCAGTCACAATTAGTTGTGCTCCAGACTAGATCCCTCACGAATCAAGGCAGACATCTAAACCCGACAGTTTGAAGGGCTGCGGGTGCCAAAGGATGCAGATGGGTTCTAGACATCGTTTAAAAATCACCTAGAAACTCGACTGGCATCCAGGGCCCAGACACTCTTGGAAATCCCATTAATTGCCTCTGCTGTTAATACTTTAGATATTGTGATTTCGACAGAAAACTCCCTGCTCCAGGAGGAACAACTGAGCGTTTCCCAATGAGAAGAAAATTCCTCCTCCATACCACTGATTTGCGTGCCAAAAGTTCAATCTGCCTTTGGATTGGCTCATATGGAGCAGTGATTCTTGTCACTCTGCTTAGAAACAGAGGTATTCACATTAGCATTTTTTTTTCATCAGTTTTTCAAGTTAATAGCATCATTTTGACTGCTGAATTAAAGGTATTGTTTATCAATTGTAGCATTTATACGTGAGGTGATAACTTAGCCATAAAATCAATGGACCAGCTCCCCTATTTAGATATTTTTACACTGTTTACTATCTCTGAATTTATTTCAAGTGGCTTAATTATAATTAGGATAATGACAACTCCTTAAAAGTGTGCTGAAACGTAGGCAGGATACAAAAAAAATCTATATAAAAGGAGTTTAAATTTCAGCTGCACAGCCTTTGTGTAGTTTGAGGTCGGTTTGTTGGAGCATTAAAAATTGTTCAGTGGTCAAATTGCTTGATTAGCCCTACCTGCCTAATTTGTTAAATCTGAGTAAAAGGCATCCTCTGATGTGGAATAGAGCATGTGACAGGTTTGTACCCACTCTTTGGTTGTACTTTGGGAATTCCCTGCTTTCCCACTACAGGGAAGCTGCTCTCATCACCATTCAGCTGTAAAGGAGGAAAAGGCAATCAAAATCACCTTTCAGACAATCAAATGGATTCAGTCCCAGTTTAAAGAGTCCTTTGACACTCCCCTGAATATCTAAACAAATCACTGCAAACCCACATATCACCTCATCTAGTTAAAATATGGATATATTTAGAGTAGCTGCAATAGAGTTTCCACTGTCATTTTAACTATGAGCTAAACCACGACTGCTGACGGGGTAAAGGTTGTCACAGTCGAGGTCCTAATTACTCTACAAATTGCAGCCTGATGATAAGATCCATCTCCTCTTGCTTGAGGCACTGGGTTGGGGAGGAAAGTCTCCAGACTGGGGAGGAAAGTCTGCACGAGCTCCTTTCAGGGCAGCAGAGACACACAGACACCTCCAGACAGGCATTCACAACTCCAAATGGGCTGATTCATTCTCAATTTAGAAGCCTTGAGTACAGGCTTAGGAGGTACGAGCTAAGAATCCAATTATTTTTAGCCCAGTTTGCACTTAAAATAATGGTTAAAATCGTGTCTGAAGGGCTGCCTGAATTTGAATCTTCAAGTAGCTAATAATCACCTAATTTGCTGCACCAGTGCTGTGTTTCTACCTGTGGCAACCAGTGAAGCCCACAATTTTTCCCAAGTACCTTTCTTCCAGATTTTTCTCTGACATGTTAGTGACACTTGTTATTTTGTGCTGCCAATTCGGTGCTAGAACGGGCTACTTTGCTAAAAGGCTGCATGAAAAAAGTGCATTTCAAGAGCCTGGTGAAGACTTGGGAGAAGATGAAGAGTTACAGTTCCCAGTACAGGACATTTGCTGGATTAATATGGTTGTGGTGCAGCAGCTGAGGCAGGCTGGGAGCATTTAGAGAAGTCAACAGCATTCTCTCTTGTGTGTGAAATGTTTTCAAGAAGAGAAGCCCTGCACTGCTGCAAAGAAGCCCATGGCATCAACCTCATGTGTCAGGAGAAGGGATTCCGTGGAGACCTTTGGCCAGAAGAGCAGCAGCTTCCTAAATATCCAGAACGCCCAGAAGAAGTAAGTGACTGTTTCCAAAACACCTACTACAAAATCATGTTGTAGGGTTACAGAATAACATAGGAAACACAGAAATGCAGCTGGGAGCATCTCATGGGCAATGCTGGAGTATAAAGTTTTTCTCTAGACTGGCATCAGGCAAAGTCACTTAAAAAAAACCATTTTCACTCCTGACAATGAATGAATATATCATTAATTGAGAGGATTTTCTCACTCCCCACTCTCAAACCTCAGGACTTGTTCTTCTTCCTAGGTAAAACATCTTTTTGACCCTCTCACAGGTGAACTTCCCTTTCATTTTTCTCTTCACTTTGGTCTGAGTCCTGCAAAGGGGCTGGTCCATCCCTCACGGGAGGAGACTTGCCCCTGGGAGGTGTCCCTGATATCCTGAGGGCCTTTTTGTGCACCACTCTTTCTCCAGTCATCCCCCTGCACTCTTCAGCTTGGCCACATCCATCATCCCCTGGTCCTGTCCATGGATTTATCCAGCCGGAGAGGGAAAGGTCAGGGAAGGTGACATAAGGGACTGCAGGATGCTCCTTCTCCTCTTCCTCTCCTCGTTGCCCACAGGCTCCAAACCTCAGCCAAGCACTTACCTGGGAGTTATTTTTGCACACATCTGGCCCAGAATGGTGCCAACCTTCCAGATCTTTCCCCAGCTGTATCACAATGAAAGGTCAGCTGCTGTAGAGGGAAGGGAAAAAAGAAATGCATCTTGATCTGTAGGAATGTAGGGATTTGCCTAGAAAGGCTTTGGATGTTCAGTGTTTAAGATTCAGTGGAATATGAGTCTATATAAAACTTGAAATAAAAGCAGCCCATTGACCTATTTAATGGGACTAGTCATTAAAGCCACGAGAGCCAAGGAAAAAACAGCCTAATGAGGAATTAAAAAAATAAAAGAGGAATAAAAAAAACCCACCCCTCTCCATGCCCACTAGCCCAGGGCTAGATTAATTAAAGTCAATGTAGAAATCTGCAAGAATCAAGAAATAAACAGTTAAATGTGTTATTTTTATCCCCATATTCCTGGCTGCTCATTCTCTGTGATTGGTTTAATTCTCAAATAAAGCAACAGCCTCTTGTTTGCTTTCTATTCTCTGCCTAATTTGGATAAATATAAACTTTGCTAGGCAAACCCAGAAAATCAGTTGTTACCCTGACTATGGAGCTCTGATGAAGATTGTTTTGCGATTCTGATAATTACGAATATTTATAGTATGTGGTTTCAGAGGGCAGCACTAATTGGACAACGGTTTCTGGACTCTCTTCTCAAAGCACTTAAATGATAAATCAGTCACCAAAGACAGATAATATAAATAAAGTGATAGACTGGCTTTCCCTCTCTCTTCCTTTCTTCTGATTTACAAAACAGCTCCAACGAGCTGTCTGTGGCCAGAAAGCTGGGCTTACACCGGGGTTAGAACGTTGTTATGTCTGTTTACAATGATTTGGGAGACTAGAGGGGAAAAGTTTGAATCAACAAATATTTTCTGCATTCCTACTGGTAACTCCAAGGCCGGTTTTCAGGGTGGTTTTTTTTTTTTTTCCTCCCTTGTCTGTTACAAGTTATGATGTGTGGATGAAGGCTTTTTCCCATGCAGTAATGACTGTATACTGAGATTTCAAGGGGCTGTTCATGACAATCCCATTTTCTGTGTAATTTCATGGTTGTCTTCTTGAATGAAGATATTGGCTGCTCTGAAGCAGGAGGTCAGATGCTCCTGCTCCCTTTCAGTATTGTTCCGGAGTATGTTTCCTTTCAGCTGATGAAAAGTAATTCATCATTTACACCCTTGAATTCTGCCAGCGTTTTTTTGAACAACTTTTCTTTCCCCGTGGTACCTTGGGCCCATGAAAGAGATAAATAGGTTCAATACAACGCCGGGCCCCGGATCCTGGGAGCAGGTTCGGCCTTGGAGGCCCCAAGCTGCCCCTTTCTCATGATGGAGTTTGTCACCTTTCTACCTCGGGAAGTCAAATCCTGTCGACTCAGCCATCTCTCAGCCTCTCTGAAGTGGCTTTGGCACCCACTGGGGCATGTGAGCTTAAAATTGATTTTTTTTTAAGATCTGTCAAGTTCCCTTAAGGGAGCGGGCAGACAGCCGGCCCCAGGCCCGCACAAAGCGCTCGGTGTCCGGCGGGAGCCCGCGGAATTTCCCCACCAGGGGCTCAGGGTCCCGGCTCCCCACGCCCCTCGAGGGTGGCATTGCTGAAGAGCTGCCCCCCAACAGAGAAACCTCCCTGCCTCCTGCCCACAGCCCCACTTTTCCTTTTATTTGAGAAACAGGGGCTGGCCAGGGGACCCTTTGGAAGCAGGGATGCTCCTGGCTTGGGCACGGCACGAGGTGGGCGCTGCTCACCTCTGCTCGGGACGATGGGATTGTGTCCCCCACATCCTGGGAATGCTCTGCACTGGGCAAAGAATTCATTGCAATTTCACACAAACCCTGGAAAACCGGTGTGGGACGAGTAGTGACCAGCAGGGGAAATGAGGGTGTAAAGAGAATAAAGATTTTCAGCTGAAAAGAAATAAATGTGTAGATATATAGACAGGTTTAAAAATATAAAAATATATGATATCTATTCCATTTGTATGTGTTCATGTATTCATATATATTTGAACATGTTCTTATATACTAGTATAAATGTTTATAAAACACATACTTTATATATACATTAGCTATAATATACACTATATATTATATCTTATATATTATATATTGTATATTGTATGTTATATATTATATGTTATATACTATATATTAAATATTATATATTATATATTATATATATTATATTATATATACTATACACTATATATTATATATACTATACACTGTATGCATATATAAAGTGCCTATGTAGTAAATATTATAGCATATATTAAAGTACTTATTATAGAATATATAGTATTTGGTGTGTATATATAGCATATATATACTGTATAGTATCTATACATAGTATGTATTTTATATATACTCTAGTATGTATATATTATATACTATAATATTCATATTCATGTATATATTCCATATATACATATAAAATATACATATTCTATATGTAATATATATGTAGTATATATATACTATTCTATTAGTATATATATGTTCAGTGTATAATGGTATAAATAGCTATTATACTACCTATATATAATACAATTTTAGATCATTAATATATATGTATTTAGTATATACCACATTCTTTAAATGACACAGGTGGTTGCAGCAAAAGGCACCTAAAGGCAGCACTGCTGACTGCAGAAAATGAAAACTCCTTTGCAGAGGGAGGCTTCAACTCCCAAAAATTTGGTTCCTGGTGGGCAGGTGGGGCAGAGGCTGCACCTCCCACACTGGGGCCATCCCACACCCTCACAGGGATCTCCGTGAGCATTTCAGAACCCAAACAGGTAAAGAAATTAATTTTGAAGGAAAGATGTCAGCAGATTTAATCACTGGAAAGCAAACAAAATCTTTTCAGAGCAACACCTCTGAAAGGGGCTCAGTCTAAGTAATAATTTCAGTGCAGGAATTCCAAGTTATTCCAAGGCCTGCATTTAAGCATTCTCAGGCACAAAGAGCTTTAGCAATGTAACCCTTTATTTATTTCCTCAGTAACTCTCTCTTGTTTGGAGTAGTCTTTCAGAGGAGCAAATAATCTTTCAAGTTGATCAATTCTTGTTGATTTTTCGCTCAGCACACAGGTCTAAAATATGGAATATTCCCCAGGATAGCTTTTTATTTAAATACTGTACGGTTCCCTCCTCCCTTTGCTGCAAATGTTTGTTAATTTAACAAAAGTATCCTGTGCATCCACATTATCAACACACGTCTGAGTGGGCAAAAGGGTTGGTTAATCTGCTGCTGTCGTGACAGCAGGGGGAGCAAAAATCACTGCGTCGGGGGGAATTCACAATAATCCTGCCTATTAAAAACTCACTTCTGCAAAGAAATAGACACTTTCTGGAGAAAGCAACCCGTGTATGCATTTGTTATCCCCAGCCAAGCTAAAGCTGTAGGGTTACCCCAACCTTTGCTATGCAAACCTTTAGCAGAAGCAAACAGCAGCTAGAAGTAATTACAAGTTTGAAACAGAAGTCAGGAGAGAGCTGAGGTATTTTTAACTCATGAGGGGAGTGCTGGAACTCCCTCTGGAAGGAAAAAAGGACGGGGAATATTTGCAGCGTGTCTTTTACTTTTATTTTAGCTGCATGCTGTGCTGCAGGGGAGGGAGCAGCAGCCCAGCCTGTGCCAGGAGGCCTCCGGTGCTTCACCTCCAAAGATTTAAGGTTAGAAAGGGCACTGGTGATGCCACAACCCTGGCCCAAATATAGTCCCAGGAGCAAATGATACAAGACTGCATCAGTTACATGATTAAGTTAATATTTATGTCGTGGAATATATCCACACTTCCTTCTGCTCACACTTTCCTTTCGGAGTTCTGGGCTACCCTGATGGATTTTGTGGCTGTGGCCGTAAGCAATTCTACCCATAGGTCTGCTTTTCTTTAAAGTTTAATTGACTCTTGGAAACCAGATTGATATATTTTTTTTTGCATCTCTTATTGCCAATCAGGCCACATTAAACGACTGTGAGCTGGATGTTGTGATATCTGTCGTGTTTGTCAGTTCCTCAGGTGAGGCTGCACGTGTTGCCACAGAAAGGAAAACACTCCTCCTTTGTTCAGCAGCTCTCCATCTGCCCAGCCATCCACCCATCTGCCTCTGTGTATTCACACGCAAAAATAAAACCTGCTGAACAAATCCGCGACGCCTTTGTCCACACTACAGTGATTTTTGGATCTATTTTTCCTTTCAGTTTGCTGGAGTATATTCACAGGATATTATTATCATCTCAACCGCGGTTTTTTTTCTGCAGTTAGCATTCAGCATTTTCTCTTTGCTTTTCTAATTAGCCTTTCAGTTTGCTTCTGCTTATTTTCTGTAGCCTTTCAACTGCTCCACCTTACCAGATTTGGTATTTTTTTTTTCAACACCTTGTGCTTACTGCTTATCTTACTCTTTACTATACAACTCTACTTAGCCACATTGGGCATTGTTACCTTTATCCTTCTTTAGACTTAAACCAGGATGAATTTCAAATGTCCTCCAACTGTTTCTGAAATATATTCCAATTTTCTTCAGTAGATTTACCATACATTATAATAAAATCCTGATAAAAATTCCTTAGCACACTCTGCACTCCCTGAAAGTCAGCCTGCCATAAGGCTTGCATCGCTTATTTTTTGCTCCTCAACAAATACTTTAAATCGAATGATGTCAAGATCACTGGATCTTTCATACCTCTCCAGTTCAACATCCTTTATTACCCTTGGCTCAAACCCTTGAATTAATTCAAATAGTTTCTGAAAGACAATTCAATAAGGCCCACAAGGAACTGGAGGCAATCCTGCGCTGGCTTTGGAGACGTGAGTATTCCCTGCCTAGTTCTACCTTCTTGCAGTCAATAAAGGAGTAATTAAAAGCCATCTTATCAAAGTTCTGACTCTCTTGAAGGCCTCTCTCATCTGT
The DNA here is from genome assembly GCA_013398115.1 of Falcunculus frontatus. NCBI lineage: Eukaryota > Metazoa > Chordata > Aves > Passeriformes > Falcunculus > Falcunculus frontatus. Next base: position 76,650 of record VZRV01010563.1, read on the forward strand.
AAGCAAAGACCTAAAAGTTCAAAGAAGCCTTCAGAAAACCACCTGACTACCTTTATTGTGCCTAACTTTTATCAGCATTGACATTGCTATGTCAGCCAAAATACTCGCAGCATTTCCCTCTGAAGACACTCATCTCCCAGGAATACTGGGAGGGCTCCTCCTCCATCTACCCTTCCTCTCCACAAGCCCCAGCCCAGTATCTCAAAACCTCAATTTCTTGCCTCAACCATATCTATGCTATTCCAATAATATCATGCTTATCCTCGATACTCGTAGTTATCATTGATAAGTCTTTGATGTAATAAATCCTTGATATAGTATCATACTTATCCTTGCTATAAGATATAATCAAAAATGAAAGCAGAAACTTAAGATACAGAGTAAAATATATTACTTGCCAATTTTCCACAGTAACTTTTCATCATTACTCCAAAATTACTTTTTAATGCAAAGAGTAGTTCCAATCACATAGAGGCCCACATGATTCAGATACTATCATAATCACAATTAGATTACATTACTGCAATCAGGAATGGAGATCATTAAGAGAAAGAATATAAATTGCTTTAGTTTTACAAGTACTGAGCTAGCAAAATTATAATTAATCTCCATTTATAATCTTTTCTTTCATAGAACTGCAAAGCACGCTACTTTTTTTTAGGCCATCAATACAAATTAGAACTAAGTAATAAAGCCCTAACTACTACTACTGTGCACTTCTCAATCGTAGAAACTTTCACATTACACAGAGAAGGCTTTTCATGCAAACAGTGCCCTCAGCATAGAGGGGTTTTCAGTGCAATAAGTCCAGCCATTTCTACAGTCAGTTTGCTGTTTATAACACAAAATGCAATCAAAACTGTCTATCCCTCCTCGGAAAAAAATGGATATGAAGTCTGCTTCTGAAATTGGATGATACGTTTTGTGAGAGATGAGACAATAATGACTTAGCAGAGGCAAAAAAAAAAAAAGGGACAAATACCAGATTTCACAAGTTTTCAGAATTTCCACTAAAAAGCAAATCTGCAATGCTGTCAGGAGCTGTGAGATGGCAGACAAGGCCTCATCTAACTCCAGTACATGCAGCCACATGGAATATACACAGCTCTGATTGGAATTTTTAAGCTTGTCATGAAAGTTTTTTCTTCATTTCAATTCTCCATTTTGAGAAAAAAAGAACAGTAAACTCAGCAGCACGTACTAAATATTCTTCTAGACCCAAACTTCACCCGCCCTGACTGGTAAGAAAAAAATTACATGGAAGAAAAAGATGAAAAAAGTAAAATCAAAAGCAGCCCATTTTTAAATGAGGGAGTGACTTTATCTCTTGGTTTTACACAGACAGAGCAAACCAACCTAAAATAATTGTTGGCGTTTTCCTGCTTAAATGATCATCCCAGAGAAAACTTGCCTTGTGCTGGCTGTATGGCAAAGGAATGAGTTTTAAATCCAAGTGAAACAAATCTGCAAGAGCACTGTGGATTCCCTTCAGTTTTCCAGCTCTCAGGAGTTAAGTTCTGAGGCAGCAACTGCAGGAGAAACTACAAAACAAAGAGATTCATAGAACCATGGAAAAATGGAATGGTTTGGGTTGGGAATGGTTGGGGTTGGGTTGGGAATGGTTTTGGTTGCTCCAAGCCCCCTCCAACCTGGCCTTGGACACTTCCAGGGATCCAGGGGCAGCCGCAGCTTCTCTGGGCACCCTGTGCCAGGGCCTCACCACCCTCACAAGGAACAATTCCTCCTGGCTGCAGCGAAATTTGTACAACTGGGAATGTGTGAACCAACTTGCAATCGCATTGACCTGTTCAAACACCCTCTTCCTTCATCTGCCGCAAAAAACCAGCATCCAGGATGACTTGGAGAAGCCATGTGGAAAATCGGTGATTGAAGTCCACTTTCTATGGGGAAAGGGCCACTGGAATGCTTTAGGTCTCTAGGACCAAGGGTTGCCTGCTTCCAGGGAATGCCCAGCATGGGATAAAGCCAAATGAGTGATGGCTTTGGATCTGTATGATCTGTGGACTTCCCCAAGATCAAAAACCTGGAATCAGCTAGAAAATTTCCAGAAAAAAAAACCACCCTACCATGGTTTGCTGTTTACATTAACCCACGATGAGTTACAAATCCCAGCTCCATCCCACCCAGTCCTCATCCAAACCACCAACGTGATGATTAATAAGGCTAAAAACCAACTTTTATACTGCATAAGCTGCAATAAGGCAGTTTACGTATTACTTTAAAAACTTGCACTTGCAGCTTATTCCCATCTAATCTGAACCCTTTAGTACTTTAATTCCGTGCATCCCATCCTCAGGCCCCAATGTTTTATTGAACACAACCTCCTCGCTCCGCTGCTTCCTAAGACAACGGAGCACTTACTTCCTTTGAACTGGTTTCACTCAAGCCCCTTGGCTTCTGGAGTCTGCTTTCCTTGTTCCTGCTCATCAATAATTGCTGAGTGCAGCCTCTTAAAGTGTTAACAGATATAAGTTATAATATAAAAACACATTTCCAGTCTTCCTCAGCCGTTGCTGCAGTTCAGGTGGGGAGCAGCATGCACACTGTCTCATTTCTGTGATGATTTTCTCCCCTGCAAGCGATTAGGAGCTGTTTTGTGTGACAAGTGCCAGGCACAGATGTCCCCTGGGACATGGTCCCCACAGCTGGCTGGGACCAGGTCAGCAGCTCCTCACAGAGAACTCACTTTCCCCCCGCCAAGTTCAGCGGTGCTTCCAGGCTTAAGCCTCTCTGAACAAAGGCAGTTTTGGATGACAATCTTGGATGTAGGCCTTTAAAATCTTTGTACACTCTATTTCAGATATGCAAATGCTCTTTTGGATATGGCTCTTGATCAAGTTTTCATGAACATCCACATTCCTCTGCTGAAAAGCGTGTGAAATCAGTCATCTACCAGACTCATGCAGAAATTGCTTGATTTCAGTTTCCTTGTCTGCCTTTTCTATATGCCTGAAATTGTCTTTATCATCTCTGTCTATGCACTATTTATATTAAAATGTTTTTTCTTATCTCCTGTAACCAATTCAGTTTGGGTCAACATTAAAACCTTTCCACTCACTTCAAAGAGAGCCAAAAAGAATGCAAGAGAAATCTGAGGAGAAAACTATGAGCATTTGTAGCATCCAGGAAGCAGAAAAAACCCAACATTTTTGCTAATGTTTTTTAGTTTAAAAGTTAAGGGTATGCAGTAGTGTATTAATTAAATGAGAAAAAAATATTTACTCTAATAAGATGCCACAGACCTGGAACTGGGAAAACTCTTAACGAACATTAAAATGGAATTCGCACGCTTATGTTAAAACAGCTGAGGGGATACACACTTTAGAAGAGTTTCTGCTTTTGGTTTGTGGGCTGTTGCTGGTTGGTTTGTTGTTTGTTTTTTTTTTTTCAAACCTGCCAGCAAAAGAACACGATCTCAGTGATATGTCAGAGATAAAGTTGAAGCACCAGAATGCCCATGGCAAATTCAGGGAACAAAGACTCACTCATACAGAATAAGAATGAGTGGTTATGTACAGCATACTATTAACTCAAGGTGTTTCTGGAAACATGAGTCCTCAACATCACACAAATACATTGATTTTCTTACACCTACAAGTTTTCTGCCTGGTGTGGTGGAAAAGGAGATTTGGAGCTACTGTTTGTTGGACATGTTGCTGGAAAACAGACAAAGAGAATACAGTTCCAAAATTATCCTGAGTATAAGAAGACGAAAGACACTGACATAAAAATCAGGGTTCTTCCTGAGGAAGAAGGAGAACTTTCCAGCTGCAGCACAGACCCATGTGTAGGTCAGGCGAATAAATGGAGTAGTCAACCTGCTTTCAGGTGAGATGCCACAGTGAAATAAATCTCCTTTTGCAAGGAAAACCATTTAAGAAACAGATATGAAGTCAGTGTGGTGCTCACTACTATTCACACTGAAAACAGTAGGGAGGGGATGGTGTTTGCTTCTCCGTGTGCCTTTTTTAGGATAGGTCCAGTTCTTGTAGGATCCGGTGCAGAACGGGCAGTGGGAAGCTCTGTGGGGACAGCACAGGGAGAGCTGGACCAGTCCAGCACCTTGCTGAGGGAGGGGAAAAACAATGCAGTGATTACACAGAAGATGTGTCAGCGAGCAGGGTCTATAGCATTAGCTCCACTAATCCTCCCCTAAGTCGGACTTGTCTTGTGATGGACAAATTATCCAGCTTAGTGAGGTATCTGGGATGGTGATAGTGTCTCAGCCCTTCTGTTCCCTCGCTTCTCAGAGGCTTCCTTTCAGCTCATGAGAGCACTCAAACACTCCCCCCTCTTTGCAGAGTGCTGCACACAGGGCGGAGGTCTCACAGTCCTTATTCTCTGCCCTTGGGGGGGGAAAGAAAAGGAAAAATAGAACTATTCCCTCAAAAAGTTAGCAATCTGTCCTGGTGGAAATGGAGGTTTGAATGGGCACAATCTTCAAATTAATATATTTCAGGTGCCTAAACTAAGTGTGTGCTCGATATTCCCATTCCCACCATAAAGGGTGGGGGAAAAAACCCCTCAATCCCACATCAAAAGGCAATAAGAGAAGCCAGTGTAGGACTGAGACAAATCCTAATTTCCCAGCTTCCAAAGGTTGTGCTTTACCAGTTCTTACACTGGACATCCCAACTGCACAGTGTTTCATAAACATGAAGTTGCAAACTCTCAGTAAACTACTCTGGCAAACACTCAGTGCAGTGATGTGCTCATAAAAGTGTGTCCTGAGTGCTCCCTGCACAGCTAGCATTTGTTTTATTTTTAATTAATTAAAGGTACAAGAGTTTGAAAATATTTGGGTAATGGAGGTAAACAAATAAAAATAATTACGTTCACTTTATGTGAATAAGGTAAAAATATTTGTGGTTTTTTAATAGCCAGAGTAACAAAATTTTGTGGCAGCTTACCAGAGTTGTGGGTTTACCATCAACACATGTTTAAATTAGAGTTATGTTTTTTTTAAAAATACACAATGTTTTTGAGTGGGAATTAATTTAGGGAGCCCTATAGTCTGTACAGTGTAGGTCAAACTCTATCTCTGCAATGGCTCCTTCTGACCTTCTGAATTAGATAATAAATGGTTTAGTGACCAAAACACTATCTTAAAAAATTAAAAATACTCTCTCCAAAAGCATAGATTTCAATACCAGTAGGGTTCAGCCAGTTCTTTATCATTCAGATGTAGATAAATTGAGTCCTTGCACTTTTCTTCCCCTCTCTCTCTCATAAAATCTAAGTTCTGTCTGTTCTACGTTGATGTTCATGACATTTTCTCACAAGAGCTGTGATTTACTCCAATGTCTTCAGCCAAAAATATTTCTTCTCCTCTCTGTTCTGTGTTATGTGCTTGACTAAAATTAAGTGGAAATAAGTAGGATGGTAGGGGGAAAACAGCAACAGAAAGGCCAATACTGCCAAATAAATACAGTTTTCCATCTATTTTTTAAAGAACTGAAAGTAATATTTTTTGCTCAAAAAATCTTGAAAATGCGAAAATCAGAAATACGTGTTATACTAATAAGAGAATTATTTTTATGGGGAAAAAAATTCAGAGATAATTTACCTTATAATTTCAAGAAAACCGGATGAAAAGCCAAAAGTGATGAAGGAATGGGAATCATACGATGAAATGAAAGTTTTCTGAATTCAGAATTCCTGCTGCCCATGGAATGTGAGTTCACCAAATATGGCCTAGCCCGTAACAGGAGAAAAGCAATGTATTGTATCTGCAGTATACCCAGTATATATCACTAGGTATTTTGGATGTTTACCCTTCCTAATTAAGTTATGACAATACTTTTGTTGTTAAAAATAAAATCTATAATCACTCCTGTAAGAAAATTATTTGGATTATTTTTCTTTTCTTAAAGAATATATTGCATACTAGTGAATAATATAATTCAAGAGAAGCTATGTCCCAAAATAAAATGACATTTGAAAGAGAAAGTGTAGGTGTGAATTTTCCAGGGGGAAAATTATTAAAGCATCAAAGTTTCTGTCAAGGATGGCAAGAGGTTAATTCTAAATAAATTAAAATGGGCTTATTTCGTTCATTGATCCTGAAGGTAAAATTTAGTCATTTTAACGAATAAATAATTGGTTACTTTTTGCATAAATTCACTAAATAAATAAAAAATGAGAAAAATGACAAAACATTGTGACATTTTAGAAGTGAAACACCACAAATGAAATAGAAGCAATTAGCTGAAAATCAATTCAATTGTCCTCCAGGTCTAGGGCTGAGGTACAGGTCAGAAATGTAGCTGTGTAAATAAAGTTTTAAATACCTAATAAAAACAGCCATTCTGGAAAAGAGGAGAAGAGTCTTATTTATGCCTTAATTAACATCTGATAATGCGGCACAAAAAGAAAAAAAAAAAGCCAACTCTGGGATTGGTGCAATGACCTGAAAATGGGTCCTGTCTCCATGAAGAAGATCTATTGTGTCCCAGGAGAGCATCTGAGGATGGGGCAGCTGAGATTTCTGCTTCCTGCTGTTGTGCATCTCATGAATGCAGGGGTCATCGAGGGGTTAGTGAATCCCTTGGGAGCTGAAATGGTGGGAATCTGCCAGTTGAGCTCTTCCTGGTTGTCCTACACCATCCTCCATTTAGCTTTCCTGCTAAACCCTCCTTATAAAATATTCTCCTCCCAAATCTACCACAGTTTTCTAGCAGGAGATTTTTCTGCGGCTGAAATTTCCATCTGGGTCAACTTTGCCCGTAACTCTTCACAAGAGAGTTATTTATGGATTGTTCAGGAAGTATTATATAGGCTGATATCCTGGAGAAGTTTGGCATCTCCTGGTAGCAAACTTCGTGTGGTTAGATAGGATTGTCCCCTTCATAAAGCAGCCTGTAAACTAAAGATAATTGGTAATCTCTTGCAGCAGTTTGGGTGAAATTATTTCAAATTACTTTCACTTGTCTGGGAAACTTGCTATGGGTTTACAGAAATAGTTCACCTTGCAAAACGTTTGCTTTTTTTTAAAGTGTAATTTAGTACCTTTATTATCTGTACATTGCGTGACACGTGGCAGGATTAGCTCCACCTTTGGCAATGTACAATCATTTTTAGTGATTAATACTTTCATATGGTCTTATCTGCAGCTGAATATTCAAACTTTTAAAGGATATCTAAAGAAGAAACACGGTGAGGCCTGGAAAGTGGCATGGTTTGCCTTGACGTATTAATATATAAACTGACTGTGAGAAACAAAGTAAAAAGCCTAAAGATACCAAAACTAGTTTTTTTGGATGGTAGAAAAATAGTTGTGCCTATAAACGTTGGCTTTCATCTTCCAGTAATGAAATAGGCTAAGACTGGTGTAAGTTGTAATCTACAGCTTCCTGAAGCTGAACTTAGATTTGTACCAACTGAGTTGAGTGCAATGTTCCACTCTGTCATTTTTAGCTGCAAATTTCTGCAGTTCAGGATAAAATATTCACTGACAAGTATCTTTAGCTAAATTTAATAGTGGTTGTATCTATATATATACATAAAAACTATCCGTCTATCTACGAGCTGTAACCCAACTCCTGGCTGACACTGAAACTATTTCATAGAATCATAGAATTCCAGACTGGTTTGGGTTGAAAAGAACCTTAAAGCCCATCTCATTCCGCTCCCTGCCGTGGGCAGGGACACCTTCCACCATCCCAGGTTGCTCCAAGCCCTGTCCAACCTGGCCTTGGACATCTCCGGGGATGGGGCAGCCACAGCTTCTCTGGGCAGATTCTAAAATCAGTTTTAAATTTTTTAAGTTACAGAATTAAGCAGTATTAACCATAACCAGTACCCAATTGTAGGTAATCTCTTCAGGTAAAGGGCAGAATGTGCTTTCGTGAGAACTCTTGGGGCTTCATTCAGAATCTGAGTAAGATGAGGGATAAACCTGAACTTTCTGTATGTCTACAAGGAGGAAGAAATTTTGCTTTTTAGAGCTTCTTTGGTCACTCTTAGTGGAAAAGGAATGAATGGCAAGGAAGGGAACTCTTTCGCCCAAAAGATGTGGCAGCAATTTTCGGAAATGATGAAGGGCATCTGTGGTGCCACTGGGGTGAATTCTTGATGCTTCTTACGAATACAAGAGAAAACAAAATTGCAGAAGGAAAGAAAGGTAAGGCAAGGAGTCAGGGAAAACTTCAGGACTGTCAGGAGAGTTCCCAACTGAAATAATACTATGAGGAAGTTAGGAAATCTCTGTTACTGCAGGCATTTAAAAAGAATTAAGCAGACCTCTGTTGAGACTGACATAGGTACTGTTGATCTTACCTGGAGGCAGGAGTGCATTAGGTGACCTCTCTTCTGCTGTATCCTCTTTGATTGCTGAGCCACGTCTTTCTTTTCCACCTCCTTGATGTCTTTCCTTATGCTACCAGACAGGAATGTTCATTAATCAATTCGATCCCCACAGTTAATGCTTTTTCTTTATGTAGGCAGTTGGCTTGAGGAATCAACTGCAGCCTTAATCAAAACAAATTCTTAATAAAAACACTCAACATATGTGAATCACTCCTCACTCACTGCTATGGAATTGTGGTGGAGGAGAGACTGGAGCCACAAACAACGCTTGGAATAAAAAGAAAACAACTCACAGCATGATTTACAACACCATTTATGAAACCACTTCCGTCTTTCAAGGCAGCTTTGCATCATTTTCAAAAGAAGCAGGTATAGATGCTCTCAATCTAAAGAGATCAAATTTCTTTTACTCATTGTTTTCATCAAAAATGAAAGAATATCACAGTTACAAAGTTTTTATTACTTAATAAAGATATATTTTTCAGCCCTAAGGATTAGGAGCAGATATTTATTTCTGCTCTTTTCATTTTCTAGCTTTCCTGTCTTCGAAATCACCAATTACTTTTTAGCAATGTTTATATTTTGCTGGAGCACACTGGTGCCATATAGAATATTTTGCAGTGTTTTCTTCAAGGTTTGAATATCAAACTTTCTTACAGGTGGATAAAACATTCTTTCCTAGACATCCTTGACACTAAAAATAGGTTTATTATATTATGGAGAATGAACTTAGAAAGTTCAATTTTCATTTGGGAAGGCCAAGAGACCTGAAACAATATTTTTATAGATCATATAACAGTAATTTAAATTAAGTCATTTGCCCCAAGAAAAAATATACCTTTCTAAATGGGGTTCAGGAGTTCTTAAATGAATATAAAAGATTAGGAATTTTTTGCTTGCATTTATATTTATTTTCTTTCTTTTTGGAAAGCGTTTCTATTTCTCTGCTGGGCTCAGACAATACATAAATATTTTCTTTCCTTCACCATCCAATGTCTACATGGAGGGAAGAACAGAAACTTTATCAGCATTTGCTTTTATCTCGCTGCCCTTTTTGCTCTAGACACATTTTTGCCAAGTTAATAACTCAATAACGGTAACTGGTAACTCAATAATAATCACATTTGATAGTGCATTATGTAGTAGGTTTTCATTTGTCAATCTTGAAACACTTCTCCAAGGAAGCCAAGTCTTGCACTGTGTGATCCTACTGAGATACAGACTCCTGATGTAACTTGCTCAAGGGCAGGCAGCAGGCCAGGGTCACAACGGGAAGAGAGCTGACATTTCCTTGAGTTTTCCTTCAGTCTGACATCCCCAGGCCTCTTTGCCTCATCACTCAGCCCTCATGTTGTAGAATTTGGATATCTCATTCCTATTTATACATTCACTTATTCTTTTTGGGATAAAAATGCCCGGCTGATGTCAGTCATTAGCAGTGTGTGGTATTAGGAACGTGTGACTTCTGAAGGTGGTGGAGAGTCTGGAGAGTGAATGCCATGAGGAGCAGCTGAGGGAATTGGGGGGGCTCAGCCTGAAGAAAAGGAGGTTCAAGGGGGACCTCCACAAGTCCCTGACAGGAGGGGGCAGCCAGGGGGGCTCTGCTCTAGGGAACAGGGACAGGACGAGGGGGAGCGGCCTCAAGGTGCTCCAAGAGAGGCTCAGGGTGGACATCAGCAGGAATTTCCCCATGGAAAGGGTGCTCAGGCCTTGGCAGGGGCTGCCAAGGTTTGGAGTCCCCACCCCCGGAGGTGTCCAAGGAATTCCTGGAGGTGGCACCCAGTGCTCTGGGCTGGGGACAAGGTGGGGATTGGGCACAGGTTGGACTCGATGGTCTTGGAGGCCTTTTCCAACCTCAGTGATCCAGGGATTATCTATTTTATTTCCACAACGACAGAAAATGAAAATCAGAGTAGGCCACAAACATCACTTTTAGTACAGACAAATTCCAGCTCTGTTTGTGCATAACAAAAGTATCCTTATTGTTTATGTCCTTACCAGAGGCTATTAAAATGCAAAATACCTACCTTGCTATCAGGTTGCTGCACTATTACTCACTGGGTAGGAAGCTTACATCAAGGAATCATGTGGGGATTTTACTTCCTGTATTTTACACTGAATTAACTACCTATTTTCCTGGGTAATAATAGGCTGCCCTAACAGTAATAATGCCTTCAAATATCAAACCAGTTTGAAATACACGTACATACACACCATCTCATAATACGGCACTCAAAAAATGCACACCCTTTGTAAAAAAAATGTGGAAGAAATTGTATAGGTCCACAAGACAAGTTTCTATAGTAGAACATGTAGTAAAGATGTGCCAAATTCAGGAGATTATATCTGGACAGCATTTAAATCAAACCAGAGGGACTCCTATTAAGTTCCATGGGACACGGAATTTACTCAAATCTATAAATTAGCTCAAAAGAATTAATTGATTTCTTCCTATTTATACCCAGCTTTACTTTGTAAACTTTGAGGAAAAAACCCCCTGATTTCATAAAAATATTCCAGCAATTTGATCCTTCAAGATATTAGCATACTTTTAAAATGCAAAACCAGAGTTAAATGTTTTTAAAGCTCTTTACTGATTCTCTTCAAATAAAATCACTGGTTTAGTTGCTGAGCTGGAGTTTAGAATCAAATTTTTTAAAAACGTTGCACAAAGGGAAAAATAGCTGGTTAATGAACAGCTTTATATATAATTTTCTGTAAAATATTAGCATTTTGGGCAACGTCCAAACGTGAGCTCCCTTTGTAGAGCAGATATGTTGCAAAGATATTCACTGCTACTTAAGTAATCTCATATTCAAACTACAACACAAGACAGTGTTTAATGTTCCAGAGCTTCAAATGTTGGAAGAGAGGGGTCTTGAACCAGTTGTGCTGACTGGAAGATGGCATTAAATTAGTTATGAGAAATCCAGTGCGGACTATTTAAACTTCATCTTGAAGGACTTCTTTTAAAAATTAGCTAAAAAAAAAAAAAAAAAAAA